>CAWUFW010012228.1:0-556080 GCA_963921515.1 Calotriton arnoldi
GGCATGGGAGGCTTCGTTAGTCATGTGGCAAGGAAGACTTACGAGGAGGTAATGGCTATTCATTCAATCTGCACTTCAACTCCTTTCAGTCTGACTGAAAGATGAATCATATTGTGGTGAGAACGGAAAAAGTGCCGCATTTTGTGACACGTGCGTGCTCTTTTGCCTGTTGATGTTGTAGGAAACCGAAAGGTCACGTTGTCGCAACATATAGTTTTCAGTGTATTGTGACTCTCATTGTATGTTCTTTTAGGATGCTCCTCGATCGCTTACCCTGTAAGAGAGGTGGCATGCAGCAAAATAGATCGCCATGCATCGCTTTTCTGAGCCTGTTTACCTTGTGTGATTCCTTTGTGTACATCATATTTTCCAGTGTGCAATTAAATTAAGAAACGTCCCATTGTTTGTTTAGCTTCAACCTACATCAATGGGATAGTGGCACAACTTCAAAGTTTAATGGCTATCCATGAAAGTAAATCAGACCTGGTAGTTGCCTTATTTCCGACGAGCATAGCAAAATTAAATATACTACATACCCAGAGCTGGTTCCCTCATTCTCCTCTCAGCTGCCCTGCCTTGCTATAGACCACATGAGAAGCTATTTTCACCTTGTTTTAATAGGGTTGTTTAGTTTTACACAATGTCTTCTTGGTTCCATATAAGGTAGCAAAAATGCTTATAACAGTTTCTTATTATAACTTTTCAGCATGCTGCACAGCAGCAACAATACTCTACAACATAGCTTAAAAACATTGGCAAAGCTTGTAGCTCTGGCTAGACACTTATAAGGTCCCAATGGCGAGCCCTATTAGCTATGCTAATGCTTGTTTCATGTTTGTACTCTGTTGTTTTATAGCGCTCTGGTGCCTTGTCTGATGTTTGCACTTCAGAATATGATAAATAAATACAAATAATAATAAATAAAATGAACATTCTGGTTTATCTTATAAATTGTAAAGGAGAGCGGACTAAATTTGAACTTAGGATCTAGGGAGATTCGACCTCCCGGGTCGTAGACGACAGGTCTGTCTTCCTGTCACACCACTCGCTTCCTCCTCAGCCCATCCTTTGTTCTGCCCTTGCACCGATAGGCAAATTGCTTTTAAAATCTGTGGCGTAGGTGAACAAACAAAGAATGTCTCTTTTTCCCTTTGGGGGAGAGAAGTGGCTCTCTGAGCACGCCTCAATAGCCCTACTGTTCATGTTTCCGTGACTTTGCTTGACTTTGCCAAAAAGGCCTGTCCGGTGGGAAAACGAGAAAAAAAGAAAAGCGATCACATTAGGTACAGGAACACCTTCACGGAAGCAAAGAAGCATTGAATCTTTTTTCAACTTTTATAGGCCAGAACAATGACTCTTCACGGATCTTTAATAAAAACTCTAACGTAAAAGTGGAACAACAAGGAAACGGTTGGGAATTCTTTGAGAAAGGCAAGTAAGCCCTGCCAAAATATGGGAAAAACACAATTTAGATTTTAAATGTTCAGTTACTGCAACGCCATCTCTTGATAGGATAGCTAAGGTCCCGCTTTTTAAAAATATACACCAATTTGGTGACCCCTACACTGGAATAAGGAGACATACCACTCACTACCAGGCTCATAACATTACAGTCTTTCTCAAATGTTATGAAAAGAAATAAAAGCCATCTACGTAATCCCAAAATCATTCTATGTGGCTGTGGAGATCTACTTATTGCAGACTTAGTCCAACGATTTCTGTAGCTTGTCACATATCTAGGATTCACAAACATCTCTAGGTATAACTTTATGTAAAATTGTAGATTTCCATGCGTACTTCTTCTGCCCCAAACTTACACCTGAGGAGTGTCCACAGAGCCTCGAGTATTCTTGAATCTTGGATACAGCTGGTTGTAGTTGCATCCTCATAAAAAACACTGGCAAAGTCAATAGATCTGGGTTTAATGTGCTAATGCATGCAGTTTTAGCTCATTAGAGCTAAGCAAACAGGGAGGAGCCAGCAGGAGTGGACAGAGAGGTTATAGTTGTAAAGTAGTCCTATATGAAGGTCAACGTAAGCATTCAAGCTGAGCATTAGGTGAGATACAAATACCCCACTAGGCTGAGCCAAACTATGATTGACAAATGCGCAAGCCAATGGGTGGAAGAGGCAGGTCGAAGAAAGTCAATGTATAAAAGGAGTGGCCCAAAGCCCACTTTATGTATGTTATAAGCAATAGGTCTGTTTCATAGCCATGCTGTCAAAACCTCGATCTAACAAGTGAAGATGTTTTGCTTCCAGTAGACATTCCCATGCTGGTACTCTTTCTTTTGTCTTACTATAAATAAAACAGATAGGGCCCAATTCACAATGATTTTTATATGAGTGGGTGTGACATACTAACGTAGTACCCCTAATTTCAGCAGTAAGCCAGGAGCACTGCAGAAGTAACCTTTGAGAATCTGGCACACAGTCTGGAAAAACCTGGCATTTTAAGTGGACAATATATTTATTTGACTACCCGAGTGTACCCATTTACCAGTTTAATCTATTTCCAGAAACCCACAAGAATGTACTGCTAATTCTGTCTGCAAATAGTGTTATTGCAGGCTTACCTGCCAAACCAAGGTTGGGCTATTACAAGGGTATCCTTCTTCAATGACTACTGCATGTCCAAACCAATGAAAAAGCAATCCGGTATGTTGAAAACATGAAGCATTGGAACAAATGTACCCAATCTGTAGGTGTCTAGCCAAAAGTAGTTATGCTACCACCTGGAGTGGAGCAGAACAATGTATTGTGTTGGTCAAAAGGCCAACAATGCAAAACCAAAGGGGATGATGGACGGAGTGTTGAACATTGCAAGCACTCACCCCCAGTCAACTGATCTGGGTTTAATCCATCATCATTCTTTAGCTCACTTCGCCACCCCAGTTCAGACATGGCCATATGCAAATCAGTCTGACCCTGTGCCTCATGGGAACAGTCCAGCCCGAACTGCCAAGCCATGTCTTCCCTGGACCGGAAACAAGCATCCTGGGGCCGGTTTCAGACTGATTTGCATATGGCCATGTCTGAACTGGGGTGGTGGAGTGAGCTAAAGAATGATGATGGATTAAACCCAGATCAGTTGACTGGGGGTGAGTGTTTGATTTGCTCTAACACTCCGTCCATCATCCCCTTTGGTATCGCTTTGTTCACCCTAAGTTAGCAGGGTATGCCCAGACGTGGGTCCCTTGCTCACTTTGCCACTGGATTCAAGATAGCCAGGCTGATGAGGGTTTTGAACCCGAAACCGGTCCCAGGATGCTTGTTTCCGGTCCAGGGAAGACATGGTTTGGCAGTTCGGGCTGGACTGTTCCCATGAGGCACAGGGTCAGACTGATTTGCATATGGCCATGTCTGAACTGGGGTGGTGGAGTGAGCTAAAGAATGATGATGGATTAAACCCAGATCAGTTGACTGGGGGTGAGTGTTTGATTTGCTCTAACACTCCGTCCATCATCCCCTTTGGTATCGCTTTGTTCGCCCTAAGTTGGCAGGGTATGCCCAGACGTGGGTCCCTTGCTCACTTTGCCACTGGATTCAAGATAGCCTGGCTGATGAGGGTTTTGAACCTGAAACCGGTCCCAGGATGCTTGTTTCCGGTCCAGGGAAGACATGGCTTGGCAGTTCGGGCTGGACTGTTCCCATGAGGCACAGGGTCAGACTGATTTGCATATGGCCATGTCTGAACTGGGGTGGTGGAGTGAGCTAAAGAATGATGATGGATTAAACCCAGATCAGTTGACTGGGGGTGAGTGTTTGATTTGCTCTAACACTCCGTCCATCATCCCCTTTGGTATCGCTTTGTTCGCCCTAAGTTGGCAGGGTATGCCCAGACGTGGGTCCCTTGCTCACTTTGCCACTGGATTCAAGATAGCCTGGCTGATGAGGGTTTTGAACCCGAAACCGGTCCCAGGATGCTTGTTTCCGGTCCAGGGAAGACATGGCTTGGCAGTTCGGGCTGGACTGTTCCCATGAGGCACAGGGTCAGACTGATTTGCATATGGCCATGTCTGAACTGGGGTGGTGGAGTGAGCTAAAGAATGATGATGGATTAAACCCAGATCAGTTGACTGGGGGTGAGTGTTTGACTTGCTCTAACACTCCGTCCATCATCCCCTTTGGTATCGCTTTGTTCGCCCTAAGTTGGCAGGGTATGCCCAGACGTGGGTCCCTTGCTCACTTTGCCACTGGATTCAAGATAGCCTGGCTGATGAGGGTTTTGAACCCGAAACCGGTCCCAGGATGCTTGTTTCCGGTCCAAGGAAGACATGGCTTGGCAGTTCGGGCTGGACTGTTCCCATGAGGCACAGGGTCAGACTGATTTGCACATGGCCATGTCTGAACTGGGGTGGTGGAGTGAGCTAAAGAATGATGATGGATTAAACCCAGATCAGTTGACTGGGGGTGAGTGTTTGATTTGCTCTAACACTCCGTCCATCATCCCCTTTGGTATCGCTTTGTTCGCCCTAAGTTGGCAGGGTATGCCCAGACGTGGGTCCCTTGCTCACTTTGCCACTGGATTCAAGATAGCCTGGCTGATGAGGGTTTTGAACCCGAAACCGGTCCCAGGATGCTTGTTTCCGGTCCAGGGAAGACATGGCTTGGCAGTTCGGGCTGGACTGTTCCCATGAGGCACAGGGTCAGACTGATTTGCACATGGCCATGTCTGAACTGGGGGGGTGGAGTGAGCTAAAGAATGATGATGGATTAAACCCAGATCAGTTGACTGGGGGTGAGTGTTTGATTTGCTCTAACACTCCGTCCATCATCCCCTTTGGTATCGAAAAGGCCAACAATGCCAGTTGCATGGATAGAAGTTACATAGGATTATATGTCCCAATGTGTAGAGATGCAAAACAGTCAACTGTTTAGCTTTACCGAGTGAACCTAATAAGCATGCTTGGTATAATTCATCCATATATTCCATTTAATCTAAACAATATACCATAATTAGTAAAACAGTGCATTGATGGTCGATGTACTCTTCTTTTAGAAAGACTGCCAGCTGACACGCGTTTTACCCCCATTCACTGGGACTTTTATATAGGCTATTTTGTGTGGGAATGCTTGTTTTTGATAGGCATTGTTGAATTAGAGGAGGAATGTGTTAGCAAGACCCATTGTGTAGTCATTGGAAGGGGGACAGAAATTCATACACACGGAATAGGATGGTACAAAGATACAGTAGTTTTGTGAATGAATTCAAGATGCCATTCTGGCCACACTTCCAACCAAAAATAGTAAATTGATGAACAAAGGAAAGGATATCTAGTGAACATATGTGGCCAATGTAATACATAGTGGGTCAGGCACATGTAGTAATGAGGTGAATGATAACCTTGGTAGGGAGACAACATGTGTGACAACTAAGTTTCAGAATAGAAAAAGGTTGGCCATAGTAATTGTGGAAATCTACACAAAATCATACATTTCCATGTGTATTGCCCAAAACCTAAGACTCAGGAATGTCTGCAGTGCCTTCTCCTTAAATGCAGATAAAGCTAGTTGCGATTTTCCCATCACAAAACGTTCACTTTCTTGTGATCCCACTGGGTCTCCACAAAACCATGCTAACGTTGTTTTATTTATTCTACTACGAATAAAAGATAGGGCCTGTTTCACAAAGATTTTGCTATGAGGAGGTTTGACTTACTCTTTTATTACTAGATTTCATGAGTAAACCGGGCATGCTATAAGATTAATCTTTGAAAATTGGGCAAACAGTGTGAAGAAAAATGGGGTTTCAAAGGGATAAATATATTTCTTTATGGCATGGTATACGCTATGGTAAGAAGGCTACCAAAGTGTGCCATCTTACCAGTTTCATCTGTTTCCGGAAAGTCAAAGAATTTACAGCTTTTTTTGCCTACAGATAGAAATATTGTAAACTCAGCTGCTCAACCAAGGTCGTACAATGCAAACCCACCGTCTGTTACTCCAAAAGGCAATTACTGAGGCCCAAAACCCTGGTGCTAGGGGTGGGTGTAACTTCCGTAACTCTCTCATAATTACCACAAAATTACTCGCAATTATGCGTAATTATATGAGAAGCGTAGTCCAGCATTTAGTGCTATTTTCTTAGTGCAAGATGCACCCTGGCATCAAAAATGGGACGAGGATGCACTTTGAACTAAGAAAATAATACTAAATGCTACAGGACACAAACAGCAGTAGCTAGCAGCCACTTGATCTCTCTTAGTTCGTTGTTCCTGTGCTCCTGCAGTAGAGTTTTTGCCCCAAATTACTCTTAATTACTCAAGCTGGCATAATTGCATAAATTTGGTAATTTGACATCACAAGAGTAATGCCCTATTACTTACCGGTAATCTTCATTATTCCTGGTCCCATTGTCCTCATCCCATTCATGACATATGGAGATAACTATCTCCCAGACAGAAAAAAGAACAAAAGGAATGCTGGGACCCTTACTTTAACCATTACTTACCCAGCATTCGTTTTGAACTAACAAGCCACCAACAGGAAGGCCGGCCGTTCAGGAGGGAGGGAAGGGCATCATGAATGGGACCAGGACAACGGGACCAGGAGTAATGAAGGTTACCGGTAAGTGATAGGGCATTACCCCCAGGTCCCTCCTGCCTCGTCCCATTCATGACTTATGGAGCATACCAAAGTCAGAAACCTGGCCTTCCGAACTCCCAAAGAACACCCAGTACACCACACCGAAAGCAGCACCCCAAGTGAAGTAAATGGAAGAACCACAGGAAAAAACAGGTAGGAGCACACAGCCCGCAACACTCCCAACCAAAAAAGGGCCTCACCACCCAAAAGAAGCAGAAGATGACAAAGGCGAACAAAACAGCTGAACAGCAAGCCTACGGCACTGCCACACACCCACAGCAAAGGACACCCTACGCCACACAACCCAGGAGACAGCCACCCACCCACACTGGGAACACCCCTGCACCCACACCGGAGAAGGAGCACCAGCCAGGGAATAATCCAAAGGAAGCTCCAGTGACAGCCACCAACTGAAAGACAGTGAGGAGGCCACAGGCGGAAGAAAGACCCATAGCGGCCAGAAACACCAGCAAAGCCTGGGACAGACGAACAGGGACAAAACCAAGGCACTGGAAGAACCAGGACCCAGCACACCAGCCGGTAACACCAGCACCCGAGACAAAGGGAAAGGAGAAGCCACCACAGGCAGAAAGGAGGCACTCAACCACAGAAAAACCTCAAGCAGGGCACCTTGGCCCCCAGAGCCCCCAAACCCCAAACCGCCGAGCGGAAGAGAGGGAGCCAAGAAAACCACCACGAAGGCAACAAGGTAATGACAACCAAGCCCAAAGGCAAATCCCCAGAAGGGAAACGGCAGTGACACCACAGAGAAAGAGAGAAAACATGAAGCAACTACACCACCAGAAAAACAGGCACAAAGGAGGACCACAACAGATCGAGAACCCCACAGGGCACGAAAAGCCTGAAAGGGCTCCCACAGGGCCGCAAGACCGCCATCGCCCAGTGCCCCTCAGCTCATCCCAGAGACACTGCAGCAGAACCGACAGAGAGCACTCCAAAGCAGCCAACAGAAGGAACTCGCAACAATGCTGAAAGTCCCCACAACAAAACCCAGAAGAGAGCCGAGGGGATGCAGGCAAACACCCAAAAGCCACACGCTCCAACAAGGAAACGAAGAGTGACAGGGCCAACAACGGGACCAACACCACCATCACCGGGGAGTCCTAAAGCAGACCAGCCCAAAAAAGGAGGAAAGGGGCTACCACCGGGGCCAAGGCACACACCCAGAGGACCAGCCAAGGAATGGACAACACAGCCACATCTCAGACGCCCGCACACTAACCACGGACAGAAAACCGGGGAACATGCACACAAGGAGGACAAAACCCTGTCCGAAAAAGACAAAACCAGGAAGGGAGGAAGCATCAACCAAGGAGCAATCCCCCCACCAACTTGAAGGGACCCACCACCAGAGATCTCAAAGGACACCCCCACCACTGAAAGACCCAGAGGAGGGCCAGGCCGCAAAAAAAGGGACAGCGGACACCAAACTATCCACAGCAATAACGCCTAACACCGACCACCAGAACAGACACAGGACAAACGGCAATGCACCCATACCTGGAGAAGAAGATCTGGAGCTGTGAAACTGGGACAGACCAACAGTCAAAGACAGAGGCAACCACAAAGAAAGCAGGCAAAACCGGGTCTCAACAACTGGAACACCGCCCAATGAATCCACAGACGACCCCCCCACGGCCCCAGAAAGGAAACAGGTCTGACGATCCCCCGAACTCCAGCCACCCGAAGATCAACCAGGAGGACCAGGCAGCCAGAAGCCAACACCCCACCCAGACTGGAAAAGACATGGGTTCAGCCTGTGGCACCCCACTAGGAAAAGAGGCCAACAACAGGGCCCAAACCAAGACTAGGTAAAGTCACCCCCAAGAGACGGACACCACAAGTCTACGAACTGGACAAGGACCCAAAACCGAGAGAGGACGAAGGGCGTAGCAAGGCAGATCCCCATGTCCAGGAGACCAGGGGAACCCAAAGACCAAACAGGATCCCCAGGGAAGACCCCGCCTCAAACAACACCCACCAAGGATGACACCCCTATCCACTACCCTGGGGGTCGACTCAAGGCAGACAAGTAGCCTCCGGAGAAAGACAAATCCAGAGGCCGACGGAGACGAGCCACAATCTCAAAAACACCAACAGTGATCATCCACAGCACACTCATGACCCAACAGCCGGGGCAAGGGCAATGGGACACGGGGCCATTCAGCACAAACCGAGAAGGAGGACACCCCCAACCGAACAACAAGCCGGCCAAACGGCCTGGATGGCAAAGGACAACACAAAGGAACCACCCCAAGGGAGTCCCAACACTAGCCGCAGAAGGACCAACACAAATCCCTACGACTGGCCCAGAGCAATGGGAGACGCTGCCAGCCACAGGCCCCAGAGCCCCAGGCCAAACACCAGCAGGAAAACAAGCACCATGCCACGACCACAAGGACAGGGAAGCCAGAAAGCCCACCAGACAAGCATGGCGGCCAACAGCCCAACACCGCTGATATCCACAGAGGCACACGAAAATCCAGCTGACTGAACCAGAGACCAACCAGCAAAGACAGGAGGACAAACCCTCCGCCGGCCACCAAAAATCCCGGCACAAAAACAGGAAGGCTGAAGCAGCCCAGGAGAACGAGCAATAGCACGCAACACCCAGGCCAGCAACCCGAGGCCAGAAAAAGGAAAACCTGAGACCCACAGGAAGGTGCACAGCAGGCAACCCCCAACCCAGCAGCAGGGCTACAACCAACCACCCCTGGAAACAAAGGAGCCGGCACATATGGCCCCGGCGCAGCCCAAACGGCCGGAAGGATAAGAACACTCACCAAAGGCTGGCACAACCGCCCAGAGAATGAGAGCAACGAGGCCTGCAACACGGCGCCCCCACAGTCCGGGAATATGAGCAACACAGGAACACCAAACAAATACTCCCCAGTAACACTTCAACCCCTTGAGGGCAGAACGAAACACCCACCGTAACCAGCCCCAACCAAGGCCACAGAGGCAACACACCGCAAAAAGAGGCCGGGAAGCCAGGGCCGAAGCCGCATTACGTTCAAAAGGCAAACACCCAAAAGGGGACCCACAAGGCACCAAGGCCCTCAAAGGCCAGCACAGATGTACCTCAGAGAGGCAAGCCCCCCTAAGCCAGGAAGCACCCATAACCAGGTAACACATACAGAGAATGCACAGCCAACATGAATGGCTCAGTCCAACCCAAACAGGTACAGCGAGGCAACAGAAAATGGAGGCAGAAGCCAAAGCCCCTCAAACTAGATTGGAATTCCAGCCCATGGAAGGCTGAGTCTGCGTGACACACTGCCGCTCAACCCACTGAGTGAACAGAAGCTGGAAGAGGTACAGCCTATAAACCGTACCCACGCTGACACGCAGGGCAACCAAAGCACCAATCGGCAAAAAAGGCAACAAAGCAGGAAGAACCCAAGCCCCCAACCCAGCCTGCGCCCCAATACAGATGCCACCATCCATATCCTGTCCCCACAAGAGACAGGACGACCTCTACCCTACCGGCCGACAGCCCCACCCCGCCAGAATGCCGCACAGGGCAGTGAAAGAATGGCCCCTCAGTTTCAAAATAAGTTGCAACAGAACCTGAGTCAAAAGGACTACCTTACAACAGCTTGCTTACAATAGTAGTACTTGAACCCTCGCAGTAGGGAGGCCTGTGACTCCAAAACGCCATGTCATTGCAGCTAAGCTATTGTTCCTGGCTAAAAACAAGCAAACTGCAGCAATACATACCAAGAGAGAGCCAGAAAAGCGGTACATACCCCTGGGGCTGGCAGACTCCCAAACCACTGACTGCCACAAAAACGCCCCCTCAAGCCAGCTCAGGCAAGCACCTCATGCCAGCATGCCTGAGACCTAGCCTTCCAGCCACACTGGCAGCCAGGCACCACAGGAGCACACCCAGGCACAGCCCCTGTGCCGAAACATGCCAACGCAATGCGTCTTCCACCTGGCTCAGCCACCAGGAAGACGCGCATCCGCAACCCGGAACCACCCTGGAGAGAAGGTGCACCAGCTTCAAAGAGCCAGCCTGCGACATCCGCACCTCCTGGCATGCCCAGCAGGTCCGGAGGCACCCAAAATCCCCATCGAATCAGCCCAGCAGTCAGACGGGTACTCCAAAGAAGTCTGCTACTCCCATCCAGCAGGAGCAGCTACCAGCACACTCGTCCCATTCTGTCGGCAGACAGAAAAAAGAACAGAATGAATGCAGGGTAAGTACTGGTTAAGTACTCCCGGTGGGAAGAGGTGGGGCAGGGTCCCATCATTCCTTTTGTTTGTTTTTTCTATATGGGAGATGGTTATCTCCATATGTCATGAATGGGACGAGGAGAGGAGGGACCTGGGGGTAATCAGGTAATGCGTAAATACTGAAATTACTCCAAGGCCTACCAGGTGCATTCCTTAGCATAATTCTTCAAATAGGTCATCTCATTTGTACAAGTCATATGCACCTCTACAGTAGCGTTTAGCCATGGCTTTTCTTTTTTTGTAAAACACTTTTTATTAGTTTTATGTACAAAGTACAATTACAGCATAGCATTAAAGCTTGTCATTTATTAGTATAAATGGAATTCTTATTCATGAGCTACGTTTGCCACAATATTGTCACGTTGCTATGAAGGCCGTCTTGATGCTGAATATTGCAAACAGTGACAATGAAAAACAGTAGCACAATGGGAGAACTCCTCTCCCCAGGTGAGCTTCAGTGGAATCAAGTCTAGTGGAATTCAGTCTAGAGGAATGAAGGGTTCAAAGTGCCATCGAATGTGCCAGTAAAAAGCTAGTCATGTTACAATGGAATATGTGCAGGTAATAGGTTCAGTGGGAGCTGCCTGTGTCTTGTTATGGCGAGGACAGCAATCAATGTACACTGTTTTGGAAAGCAATTTAGATCGCAGACTGTGTGTGTCTCATGCAACAAGAACTCTGACCTGTGCTTCAGTGTATTTATCTTTTACAAAGCAGGAGGACCTTTTGTCCTCTCTACCGCTATTTACGTAGCAAAGAAGCAATTTCTCACTCTGTGGTGCTTTTGGGATTTCCGTATCCTTCTTATGCATTGCATAACCTTTGGCTTCAGCCCAGTAAGTTATTGTTTTCCTCCATCTAGCCACCGAGGAAGCTTAGAGGCCTTCCATGCTAATGCAATTTCTTACTTCACTAATAGAAGGGTGTGGTAAATAAAGATGCCGGGTAGCCAGTAGTATAGGTGAAACAGGATCAGGTTTATTCACTAGGTAGTGGTCTCAGGTTACAGGTAAAGTTGGTAAGAAGGCCCACCATCCTTGCTGCTCAGCCCACGCATTGTAACTGACACTGTCTCAAGCCATGCACACATCAGCATTCTATTACCTCACACTCCCACTGTCTGAGCAGCAGTGCAAAGGGTAAATCAATAAATGTTGATGCTACTTTTCCTTTTTTGGGACGAGGGAACAATCCTAAAATACACCTTTCAGGGTGGTCTAGGCCGGGTGGTCTGTAGCCTGCGGGGAGGGGGGGTGCTTAATTTGTGCAGGCGCTTTCCGGTGCTCAGCACCGGCACTTATTTGTCAGGGCCGGGTCTACACTGCCACAGCCACTGCCAACTTGAACTCACATCAAGGACGTCATGGACGTGACTGCACTCACTGCACGTGCATGCCGTCATAATCATTGTAAATATAATTGACTGACTCACTCACTGCAGTGTTGTTCACACTAGTACACTGTCTACCGAGTCCCCCTGGTGAAGACGAGTGTTGGTGCTCATACTGTATCTGAGAGCCGAGTGCCGACAGCCGATAATAAATTCTCCATAATATCCAGGAGTATTTGCCTTTGGTTCAGTGTTGCCGTGGGCGGGCCACTGATTGGGCTGTATTTGGTCCTGTGGGGGTAGGGGCTGCGGCAGCCTGCGTAACCTTTTATTCAAATTAAATTCCGAGCACGCCCCGGCACACACGCACCGCACGAGTCACTGTGGCGCCAGTTCAGCAAGACCACGTCAAGGCGGAGGCGGCACTGTTAATTTGAAGAAGCAGCAGGCTGCAGGCCTCTTAATAAAGGCAGTGCCTCCAGCATAGAGTAAACCAGGCAGTAAGTAAAATCCAAACCATCCAACGCTGCTTTTTCTCGAGCGTGGTGACTTGGTATGAATGATTATGATGAACCGAGTATTGGTCCGACGCCGGGCGGGGCTGGGGCACCGTGTGCAGGAGCACTAGTCAGGTCAGGGCCTTGCTTTAACCCCTGATACAGTTGTAAAGTAAACCAGTAAGTAAAATCCAAACCATCTAACGCTGCGCTCGATAAAAAGCAGCGTTAGAAGGTTTGGATTTTACTTACTGGTTTAATTTACAACTGTATCAGGGCAGGGTTAAGGGCAAGGCCCTGGCATGAGTAGCGCTCCTGCACACGGTGCCCCGCCCGGAGCACTATGTGATTATGATGAACCGAGGCCCGAGCAATCATGCGACTGGCGCCGGGCAGGGCACCGTGTGCAGGAGGAGGACTACTAGTCAGCAGTAGTCAGGAGGCAGGAAGGGCTGGGCCTTGCCCTCAACCCCTGAACCTAGAACCATCCCTGAGGACATGTCTCACTCAAGCCCCATCACTGGCATCAGACACTTCCACAGTGTCTCACACATTCCCCATCGATTGCCTCAGATCCTTCCACAGTGTCTCACGTTCCACATCCCTGGCCTCAGACACTTCTACATTGTCTCTCTCGTCAGCTCTTTTGCAGCGCGAACAGAATTCTCTTGGACGAAATGGTGATATTTTCTGTGTTTCTTGTTTTTAAATTGTGTTTTATTGATTCCCAACTGAGAAATTGAAAGTGGAGCAAAAAGCAAGATAATAAGCTGCTAATAAAAGGATTGTCTGAGCCGAGGAGACTTGGGGAGATGTGAGTGAAAGGAGCTGCGCGTGGAGGGAGATGTGAAGGAAAAGAGCTGCGCATTGAGGGAGATGTGAGGGAAAGGGGCTGCACGTGGAGGGAGGTGTGAGGGAAAGGAGCTGCGCGTAGAGGGAGATGTGAGGGAAAGGAGCTGAGCATAGAGGGAGATGTGAGTGAACAGCACTACGGATGGAGGTAGATATGAAGGAAAGGGGCTGCGCGTGGAGGGAGATGTGAAGGAAAGGAGCTGCATGTAAGGGGAGATGTGAGGGAAAAGAGCTGCATGTAGGGGAGATGAGAAGGAAAGGAGCTGTGCATGGAGAGACATGCGGAGGAAAGGAGCTGCATGTGGAGGGACATGCGGGGAAAGGAGCTACGTGTGGAGGGACATGTGGGGGAAAGGAGCTGCGTGTGGGGGAGATGTGAGGGAAAGGAGTTGTGCATGGGGGAGATGTGAGGGAAAGGAGCTGCACGTGGGGGAGATGTGAGGGAAAGGAGCTGCACGCGGGGGAAGATGTGAGGGAAAGGAGCTGTGTGTGGGGGAGATGTGAGAGGAAAGACCTGTGTGTGGGGGGAGATGTGAGGGAAAGTAGCTGTGCGTGGGGAGAGATGTGAAGGGAAAGGAGCTGTGTGTGTGGGGAGATGTGAGAGGAAAGACCTGCGTGTGGGGGGAGATGTGAGGGAAAGTAGCTGTGCATGGGGAGAGATGTGAAGGGAAAGGAGCTGCGTGTGTGGGGAGATGTGAGAGAATGGAGCTGTGCGTGAGGGGAGATGTGAGGGAAAGGAGCTGTGTGTGGGGAAGATGTGAGAGGAAAGACCTGCGTGTGGGGGGAGATGTGAGGGAAAGGAGCTGCGTGTGTGGGGAGATGTGAGAGAATGGAGCTGTGCGTGGGGGGAGATGTGAGGGAAAGGAGATGTGCATGGGGGGGAGATGTGAGGGAAAGGAGCTGCACGTGGGGGAGATGTGAGGGAAAGGAGCTACACGTGGGGGGAGATGAGAGGGAAAGGGGCTGTGTGTGGGGGAGATGTGAGAGGACAGACCTGCGCGTGGGGGGGAGATGTGAGGGAAAGTAGCTGAACGTGGGAAGAGATGTGAGGGGAAAGGAGCTGTGCATGGGGGGAGATGTGAGTGAATGGAGAAGCATTTGGGGGAGATGTGAGGGAAAGAGGCTGCGTGTGGAGGGAGATGTGAGGGAAAGGAGCTGGGCATGGGGGGAGATGTGACGGAAAGCAGCTGTGCATGGAGAGAGTTGTGGGGAAAGGATCTACGCCTAAAGAGAGGTGTGTGTGATGTGAGTACAATAGGCATGGGGTGCTGCAAGACCTGGAAGAGTGGGGGGGCAGTGTGATTCCAGGAAGGGTGAATTGTAGGGACAGTGAAGCACAAAGGGAGATCTGAGAGTGTCCAGTGAGCACTCCCCGAGCTGTGAGGACAGGCTCAATCCTTTCACTGGGCAGAGTGTCTTATTCCGTGTCAATATCTAAATTGTGCAGATTTTTGCCAGCTTTTAACTCTTTTAAGGACAGTAGGGCTGGGACAGAGTTAGTAACTTGTCCGAGTTGGTATTCACAGACTTAATTGAGACACTTGCATGTTGGTGCCTCTCTAGAAGGTGTACAGAGCTGGACCACAGTCTGTTATAGGCAAGTAAGTGCCCCAGCCACAAAGTCAGTCATAGGTATGTGACTGCCCCAGCCTCACCAGCCTTTGGCATGGCTGGTCTGTGGTCCGGCCCTCTTCATGGCGTCCCATGAAAGATGTGGACAGTGAAGGTGGGCCTGGGTTCCTTCAAGAGGATTAACAAAGGACTCTGATTTCTATCCAAGGATCGAGCCCTTTGTAGTGGTGGGTGTAACTCATGTAATTTGCTGTAGCGTAGTAAATAGAGTGATATTGCACAAGATTACATGGCATTACATGAGGAGGGTAATGCACCCTTATGTCCAAAATGAACTCAAGGTTGCACTTTGTGCTAAGCAAATAGCCCTAAATGCAACAGAACGCAAGCAGCAGCCACTCGCGTTCGCCGTTACTGTGCTCCTGTGGTAGGATTTTGGTGTCAAATTACTCATACTCACGCAAAATATCCACTTTTGATTTACTCTTTTTCAAAAAATTTACAGGGCAGTGGAACCTCCTATCAAAATCTTACTCGGAGGAAGGCTTCCTTGCTGAAATTCAGATCGGGTATTACATCTGACTTTCAGCAGTGCCAGTTAAGGATGTGGGTGGAGCCAATAGAGGAAGTGGGTGGAGCCGGGGGAAGTAGGTCGAGCCGGGGGAAGTAGGTCTGGCCTCAGACAAACATTTGAGCACCTGGACTTCATATTTTACAAATTAAGCACTCCGGGGCCGGGGATGAACCTCTGCTACGTCTTTTCAGAAGGCCCCGATAATAGACCAATTCCATATTATATGTATGAAGTCAGCATGTGTGTTATGACCCCGGACTCATTCTGGCCAGTCAGCCCCAGGATAGATCTTACTGATCCAAAAATAAAAGAACATTTCTGCATCATGTTTTGTGAATTAAAAATCTGCTTTTCTGTAAATAATGCCAGGCGAAAGTTATCATTTCTGCAATCTTCATTGTTGAATTATTCATAAACGGTCATTTTTATTGGCTTGCCACTAGTTAAGAAAAGGTAGAAAATGAATGGTAGAAAAGTAATGCAAGACTAGAGAGCGGTGTACTTATGCCTTATTTTGAACTCAGAAAGTGGTGAATTCTGACGATTAGCTGAACATAAATCCCAAAAACAAAAACAAAAATCAAAACTGACTGGCAAACACTTTTCAAAATGTCTGCACCTGCCTCAACATCCAATCAATGTACATCTATTGCAAAACCATACACTGTTGCTTTCTCCTCACTTGTTTGTTTGCGAATCCACAATAACCATCCCGAGATAATACATGAATAAGGGCTTTCACTACTTTTTCATTGAGTAGGACTAGCATTCATTTGCAATAGCCAAATAAAGAAACACAGTTTAAATGCCACAGTAAACTACATAATGTTGAAAGGAAGGGAATTCTGCAAGTTCACGAATAGTTAACTCGCCTACTGCTCAAAAATTGGGCTTTCCTAGAAAGCTATTGCAAAACAAATGGCTGATCTGTGAAAAAATATTTTAACGCTTTTATACACTACTAGATCCGTTTGGTGATTAAGAACTATGGGCTGAATATACTAAGATAGGATTTGCAAAAAGTGGTCGCAATTTGCACACAGATTTTTCAGCCAATCCTGTGGTATTTTGTGAATCAACCTGTGTAATAAGAGGTTGGTTCACTAAATACTGAATCACAGTGGGTCATAAGTCGACCTGCCTCATGAATATTAATGAGGTAGGTTGAAAAATGCGGCCCACTATGATTCGCTGCCATCATACACTACCATGTCTGTGATTAAAATAAAGCAATTTTTTAATGCACCCCGTCTTGCGTGTAAAAAAACAAAGACAAGTTTGTAAAACAATTTTTTAGCAGACACAGTGGTTCCATGGACCACTGCCTTCTCCTGAAAATTGTTTTTGGACCATTCACAAAAGAGGAGGAGTATCTTGGGGACCACTCCCTGTTTGCGAACAGGTTACCACCTCTTTTTAGGTTTAAGTAAAATATTAATATTTGCAACTAGATTTCATTGTCGAAACATTAATACAAACCATAAGGAATCACTATTTGGTAGGGATGCCCTAAACACACCACTTTCAAATAGCAAATCCTTATAATTTCCTAAACCAATTTAACGATTCAGTAACAGGTTACAGAATCACTAAATAGGTTTGGTACATTCAAAAAACACATTTTCTTGTCGCACACGCTGCGATTTAATGAGTTGCAGGGTTTGCACACGAAAAGGCTTTAGTATATCTGGCCCTAAGCTCGAATCTTTTGGTCGTTCAGCCTAGCATCTAGAGTAACCTGCTTTCACAGGGATTTTTAAAGCTAGAAGGAATTTCTGCTCACTGGCTCCCCAGAGGAAAGGGGCAGACCAAGCAGTGTAGGAATGGATATGAGTCAGAGAGGAGCCAGAAATATATGCGAAAGTAAGTACCTACAAGGAGATATGTGTACCTTGTTCTCCACTCTGGTTATTTGATGGGAGTTATTTTCCCTCTATCTTCTCTGGGACAAACGGTAGAGTATGAACCTAGCATGATATCCTCAGGAGAGACCTGAAATGCTTCAGGCCTCTGTTCTATTGGCAGAACATCCACTATGGGCATCTTTGAAAGCATATTTTATTTTTACAAATGTCATTCAAAGTTGGCCACCACGGATGTGCGCACATCCCTGTCTGTCATCTTTGAATGGGATTTGTAAAAACAGTTGAAAGACGCCCATCGTCCCTGTGTGCACATGAGCACACATGAGCTGCCATCCTGAAATAGTACAAAAAAAATGTTAAGCTGCCCACTCACCAAAAGCGTGGCAGGCAGTCAAAAACTGCAGCTGGGTAGGCAAGAGAGGAACTGAGGGGATAAGAGGACACTGGGTGGGAGTGTGGTGGAAAGAGAGGGGGAACTTTAAGAGAGAAGGAAGGGGAATCAGGGAGAGAGAGTGAGGGAGACAACAACATAGCTCCTCACTGCAAAGCAAAGTCTGAAGTCAGTAGTGGAAGGACACATCAAGCAATCAGAACAATGTGAGACGGAAATGCTACTGGGTGGAACAAACACAAAAATAAGGAGGAAAGCCATCAAATGAGGAGCAGGGAAAGGAGATAGGCAACTGAGACATCCGATCATGAGCAATATTGAACCTAAAGTCTACTCTTTGCTTGTTTAATGTACTGGAAACAAGAGGCCTGTCCAGCACACAGCTAAAGCTCCCTGTACCCATTTAAATGGTCTCTTCATTATGAGGAGAGAGTGTAAGCTTCCCCTTTAACAAGCACAAAGTACACACTTCCTTGTAAACAATATGCCCCCCCAAAAAAAACTACCCAAAGAGTACATTGTGGATGTAGGCTACTTTCTTTGGTGCCTGAGACTATTTTCTGTCCTAATCATTCCCGGACCCTAGGCATTGCTTTTCCTTTAGTTTAATAATGTGGAGTGTTTTCACTATGTGTGAAATGTCTTGTGATTATTGGAGCATATTTTCTAACGAGGGTGTTCCAGAGTATATCCGTAACAACTGGAAAAGAAGCTCCCTCCATGGATCAGTTCCTTACAAAGCATGTGGTGGGCAGTCCAAACTAGATATCGATTTTAAAAAGAGGGAGCTCCATGCCTGTGCAATCATAAACACACAGAAGGGGAGTTTAATTTGTGATGTGAAAGTTTCTCTGGGACTTTTCTTTTCTCACACAAGATTATCTTCTATATTTATGAGAGCAGCAAGTTTTGCCTTGATCCAGGACATTTTGCAAGGAGCGTTCCCCAATTTTTGTTTCTAATTTCACTAATTCCAAGTTTACTATTTTCATCGGGGTTGGGTGAAAGGCACGCTGCAAGTGTAATGCTTCAGGGAAATTACTGTTTTGTGTTCTCTGTACACTTTCACATATCAACATTGTCTAACCAAAAAGAGTTTTTCCAGCTTTAAAACTACTAGTTGAGATTTCACAAAACATGTTGACTCCTATAGAAAGGGTAAATAGACAATGTGCACACTTCACTGAATGAAATAATGGGATCATAATATGTTCTTGGACTGCTCCTTTCCACACTTCTCCATCAACTCTCTGTGTATGCATGTCTTGAGTAGCAGAGCCCCACCAGATGACTTAGGGCCTGATTACTAGTTCGGTAGTCCATCGGACCGCCAAACCTGTGGTGGCGGTCCCTGGACCACCAGGCTGACAGTCCACCTGCTGTATTACGAATGCGGTGGTGGGACCGCCACAGGCCCACCGCAAGCCGGTGGGTCATGGATCCTGTGATTGTGGCGGTGAGAGGTTCTAATATGCTGGTGGTGCCACTGCGGCACTGCCGAGCATGTGAGGAATTTCCTCACTGCCACAGTTTTCATGGCGGTGAGCCCACCATGAAAACTGTGACAGTGAGGAAACAAAGGGGGCCCTACAGGGACCCCTGTTGCCTCAGGGCCATGGTGTGCCAGCAGGGGGGCAGATGTTGTGCCCCCCTGTGTGCAGTCACCCCTTTCTTGCACGGCATGGACTTTACAGTCCATGCTGTGCAGGTACGGGCTTTGGCGTTCCCATTACCGTGCCTTTTTAATAGGCACTGCCGTGGGAATGCCAGAGGACCGCCCACCAGACCATGAGATTATTCCTAATTTGGCGGGCGGCTGGTGGTCAAGTTTGGCGGTCCTGGAGCGGGGCGCTGGCTTGGCGGCCTGCTCCAGGACCGCCAAACTTGTAATAAGGCCCTTAATGGTCCCGATAGTGTGGACTGAGCCCAACATGTTGTCATTTCTTCTGTCAGGTTTAAGCTCTATTTTCCGCCCTAAATCCTTCTTCTTCTCCTCAGTGATGGACCTTGCACAGTTGTATTAGGAGTCAAGGAACAAGTTAGACATCTCAAACTTAATTTCATTAACAGTTGAAGTTCAGTCAATGATCAGAGTTGTATTGTCGGTTTAAAGCTTTATTTCTTATTAAGAGATTAGTGAAGTTCTTTTCTTTATTTTTAGTCTTTATTTAGTTAGTGCATCAATCAAATAAGTTTACAGGAATCTCTTTAAAAGAATGGTTAACACAAGAATCATTGTTGTAAGAGTTCATTAAGTCTGTTCCATAAAGGAATAAGTTCCCTGTTCTACAAATCAAGATCAGAGTTTTAGATTTTAAGAACCCATGAAAAGTTCAAATTCAACGTATTGAAATGTGAAGAGTGAAATCAAAGGAGCATGAAATTTCAGAGTCTAATTAGAGTAGCAGAACTTCCCATAAAGAGTAGTTCATAAGACTCAGCCGAGTTTTATTAAATCTAAATGGGTCTTCATATAGTTGCAGTAGCAAATTGTCAATTCAAAATAGCAAAATAAGGCATTACCAATGCTTGTTATGTATGGGGTGCCTTAATAACCTGCAGTTTGGACTCAATGGGACGATGGAGGATGTCATACCCTGAAAAGACCTGAACATACTGATACATGTGTGTGTAGTTCTTGAATCAGCAATGCTAGGGACTGGAAGCATAGAACCCTCTTTTCCAACAGAAACACTCACTGCTTGGACCTAAAGTTTTGCCATTTACTCTGAAAGGCAGAGACTATTATGTACATGGGACCCAGTGAAACATGCACTGGGGATGAGGAAGCCAGGGATGGCTGGAAGTTACTCGTGGCCTGAGGAAACGTATTGTTTGTCCTGGCCAGTGGTCTTCTTCTTGGGCTTCTGTCTCTAATATGAGGAGTAAGCTGTCCCTAATATGAGGTGCAAGCAGGTGTTCAGCATTATGGTGGTTAATAGTGCAATTGCCCATAGTGTGGCATCTATAAATATGGCATCTGTAGAGTTTGGCCATCCCACTCACCTGTTGCAGACTGCGGGAGCACAAGACCTTCTCCCTCTTCTTCCTCTACATCGTTGGGGTCTGGAGAGTCTGTCACTACACATGCACAATAAGTTGGCAGCGGAAGTGGCTGTGGCAAAGGTAAAGCTAAGGGAACTACAGGAGCCTGTGGTGGTGCTGGTTTGGGCTGAACTTGTAGGCAAATCTGGTAGGAAAATGATGGCTGAGGCTGATCTGGATATAGCTGAAATGCACTCTCCGGGAGTGCAGGAGTTAGAGGAAAGAGACTATAGTAGCCTTGCATCAGTGTATGGAGGTCATAAATTAGGGTGATAAGTACCATAAACATTCTTTGATATTGATGATGTTTCAAAGAACTGGTTATTTTGTCTGTCTTAATGAAGATAGCCATATCTCCAGTGGTTTTCTTCCTCCTCATAACAGTATGACCTCTTCCTCGTCCTTGTGTCCATAATGCTCCTCCATCTTCCTGCCATTTCCATTAATTCGTGTTAGGCAGATAGAGTCCAGGAATTATGTAGGCAACTGGCGCAGGACTTTACTAGGTGAAGTATCTCCAGAAGCCAAGGTATGTTTTGCAGGTGCTACGAATAAAGCAACAGTCCTCTTTTCTGGTGTCATTGACAATGGTGTCATTTATAATGGTGTTATTGATGATGGTTCTGGTGACATTGGCTGTACCAGATGTCGATAAATGGGCAGCGCTGATAGTGCCTTGAAGGTACATGGACTGGAGACAGCTGCATCCTTTGTTGAGGTGGTCCTACAATGTTTGGGTGCTTTTACTTTTGTGATACACCTTAGAAAACAACTTTGTTGGCCTATCTGACTTATTGTCATATTTTTTTAGAGTCCTTTTGCGGAGGTTTACCTGCAGTAGATAGTGGTTTGCTGTTAGAAGAAGCCTTGTGAGGTGATGCTCATGTCTTAAAATGACATTTAGATGGCAGGTTACCTTTATAGAAGGCACTGTGAGTGGACTACTTGTCAGATGAGGCCAGGTAACTAGCCTTCTTTTTTGTAACCACCTAAGCAATCAACCAGCTGAGTCATTTTGAGTTTTAGCTGACAAACTTAGACACATCTTGCAGCCTTTGATCTTGTGCTGTGGATACAAGCAGTACATGCAATACAATGATGGGTCATCCACAAACAGCCTTTTCTTTCTAAAGGAGGCATTTGCCTTGAAAAGTGCTTTCCTAGAGGATTCAGCATTTCCCGCGAGAAAAAAAACCTTTCCTGTCTGCTTCTGAGTCCAAACTACAAGGACACCGTTTGATTTATCCTTTGCGAAACCAGTGAATATGGAGACTAAATGAAGGATAATAGTAACTGAGCAGAGCTCCGAGAGGGACTCCCTTCCACATGATGTACAGTAGAAATCTGAAGTATGGTGGCCTGTAGGGGAGTGGAGATCAGTGCACTCTCCTCTCATTGGTTACATATCAACTCTTTTCTAATGAGGTGATTATGCTACTGATGGAGCAAGAACTCAGAATGAGACTTGCTCGTAAGCAATCCTCTCACAGTATTAATTAATTAAACTTTGTAATGTTTTTACTAATAAATGCATACACGAACATAGTATCCAAGTGAAGCTTGCCTATGTGTTTAACTAATAAGTAATGCTTGTCTAATCCAAAATGGCCGCTAAAGCACGGGAACTTCATTGCGCATGTGTCAACCATATCACGTGGTATGACGTCTTTCTTTGCTTGGAGGGAAAACTTTGCTTCTGCGCAGTGTGTGTTAAAATGGCTGCTTAATGTTCTCACGTGCTAAAGCTTGCGCATTTGCTGCAATTAACACTGTGGTATTTTAACGCTATTAATGCGGGATAGATTTATAATTAAATGGGAATAGAGTAGAAATAGGGGGTATACAGTGAAGACATTTATTTGTGATTTTAATGTTTTCTTCTTTGCCTTTTTATTAGTTCGTAAAATGGGGCCTGGGTTAACGGAAGGGCAGCTTGAAGCCAATGAGATGTGCGCATGCGCCCTGAAAATCAAGGCACAGCGATGAAGTCAACTTGGAAGTCATCCAAGGCCGTGACCTGGTGGCCAACTCCACTACATCCGCGATGTTCTTGCAAATGCAACATTTTATATATACATTGTATTAAACTTTGTCGTGAGACGGGTGGGAAATAAAGCAAATGTATTAATTGTGAGGGGCGGTATTTTAAAACAATGGGCTTAAAGAAATGTAACTAAATTGACATGGTGTGAGGATCAACCCTCTGTCCCCGTCCAATCAGAAGTAGTGGGCCCATAAATTTGAAACATTAATGGGAGGTACCTGGGTGTAGAAAGGTATAATAGATATAGAATTAGCT
This sequence comes from Calotriton arnoldi, assembly GCA_963921515.1. NCBI lineage: Eukaryota > Metazoa > Chordata > Amphibia > Caudata > Salamandridae > Calotriton > Calotriton arnoldi. The sequence continues at coordinate 23,274 of CAWUFW010012228.1, forward strand.
AATTAGTTAGCACAGGCACAAGCTCAGGGGTAGACGCACACAGGAGCTCAGGAGTTAGCATTGGCGTTGAGGCTGTCAGCTTTGAGAACCACAGAGCGAGCTGATCGATTGCAGACTGAACCGCTGTCCAGAGAGGTCCTGAGGTGGGGGCGGCGGATTCCATTAGAAGGAAGACACGGAAGATATCGAGGAGGAGCGAAGTGTCAGAGAGGGGAACGACGCAGGCGTCGTTGATAGAGAGGTCACCTATCCTGTCCTGAACCTGATCCGGAGGTCTTGGTCTTCATCCTTCTTAGGACCTATCTTTCCAACTCCTTGGCCTAGGGGTTTGGTTCTCACATCTTTAGGTAAATATAAATGCAACCTTTAGCTGTGCTGCTGTCTCTATCTTCTTCTTTCTGAGGGACCGACATTGATCAATAATTGATTATCAGTATGCTTCATCCTTGATATACGATTAAGTATTATGTGGTTTTGTAATTTACTCTGCTAAATCTTTAGATAAACATTTTAAACCTTCCTGACTCAGTGATTATTTCAGGTCTATGAATTGTATTGAATGTCACTCATTTTAAACTTCCCAATTATCAAAGGGTCCATTGGTAAGTCATTACTCTTCAATTAGAAAAGTGATTGGTAGCAGGGATATTGATAAAGAGTACAACTGACCCACCAGCGGAAATTGCTAGCGTAGTATGAATGAATGGGCCCAGGTGAGTATTCGGTGTATGAATGCTTGTTGCTAGTAACCCGCTGGATCAGTTTTCTGGTTATCAGAGGATGGTTGCACTTTGTTAATTGGGTAATGAGAATTTTATATTTATAAGCTAACATCCGTTTGTTCAAAAGTTTTGTTTTATTGTTGTCTAGAATCCCCGGGGAAAATTGAATAGCGAATGGTAAGTGGAAGCCATACTGCAGTGAGGTTATCTGTCAGGCAGAAATAGTACTGAAAAGTTAAGCAGGGCTATCAGTACTTGTTAGGGACTCTATGTGTGTGAGTAATAGCCAAGGAATACGCTGGTAAAAATTTGATGTTATATCACCTAGAAAGGGTAACATTGAAGAAGTAGCAGGTATTTCTGAAGCTTACGTGAAGAGTAGACGGAAATTGTTTTACTCGTAGTCTATGTTTAGTAAACGGAAAAGTTTTACTAAGTGTGAGAGAAAACTATCTTTTCAATTTAGAGAAACTGGCACGATAGCGAATGTTTTTATGTTGTTACTGAATTTTAATAAGAAGTGTAGAAAAAAATAAAGTTTGCGTACGATTTTTGTAAAGGGAGGGTCAGCTGCCGGAGAGGAAGCTGATGTCAGAAACGCCGCGCTAGTATTGGTTGAAACAGCGGGCGTGGAACGACTCTTGTAAAGGAGGGGTCAGTAGTCAGGAGTAATACTGACGTCACAGGTGTCGCGCTGGGATTGGTTGAAACAGCGAGGGACAGAGAAGCACAGATTGTAAAGGAGGGGTCGTCAGACAGACGTCACTGAAAAGCCGCGCTAAGATTGGTTCAGAGACAAATGTTAGCTGGAATTTAATTGGTTGTCAGCATAGAAGTCGAAATCTTAGTGGATAGTGGAGATTATATGTGGAAACGTGATCCGACTTTAACAGGAACCCGTCCAGACATGAGATTCTTAGGTTTTGCAGAATATAATTCGATACATAGATATTTACCCAAAATGTATGGAGAAAAGAGAAAAATGTCATTTCTACAAAAGGTTAAGAATTATTTTAAGAAGGATAAACCCATCAAAACTAGAGAAGGAATTATCATTCCACCAGCAAAAACGCCCGCTTGATTCATGATGATAGAGAGAGGTTATCATACTTGCGTATGGTTAGAAAATTGGATAGAATATACCAAAGATGACGGAATATTAGCTTTCCCAGAGAATGGTACTTTCAATGGGAGAGTTCTTCAAAAGTTAAGAATAAGAATGAATGATTTAGAACCCAGACCAAGATTAACTCAATATGAAGCCTTAGAAGAATGGGAAACAGAGGCATTCGAACGTGACCGATCAAGAAGCAGTAGGGGTTATAGGGGATTTTTTCCTACATACCAAAATGAGTCAAGAGACGGTCAGATGAAACAGTGGAGAAGAGCGATGCTTACAGAAGGTTTATATCCAGTTTGTATAGCAGAATAGTCGTTAGGGAGCAAATGCACAGAAAAGACAAAACACTTGACAGGGTTTGGAGATTCTGAAGACGAATTTATGGAAGAAATATTAAAGAACCCGCCACCATATCAGGAAGGGACAAGTGGATGTACACCAAGTGCACCAATTTTAAGAACACCATTGGTACCGCAAGTATTGCATAATCCACCAGTCAATAGGGTACTTCAGGATAAGGAAAAGGAGGCTACAGACAGAAACAGAGCAGAATTGATACAAAAAATAACACAGCTGAATGTACATCCTGATTCCCTGACCATACCTGTAACAATTGGTCTAGTGGTTCCCTTATATGGTGACAAGGTAAATTACCCGAAACCTCTAGTCATGCCTACACCTGTGGAGATTCCCAAACCTGAAACTGTAATAATTGATGACCATATCAGTGATTGTGAATCTATGATTTCTCTAATGGATTTACCTATTCGAGGATCGGTAAATAGCACTCCTTGAAGAATAACACCTGGTTGCTCCAAAGATGTAAATATAGTAACATCATCTGGAACTAAGAGTGCCACAGTAGTAACGCCAGAAGACTTAGAAAGGTGGGCACAAGGATCAGACAGACAGAGTTCACCCCCAAAGATCATGGACATCTACAAATTAAAAGTCGAGTTAGAAGAAATGATAGCAGGAAATGTAGGAGTAGATCGTCTAAATACCTACAATGAAGAAGAACTATTGTTCGTATGCAGGAGCATCACAAGAAATGTAAAGATATTTCATGAGAAATTATCAGATTTGGCCTTACAGATGGGGATTGAAATAGGGAAGTCAAAAGTGTTACAGAAGCCCTATAGAGCAGACTTTTCTGACAAGGACCTAGAAAACATGAATGCCTCTGGTCGAAAACTACAAGTAAAAGAATTAATGTTAGTATTACAGAAATGGGGAGATCTAGATAAATGGAAAGCTAGATGGACAAAGAAAAAGGAAGAGGCACGGTACAGTAGATCGAATTCTGAATATTTATTGAAGGAAACAGGAAAAGTAGATCAAATGTACCCGATGCGGGAAGTACCTGGAGGAGGTTACGTTCATGTTCCATGGAGTAGACAAGATATTCTGTCATTTACGAATGATTTTCCAAAGTTGAGAGAAAAACCAATTGAATGGTACAAGCAGGTTGAGAGGTTTGTGAAAGTGTCAAAGGTATTGTTGAAGGATTTGGATGGTCTGTTTGACATAGTGGTACCTGCTGATTTGTGGACAGATTGTAAAATTACAGTTGACTGGCCAAGTGAAGAGTATCCAAGAGATGCAAAAACAGGTGCTCCATCAAGTGATGTAATGAAAAAGTATCAGCAGGTAATAACTTACCTGAAGGGGAAAATACCACCAAAGGAAACAGATTGGGTGAAAATAGACAGGACTACCCAAGAAGCAAGTGAATTGGTACATGCCTATTATGAACATCTATTACAGGTGTTCAAACAGTATAGTGGATTCGAGGATATTGGGGACAAAAATATGAGTCAGTTTGTCTACCGATTTGTTTATGGTCTAAAACCAGAGATTTGTCAGATGATTAAGCAGCACATGTTGTGCTGGCAAGGGAAGCCCATAGATGAGATTTTGAAATATGCAAAATATTGTGGAGACGATATTGAGGATAGGCACAAGAAATTACAAGAAAAAGTGATGTGGGCTCAGGTGAAAATGGCTGAGCGACAGGGAATTAATTTGGATAATCCAACTGATAATCAGGGAAAAGATTCTGGAACGAATGGTGACACAGGAAATGGTGGTAAAGTGAGAGGACGAATGAGTAGAGAAGAGGCTAAAAAGAAATTTTCTTGTCATGGATGTGGAAAGTTGGGACATTGGAAGGACGAATGTAAAAAAATTCGAAATAATAATGGCCCAAATCATAATTTAAATCCACAGACGCAGAATGACTCACAGCAGGGTGTAAATCCTCAGAGTCAGTTGCCACCTGCCCCTATACAGGGTAATGTGAGCAGAGCAAAGCACGGTACAGACGTCGGATATCAAGGAGGAAGTGGTAAGAATGAATATGTAACTTCCCAGTTTCTTTTACAGGATGAATTTGAGCCATATAATCATCAATGACGGTGCCTAAGAGAGGGGGAGAAGGAGTGCGTACTTGGCGCATCCTTACCGGTAGATCAGTCAGGTCCATATGTTGAAGGGAAAGTAAGAGGTAATGATATCACTTTCCTTTTGGACACTGGTGCTACCCGTTCTACTGTGAGAACAGCAGACATCCCAGACCTTCCTCTCTCTGGAGAAGCTATCCAAGTTGTAGGTGTAGCTAATCAAAAGATCAGAACACCCCTTACTGAGCCAATGGAAGTAAAAATAGGAAACTTCAGAGAAATGCATCAATTTATAGTGTGTGATTCTAGTCCAGTAACCCTATTGGGTAGAGACTTACTGTGCAAAATGAATTGCACTATTTTCTGCACACCGGATGGTGTTGCAATACAGACCCCGGACGAAGATCATGTTTATAAGTTCATGATAGCCAAGCAAGGTACAGAAATAGATGAGATGTTCTCTTTGATAACCAAAAACGAATTACCAGAACTAAGAACTACAGTGAATCCCAAGGTATGGGATTTCACAGGAAAAGAAGTAGGACTTATGGCCAAAATAGATCCAGTAAAAATAACTGTAAAGGAAGGTGCAATCTTCCCAAATACTAGCCAGTACAAAATGAGTGCAGAAGTAAAAGCAGGAGTTGTTGAGGAAATTAACAGAATGGTAAAACAAGGCATATTAAAAGAAGTTATGAGTAGCCCTTGTAATTCACCAATCATGGGTTTGAAAAAGCCTAGTGGAAAGTATAGGATTGTTCAGGATTAGCACAAAATTAATAAAATCGTGGTACCTTGTTGTCCTATAGTACCACATCCTGCAGTAATCCTATACCAGATACCCTGGAGTGCAGAATGGTTCACCGTAATTGATCTATGCCAAGCATTCTTTTCAATACCACTGCACCCAGATAGCCAATATCTCTTTTCGTTTAAATTTGAAAATCATGTCTACGTATGGAATCGTGTTCCTCAAGGATACACAGAAAGTCCCTCCATTTTTAATCAAATACTGAAAGGGTGTCTGGAGAAATTAGTGCTGCCCAGGAGTTCAGTCTTGGTGCAGTATATTGATGATTTACTAGTAGCATCCAACACTCATTATGATTGTGTTGAAGACTCGATTGCATTACTCAACCATTTGGCTGAGGAAGGACACAAAGTGTCACCTGAAAAGCTGCAGTTTTGTACAACAGCAGTTAAATATTTGGGACACCAGCTTGAAAGAGGAATAAGAAGAATAACATCTGACAGAATAAAAATAATCAAGAAAATGAAAATGCCAGAAACACAAAGAGAAGTGAGAATGTTTCTTGGGATAGTAGGATACTGTCGACAGTGGATTATAGGGTTTTCACTACTAGCAAAGCCTTTAATTCAGTTAACCAAAAAGAAAGCCAAAGATCCAGTTGAATGGGATGATGAAAGTGCTGGTGCATTTGTAAAATTAAGAAATGCATTGTGTGAGGCACCTGCCTTGGGCATGCCTGACTATACAAGAGAATTTGCACTATTTTGCTATGAAAGAGAAAATTGTGCACTTTCAGTGTTAACTCAAAGACATGGAATAGACAGGCGTCCTATAGCATATTTTTCTGCTACATTGGACCCAGTGGCGGCAGCATTGCCAGGCTGTTTGAAAGCAGTTGCTGCTACCTGTATGAGCATTGAACAAAGTGAGTCAATAGTAATGGGATATCCTGTAACAGTATTTGTCCCACATGCAGTTGTGATCTTGTTGACAAGAACTTGAACTCAGCATCTCACACCTAGTCGGATGACAAGGTATGAACGAATTATTCTTGGTGCTGAAAATGTGACCATAGTTAGGTGCACTGTTGTGAATCCTGCTACGTTATTGCCAGATCCAATTTTTGAAGAAGTTAAGGACGATCCAGAACATGATTGTCTAAAAGTCACAGAATTGTGTACAAAACCAAGACCTGACATACAGGAAACACCCCTAAAAGATCCAGATAGGGAGCTGTTTGTGGACGGCTCATGCCTAAGGCATGAGGATGTTAAATTGAGCGCAGCTTATGCTGTGTGTGAACTAACTGGAATAGTCGAAGCATCCTATTTACCAGGAGTCAAGTCTGCACAAGTAGCTGAATTAATTGCTCTAATCAAAGCTTCCAAAATTGTGAAAAATTTAAGAGTAACTATATTTACGTACAGTCAATATGGGTACGGGGTTGTGCATGACTTTGGCCAACTGTGGATGCAGAGGGATTTCATGACTTCTTCAGGATCCCCAATCAAAAATGGACAGTTTGTAAAAGAATTATTGGAAGCAATACAATCACCAAAAGAATTGGCAGTGGTGAAATGTGCCGCACACCAGTCAGGAGATGACTGGGTGGTAGTCGGTAACAGTTATGCAGATCTGGTGGCTCAACACTGTGCCAAAAACGGGTTGTCAGTAAATAAAAAGGTTGAAAGGATGGGAATCAGCTGCCAACTTATGCTATGTGCACCTCCTGAAACATGGAATGATGTGAAAAGACTGCAAGATGATGCTGAGGAGAGTGAAAGAGATGTTTGGATTAAAATAGTATGTACCCGAAGAACAGATGATGATGTATTGGTATACACAGATGGCAGACCAGTCATGCCCGACTGTCTGATTTCACAAATGGCCAGAATGTATCATGGAGACACACATGTAGGGAGAGATGCCATGATTAGACTTTTCAGACAAAGTTGGTATAATCCAAAGTTTAGGGCTGCAGCAGAGAGTCTTTGCCAAAGGTGTTTGACTTGCCAAATGAATAATCCGGGAAGAAGAACAGTAATTGGCTTGGGAAAGATTGGAAAAGCTGAAGGTCCTTTTGTGAGATTGCAGCTAGATTTCATACAGTTACCACCATGTAAAGGACTGAAATATGTACTTGTCATAGTGTGTCTGTTTTCAAGGTGGGTGGAGGCTTACCCTACCAGAAGGAATGACAGTATTACAGTCGCAAAGCTGTTGCTACGAGAACTCATTCCTAGGTTCGGTTTCCCAGTAACTTTGGAATCAGATAGAGGAAGTCACTTTAATAACGATGTGATCCGAATAATCTGTGAAGCATTCCAAATTGAACAGAAATTGCACTGTGCGTACTGCCCAGAGGCTTCTGGAGTGGTTGAACAAATGAATGGCACAATAAAATCAAGACTGTCAAAGATGTGTGCATCAACATCGCTAGATTGGCCAGATGCATTGCCTCTTGTTTTAATGGGACTCAGAAGCATTCCTGATAGAAATACCGGATTGAGTCCCCATGAAATAAACATGGGAAGAGCAATGAGACAAGCACATGTACCTACAAATAAACTGCTGAACATAACTGATGATATGGTTCTAGATTATTGCAAAGGATTGGCTGACCTAGTGCGTTCTGTCTCTCACCAGGTTGGAGAAGACGCAGTTTCCAGGCAGCCTGAACAAGAGCATGATCTGAACCCTGGCGACTGGGTGGTTGTGAAGCATCACACCAGAGAAACGTGTTTATCACCCAGGTGGGGTGAACCTTGTCAGGTTATACTAGTTACGAACACAGCAGTGAAATGTGCAGGATTGCCTAATTGGATTCATGTAAGCCACACCAAAAGGGTGCCAGATCCTGAAGGACAAAATCCTCAGTCAGCATCAATAACTGGGGAAGCTGAAGGTTGGCCAGCTGAAGAATCCCAGGTGAGAGATTCGAGAGAAGCTGAAGAAGAACAACCGAGCACAAGTCAGGACTGGATACCAGTGGTTGATATACCAGAAGTTTACAACAGAACAAGAAGCCAAGCAAAATTAGAAGAAATTAGGGAGGACCAGATAGGTGAAGAAGAAGCAGCTCAGGAAGAGGGAAATGAAACGATAAAGGAACCTGAGCAGGACCAGATAGGGAAAGGAAATTGGGCTCAAATCGACAACGAAACAACTGAATTTGAGCAGGGACAGACAGGTTTAGAAGAACGCGGTCAGGCTGCAGAAGTACAAAGTGCGATAAGCCCTGATCAGAACCAGTTAGAACTAGAAAAATACGTTCAGGGAGAAGAAAAACACGAAAACCTCAAACATGAAGACATAAATCCTGAACAGGGTCAGTTAGTAGAAACTCACATTGGAGCAACTGAAGAAAAACCAATGAGACCTGAAAAAGAACAAATAGAAGAAGAAACTGAAAACAAGGAAAAACAAATTGTACAACACCTCGAAAATAAAAGAATTTTTGGAAAAGACTCAGAAGGTGAAAATACAGTGCAAACAAAGAAAGTCAGAAAAGGTGATCATTGGCCTAGTGTCATTAAAAGAGTCAAATACCATATAGAAACAAGAAGTGAAGATCCGGAACAAGTAAATGAAGTAACAAGCCTAACTGGACAAACAAGTGGAACTGAAAAACGAGAAAGCAAAAGATTGAAACTTGTGAACAATAAGTTTAAAGGTCCTGATTGGACTTATATAATCCTTGAAGACTACGAGATTTCAGAGTCAAGTGAAAGTGGTGACGAAAGAACAAGTGCAGAACTGACTTATGAGAAAGAAATAAAGCCACCTTGATAACGTTAAAGGTTTGAAAGAAAAGGATAAGAGGAGAAATCTTCCTTGTCAAAAATGCCTGACGACAGAGTTTCTGGGAGACCGAAACGGAAATGTTGTAAAAGATGCTGTGCTATATGCATATGTAGTCTGGTAGTGGTGCTTGTAGTATGGTTAGTTGTGATCGTAGCAATTCCTTACCTTATGATAATGGATAAAAAGATTAACAACGATACTAAGGGAAGGATAGATAACTTGAAAAGTGATAGAGTAAAATTAGAAGCAGAAGATGAACCAGAGTTTCATCATGTGGTAACAGATAACGATACTAGTTTAAATGTTTTCACTAAATTATTGTTTCAGTATGTAGATACAATGGAAGTTAGTGATTGTTATGTGTGTATGAAGTTACCTGAATCAGTAGCAGAAGGGTTAACATATCATCATTTGCCTTTAACTTATGGCATATCATGTAGTGTATTAACTAGTTTATTTTATAAAACAGGCAGACTTCAGTATTATTATTCAGATATAGATGTGATATTTTCTGAGGTTCCGATTCGAAAGAATATGAACCCAGTGCTTAGAAGTCAAGATGCACAATTTATGGGAGAATTTTTCCTAACGATGAAATCGATAGATATAACACATGCACATAGAAGCAATTTAACATTTTCGTTACATGAAGAAGAAAAGATATTTTTGAATTTAGTAGAAAATAGAAGACAAGGGGGCATATTAGCAAGGGCACTATCGCCGCTTTAGCGGCACTTTTTGCCGCTAAAGCGGCGATATTTATATCGCCCTATCAGCAAACTGTCTCTAACAGCAGTTAGCGACAGTTTGCGGGCATTAGCGCCCGTTTTTTACCGCTTTGCATGTCAGCGATATTTATCGCTAATGACATGCAAAGTGGGCGTTCCCGACGAACAAACCTGGGAAACACTCGCTAACAGGCCTATCGCCTATTAGCAAGGTGGCCATGGCCCCAGTTAGCGACGTGAAAAGTCGCGCTAACCGAGGTCATCGCCATTTATTTAACACCTGCAATTAGCAGGTGTTAGCCATACCTAACATGGGGGGTGGATTATGCTGATACGACCACAGGGTCGTATCAGCAAGGTGTTCTCCCTTCTCCATGCAACATCGCTGGTTTTTCAGCGATGTTGGCCCATTTCCCCCGCTATCGCTGGAATATTCATCGCCATAGCGCTAATCGTTGCTAATACAGCGTTAGCGTGGCGATATATTCCAGCGATAGCCGGCGATAAAAAAAATCACGCTAAGCAGGGTTAGCGATGATTATCGCCTCTTCTTGCTAATATGCCCCAAGATTTTCAAAAGAAAGCGTCTGAGCATAAAGCTCATTTTCCACCTTGGGCAGAGAAAGAGGGTATTTACACACCTGGCAAGGCTCAAGCTGCTATGGCTCTGGATTTTGTAAAGACAGGGAAAATTTGTCTGCATAGGTTAAACACTGATTATAACAATATTTTCATCGCTACCAGTGAATATGAACATAATTTCTTAATTCTTGGAGGTTGGGGACTAAAAGGAGGAACAGATTCAGTTTTTCCTGGAATTTATTATGTGTGTGGGAATAAGGCTTACTTTAGGCTTCCTGCACGGTGGTATGGAAGTTGTTATTTTGGAATAGTTTTTCCAAAAATATACCACGTAAAAAGAAACACTGGGAGCAATGAAAATAATAGTGAATTAACACGTAATAAAAGAGCTAGTTTTTCTGAAATTGTAGGTGATATATTTGGTGCATTGATACCTTCAGTGTGAATAATTCTGAACTCAAGGAAAATATGTAAATTATCTACAGTGGTTGATCGTTTATCAACGGATACTGCTGGAGGATTTTCTAATGATTAATGCGGAGATGGTTGCGATTAGATCAATGGTTATGCAAAATCGACTTGCTCTTGATATAATATTAGCAAAAGAGGGCGGAGTCTGTAAATTGTTGAAAACGAAACATTGTTGCACGTATATTCCTGACAAAAGTGTAGAAATTGGAACGTATATAAAGAATATAACGAAACTTGAGAACGAATTAAAACCACTGGAAGTTGATAGTGTATGGGAAAGATTGACAAATAGCATTACGTCAATTGGTACCTGGTTTGCTAATGTAGGAAAAGGACTTTTAGGTCAAATATTAGTACCCTTAGTAGGGATAGCAATAATAGTATTGTCAATAATGATATGGTGCAAATGTTGTAGAAAGAATAAGACGTATAGGGTGACAGGAAAAGGGAAGAAACGAAAGTTTGATGAAATTGAATTAGAAGATCTGAAAAGTGAATTATACAAGAAACTGAAAGGAGGTGATAAAAATAGAAAGTGTAAAGGTGAAGCTGAGACAATTTTATGCTAAAAGTTGGCATCTGGTTGTGGGTAATTTTTTGATGGCTCAGAAACGCCATCAGAGAGGGGATTGATGGAGCAAGAACTCAGAATGAGACTTGCTCGTAAGCAATCCTCTCACAGTATTAATTAATTAAACTTTGTAATATCTTTACTAATAAATGCATACACGAACATAGTATCCAAGTGAAGCTTGCCTATGTGTTTAACTAATAAGTAATGCTTGTCTAATCCAAAATGGCCGCTAAAGCACGGGAACTTCATTGCGCATGTGTCAACCATATCACGTGGTATGACGTCTTTCTTTGCTTGGAGGGAAAACTTTGCTTCTGCGCAGTGTGTGTTAAAATGGCTGCTTAATGTTCTCACGTGCTAAAGCTTGCGCATTTGCTGCAATTAACACTGTGGTATTTTAACGCTATTAATGCGGGATAGATTCATAATTAAATGGGAATAGAGTAGAAATAGGGGGTATACAGTGAAGACATTTATTTGTGATTTTAATGTTTTCTTCTTTGACTTTTTATTAGTTCATAAAATGGGGCCTGGGTTAACGGAAGGGCAGCTTGAAGCTAATGAGATGTGCGCATGCGCCCTGAAAATCAAGGCACAGCGATGAAGTCAACTTGCAAGTCATCCAAGGCCGTGACCTGGTGGCCAACTCCACTACATCCGCGATCTTCTTGCAAATGCAACATTTAATATATACATTGTATTAAACTTTGTCGTGAGATGGGTGGGAAATAAAGCAAATGTATTAATTGTGAGGGGCGGTATTTTAAATCAATGGGCTTAAAGAAATTGAACTAAATTGACATGGTGTGCGGATCAACCCCCTGTCCCCGTCCAATCAGAAGTAGGGGCCCATAAATTTGAAACATTAATGGGAGGTACCTGGGTGTAGAAAGGTATAATAGATATAGAATTAGCTAATTAGTTAGCACAGGCACAAGCTCTGGAGTAGACGCACACAGGAGCTCAGGAGTTAGCATTGGTGTTGAGGCTGTCAGCTTTGAGAACCACAGAACGAGCTGATCGATTGCAGACTGAACCGCTGTCCAGAGAGGTCCTGAGGTGGGGGCGGCGGATTCCATTAGAACGAAGACACGGAAGATATCAAGGAGGAGCGAAGTGTCAGAGAGGGGAACGACGCAGGCGTCGTTGATAGAGAGGTCACCTATCCTGTCCTGAACCTGGTCTGGAGGTCTTGGTCTTCATCCTTCTTAGGACCTATCTTTCCAACTCCTTGGCCTAGGGGTTTGGTTCTCACATCTTTAGGTAAATATAAATGCAACCTTTAGCTGTGCTGCTGTCTCTATCTTCTTCTTTCTGAGGGATCGTCATTGATCGATAATTGATTATCAGTATGCTTCATCCTTGATATATGATTAAGTATTATATGGTTTTGTAATTTACTCTGCTAAATCTTTAGATAAACATTTTAAACCTTCCTGACTCAGTGATTATTTCAGGTCTATGAATTGTATTGAATGTCACTCATTTTAAACTTCCCAATTATCAAAGGGTCCATTGGTAAGTCATTACTCTTCAATTAGAAAAGTGATTGGTAGCAGGGATATTGATAAAGAGTACAACTGACCCACCAGCGGAAATTGCTAGCGTAGTATGAATGAATGGGCCCAGGTGAGTATTCGGTGTATGAATGCTTGTTGCTAGTAACCCGCTGGATCACTACTAAGGTTTTATGGTTTTAAGCTATTTCTCGTGCTATTTCTTGGTACTGCTAGGGAAAAGGTACTGTGGAACTTGCAGCTCGATGACAATGATTCATCCATGCAAATATATGAAAGATCCAATGCTTGAGAAGCTTGTGTTCATGCTGCCATTAATCTATCAGAACTGGTCTCTGTGATTACACCAGTCTAATTGGCTTCTGGAAGCCACTGTGGGCTGTCCATCATCGGGATGGGGTTTAGCAGCACATTACAATGTTGCAGCAGTTGTGACTCTATTTTAAGACCAGCTTGCTTTAACCCATCTCATCTTTTATGTTTGCATTTACATAATGTTTAGAAAGTGAGATTTTCTTACCAGAACTTGATTAGTCAACAAAGAAATCTGGAGAGGCTGCCATGGGGGTGAATCAGCTTTCACTCTAAAAGCCATTGCAAGACATTGTTCTGTAGAGAAATATGCTAATCATCCAATATATGAATCAATCCCTGATTTTTGTGAGGAGTGGAATTGGTTTTTGCTATTCTACCGTAGGTTTGAGTAGTTTCTGATTATTAGCTTTCATGTAACTGGGGTTTTCCCCCCTCTACAGCTGAATGTAGTTTTGAACTCAAATATGAAAAAATGCTCAAAATTACCAAAAGCATGTATGCATATATGTAGGGGTGGGCAAAATATTCCGCTGGTGGAATTGGCAGAATTTTGGTGACTCTGCGTTACTCTTGGAATGCGGAGTTCTGGCCAAATTCCGGCAGTCGTCGTGTGGCGGAATTTTTTTTGTGCTCTGCTGCAGAACGGTAAGTTGGCGAGCATGAGTGAGATTTGGCATCCCCTATCGTGGTTTCCGGTCGCTAGGACGATATCTGGCGAGATTTTTCTAACATGGGCGCTAGTGGGCGGTCACACCCGTTCGTAGTCAGAAGGCTGCCGCTCAAGTAGAAAATCTACTCAAGCAGCAGCAAAATCAACTCGAATAGCTGTGCCCTCTGGTGTGCCTCCTGGTGCCATACGCGCTCTTGGCACTAAATCACAGCGCAAGCAGCGCAACATGCCTATTTCTGCCCGTTGGCGGAACTCCGCAGAATCTCACTGAGTTTTTATGTAACTCAGCAGAATTCTGCAAAGTAAAATTCTGCAAGTTCCGCCCACTCCTACATATATGTGGTATTTCAATAGCATGAGCCTAACCAAAAGGCAGCTAAATCAAAGATATGTATAAAGCCAACAATTGACAGGAGATGTAGCTGGTTTGTGAACTATTAATGCGTTGTGATGTAGTGTTCTTTAAAGAGGTGCATCTTTAACTCTTTCCTAATTTGGAGTAGTGTTAGAATCATCCTGATGGATACAGAGATGTTGTTCCAGATCCTGATTGTATAGATGGAAAGAGCTTGCTACCTGTTTTTTTCTTTTTTACACACCTTAGTCTGCAGTCTGATGGTGTTCTGGCTATAGGTGTGCCAAAACCCACCAGAGATGGTGAGTTTGTCTGCAAGATAAGCAGGGGTGCTAGTTGTGACGGCGTTGAAAATGATGGAGACGGTTTTGAAAACAGTGCAGGCTGGAAAGGGGAGTCAATGGAGTTCTATTTAGATGGGCAAGATGTGATCATATTTCTTCAAGTCCTGAATGACACGTGCTGAAGCCTGTAGGATGCCCTTCAGTGTTGCCACTGTGGAGCCTGGGACCCCATTGAGCAGGTTATGTTATGTTAAAAATATTCCTAAAGCACTCAAATACACTAGGGTGACTTGACGTTGTCGTTGGCTTTGATAGCAGTAAAGAGACGTACAGAAGGATCCAGGAGATTAGCAGATGTTAAATAGCCATTTTTTTAAACACCTCCTGAAAGAGATAAGATTGGGTGCCGTCTGAATGTGCAGGAGTAGGTTGTTCCATATATGTGTTCTTCCTAGGAAGAAGCTTCTGCCTCCCCAGGAGGAACGTTTAAATTTGGGAGTGACGACCTGTTTGGCCATTGATGAATGTTGGGTACGGCTAGGGTTGTACCATTTAAAGTTCTATTGGAAATAATCCAGCCGTGAGGCGTGCAATGCCTTGTAAACGATACAGAGTGCCTTAAAAGTGAGGGGAAGCCCGTGGAGGTCTCTGATTCCAGAGGCTACTGAGAGGCTACCACCATCCAGGTGCAAGAATTGGAGAGTTTGAATAGCAGGTCTGAAGTCACTTTCAGTAAGATACAGTTTCATTTTGTTTAGAAGGTAGAGCTGGTACAAGGTGGGTTCCCCTTCACCTTTTACAAGAATACTTAGTCATACTAAGGGTAGGTGACAATTCCGCTTCGCCCTGCGGAGTTCGCGGAGTTATGCCCACTCCGCATTATGCTTGTAAAGTAGAGTTCCAGCAAAACCCTTCCAACCGCTGAAAGGCCATTAGGCTCCTCGAAAACAAAAAAGGACGAGTAAACATGCTTCAGAAAAAAGCATCTCTTCGAGGAAGTAGAATTTCTGTTAAATAAAAAAGAATATGCAAGGAGAGCACAAAAGATAACAAAATGGTAGCTAAAATATTTGGAAAAAAACATAAGGGACAAACTAATTTGATATCACTAACACCTGTAAAAACCCCTTCGGTTTCGGCTAGTACTATGGTACAATAAAGCTATCTTGTGTCTGTTGAACCTAATTTACCCTCTTATACAATTTGAGTTACACAAAATTCTGAAGCGAAATTTTGCGTCTCCGCCACAAGCTTCACATATTCCCAGTGGGAACTTGTTACATTCCTCCCACTTACCCAGTGATGTATGCAGTTTGATCACTTCAATGAGAAAGATGTGTGAACTTAGGAGAGAGGTAACCAGGCTGTCTGATTTGGTGCTTAAGCATATACCAGAAGTAATTAAGGAAAGTGCCATTAAATCGACGGGAAATGTCTAATCACGTAGACATCCTCCATCTGGTGCTGGGCGGAACATCGGACGCCCGCTTAAAGCAGGTGCCTAACCAACCAACCCGGCCCCAGAACAAGGAAGCACAGGAGACATTGGTATGCAAGTGGAAGCTTCGAAAGGCCCTAAAAGCAAAACTGAGAGGTGACAAAGTACCACTGGGCGACGTCATTGCAACCCTCCGAGCCGCCTACAAGAAAAGCGTATGGGAGCAACACACCAAATGCACAGAAGCTGCCTGGCTCAAAATCTTTTCCCTTCTCAATGGAAAAAAACACGCCCCCTTTTGGAAATATATTAACCAACTCATCAACCATGGCCAGTCTAAGGAAAACGGAGTATCAGAGAGCACATGGATCAACTACGTTAAACAGCTCTACAGTGGTGAGCCAGGCTCAACGCAAGCCTCCCACCTTACCGAGACATCAAATCTTCAAGATACGCAGGAGCCAGAAATTCTAGAACCTGAAGTGATTAATACCATTAAACAAATGAGGAGCGACGGCGCGCCGGGACCTAATGGAATACCCGGAGCAGTTTTAAAATCAGCCCAAACCTTTTGGGCAGGGCTCCTCACGTCGGTCAACCATGTCTTTCTCACAGCCACCATTCCATCTACATGGCAGGGATCAATACTGCACCCAATCCACAAAAAGGGTAACTGCTCAAACCTGACCAATTATCGGCTAGTAGGGCTATTGGGCATCGAAGCTAAGGCCAAAGTCTGTATCCTGCTGGCTGAACTGGAAACCTGGGCCACAGAAAGAAGCATCCTTCCCTTTACCCAGTCAGGATTCCGATCAGAGTGTTCAACAACAGACAACATAATAGCACTGGCATACTTATCGTGGAGAGCCACTCAGGGCAAACAGCTCCATCTATTCTGCTGCTTTGTGGATTACAGCGCGGCGTTTGACAGAGTTGACTGGGGAATTTTATGGCACAAACTAAATTCCTGGGTATACCCCCAAACTTCTTACAGCATTAATGTCACTTCATCAGGAGACCTGGGTGAGGATCAAAACCAGCACTACGACATTATCTGCAAAAATTCCATCAAAAAATGGCCTAAAACAAGGCTGTGTACTCGCTATTTTTTAATCTTTACACCACTGATCTGCCAAAATCCTTGGCAGGTGCAAGCCTGGTTGCCCCAAAACTCGGGGGTTCACATCTCCAGACCATGCAATATGCTGATGACATCATCATCATGGACCAAACAAGAACGTGTCTACAAAGAGCCCTCAACAGGTATAACATGACGAACAAACTCCTGGAGAACCAGTCAAAAAAGTTATGGTTTTCGGCAACCACCCACAAAAGAAATCCATGCTTTGGCGAATAGGCGGACTGCGATTCGCAACCCGTACCAGCTACAACTATCTGGGAGTCTGGTTCAACGAAAGGGCCAACCAAGTGGCCCACCTCAAGCACATCAGGTCTAAGGGAGCCGGGGTCATACATAGCCTGAGACGCTTAAACCGCCAATTGCACAGCCCAACAGCCGAGCCAATACTAAATTTCCTACGTGCCAAATTGGTGCCAGCACTGTCCTACGGCCTCCTAGCCTTTCCAGGAAAAATGGGCCCATGTCTTACAAGCATTCCCCTTGGCAATCACAGCTGAACTTAGCAACTGGCACACTAAAGATCGAAATATTAAACCTGTCTAATCTAAGCATGCCTTTGTCAATGTGGAAAAGAACAATAAAAGAACAAATCATTCAAGCATCATACGAGAGAGACATTGCAAGGCTTCAACATAAGCTCCTCTTTACAGCTTTGGACAGCTTGTACATCAAGGGGAAAGCCCAACCATACTTCAAATACCACCTCCAACCCCAGTCTCCCAACAGAATCACTTACATGAATCTGCTAGTTCTTCCAATCCTCGACTTCAATCCGCTCTGGGCACGGAGGGGTGGGCAGCTAAAGTGCAGGCTTTGCAATTACAATCTCGAGTGTTGGCTACATCTTCTGTGCTGCTGCCCTCACCTTGCCAACGATCGATGTCACCTTCTGGTCCCACTCTGCCAGGGCAACCTACTCAGACACCCTCAGGGAAGCATCAGATCTGTGCTTCACCAATAACACTGCTCAAACCCTCGCGAGGGTAGGGAAATTTACTAACATCATTCTAACCGCACTGCACACAGCTCAGCTCCATGAACTCTGTTAAAGTAGGGCTAACTCGGGGAGGACAATCCAAGTACTCTTTTGCACTAGACAAGATGCTACCCCCCACCTCCCCTCGTGCCAAAACTCATTGAGCCCTACCACCCTACTCGGGCTACCAAAACTGTGCCTACACTCACTGTCTTATTTTTTTTAGAAAAAGAGGGAAATTAAAAAACTCTCGATTTTAATGAACTTCTTTAACATTTTTTAGAAGCTTTTAACATCTGACTGGCAACTATGGGAAATGGCGTCACTCCATTTCCCAACATGTAATGATTTTTATCAATTGAACATGAATAGAAATGATTTGATTTGATTTAGTCATCCTTCCTGTACATCTAAAGGGACACTCAAAATGTTTAAGGTGAAACTGTGCAAATTGTAATGTGGATTCCCTCAGGGGCCACTGCAGAGGCTCCCTATCAGGATTCGGTCCTGGCATGAATAGGCGTTTTTCTTACCATCAAAGTAACACTGAGCAGCGATCATATAGTTGACAGAGTTATAAAAGATCATATTTCAACAAAACCATTTTTTCTCAAAGAGAGCGTTTTCCATGGGCACATTTAGTTCATGGCCTTTATGTAGACCATAGTAGGGGGTACCATTGGTGGGACTGTAGATAGCAAAACAATGGGCATTTATATGACCAAAGTCCTGAAGCTTCGCAAAGACGCTTATGAGGGCCCTGATTCTTCAAAACACAAAGCAATCCACTAGATTCATTATGTTTGCCAATTTTACTCAATAATTCATTTTGATATCACATATGTATAGTGACACACTTCATCCCTTGAACAATGGGACTATATTGAAATAAATTTTATGGAGGTGAACGTAGTACAGTAGTGTTAAGCTCAATCAAAGGATGCAAAGGATGTCTCCAACTACGGGGTTGGAAATTCAGTTTAAACTAAATCTACCCCAAGAGTTAACATCCACCGTCCACTCAAGTTATGGAGTGAGGAATTCCAACTATATCAGAGATCAGGTAGTGTGCAATCTGAGGGGTCTGTGTTAAGAGAGATCGATTGACTTCCTACCCTGCTGAAGGACCGGGAAGGTGAGGTTACGTACAGGAACACTACCCTAGATTTGTGAAGCTCACTTACTTCTCCAGCATGTGGGAATCCAATCACTAGCATTCCTTCAAATATAAAAAATCCAATTCAGCAGAGGATTAATTCACCCTGGAAGTCCATAATTCAAATGAGGTTGAACAGAGGAAGGAGAGTAGGGGAAATATCAATAGTCCAGTGCAAACATGAATTCTGCCTACTCCCCTACATAGTTGGAATGTGGCTATCATTACATCCAAGTTAGCAGATATGGACTGGGGAAGTTCATTGATGATTTCTAATTTTGTATTTTCCAAGAAACATGGCCCACTAAAGCTGTCTATAGATCTGTCTATGTGAATTATAGCATAGAGGCGCAACATTCTAAAACTTGCGCAGCATCTGGTGGCCTAACTATTTGGATAAGATCCCCAGTTAATTGTCCAATGAAGCAAATCAAGGCGCTAGATATTTTAGGTTTGTAAATTAAACCATTAAAAGGGAAATTGCTGTTGTTGATTAATATCTAAATTAGGGGACATTCTATGAACCAGGAATCTCTGATTTTACACCTACTAGATAGACTCCTCGACTCCTGCAGCGAGAACTGTTATGCAATAGTTTCAAGAGATTTTAATGCAACCTTTGATCCACTAGGCTCAATCAATGATCTTAGAATCAATGAGAATGCTAAGTTATCCCTAGTTTAACTTGTCCTGTTCTAAAGAACTGGTCAATCTCAACTCTTCAGCCAGCTGCTCTTACATTATCTCATGTTATGCAGGCAGGTATTGGGCGTTCACCATCTGACAGAGTGGCGCAGTCCTCTATCATGAGAGCAAATTAATTAAAAACTCTTTCTGATATGTATGAGATCTTTTCTAAATCAAGGGGGGTGAGGGAGAAGCAAAAATGAGTTCACTCAGCTTCCAAGTGTAATCTAATCTTAATCATAGAGGGGAATGAACCATGCCAGTCTGTATGGCAAAGTCTCAAAGGAAATTGACTCAGCTACCCTCAACCACTTTTACGCAACCAACAGTGGTTCTTCATCGAGTGTCTGCTCCTTGCCTGAGACAGGTCATTGTTATAGGTGCAGTTTGTTGCCTAAAACTCTAGGAGGGGTTTCAATAGCCCCATGGGATGCGGGTAGACCTAGGTTGGCTCGTCTTTACCTTATCATATTGGACTATACAGCGTGTGTGTCCTCCTTGTCTCACTGTCCCCGACATAGAGTTATAGACAACAAGCTGCGCCAATAACGATGACACGTCTTGGGCAATGAGCAGACCTTTGACGAAGATCAGTAAGTTAATACTCTTACCTGTACATCCACAGAATTCGTACAATAAAAGGGATTCATTCCACACGGTCCTGATGAAGGCCCCAGACCCATAGGGGCAGCAGAAGGCCGAAATATGTCAACCAGACTACTGGGTGTTGAGGACCAATAACTGGTCCGCACAAAATCTCTATGTTTTTAACCTTACCCCTATCCCACCTTTTTAAATAAATCACGTACACAGGTATAGAAGGCAATTTTATGTCGTATCACAAATCCTGCCACTGTCTTTACCTAGACAGTCTCCCTCCCGGTGGAAGTATGTCTCATGTAGGGAACCGAACACTCAAGTGAGAGACTACACACTACATCACTCCAACGGAGATAACATACAGACTGGCGTGGTTCACTCCACTCTCTGATTTAGAATGTATGAGATCATGACTACGGCCCTTTTCTCTCTTAGGGCCTGATTACGGCTTTGGTGGTCCTACAACGGACAATGCAACGTGCCTTCCACTGTAAGACCGCCAAAGCTGTGGTGCTGCAGGCCACCAGATTAGGAGTTAAATCCTGGTCTGGTGGGAGGTGCTGTGGCAGTCTGACAGTGGCGGTCTGTTAGGCGCATAGAAGAGCCTAACATGCAGGCTGCCATTGTCAGAGCGCCGACTGCACCTTCTTGCATGGTGTGGAATACATGCCACACTGTGCAGGAACTGGGGGTGCACATCCAGGGGGGCACTACATGTGTGCCTCGGCATGCACCCCCTGGGCCCAGAAGTGGCAGTTGCTTCACCGCTACCCTTTAAATGGCAGGCTCACCTCCATGGAAAGGGTGGTTGCTTGGTAGCTCGGAATATGCTTGATGGTGCTGCTGCGGCACCACCAGCATACTCCTGCCTTAGACCGGCACTGCCACGCCACTGGATCCTGGATCCTGCTGGAGGCAGCGTTCCTGTGATGGTCCGACTGCCACACGCAGAATGCGGAGCACGGTGCCACAGTGTGGTGGTGGTGGGACCGCCACAGTGTGGACGGCCCTTAGTCTGCCATCTGATAGTAATGTGCTGGTATCTAAAGTACATAATAAAGTATTTGTATGATTACATTTTGTAATTAAAAATTCTGCTCTGTGGCTTCTGGCTCACAAAAACACATATTTGGTTTAATTCACACTTCAAGGTGGTGAAGAATTTGCAAGTAAAAGTAACAATAGGAGAGATATAGTCACGGCAAGGACAGAATATAAAAGCATCCAAAGGACTAGTAAATTAAAATGGGGATAAGCATTATGGTAGTATTTACTGGAAACTGCTCATTCTAATGATATGAAGGCCTTTTTGCAAATCATTGCACATGATGAGCATAATGTAATTAGTAAATCTGAAGTTCACGTTCAACCAGGTGTATGGGTTCAATATTTTACTTTAATTTTCACTGTTCCTCTCTCTAAAAATTGTAGATTTGATAACCTAGCATTGAGTTCTGACATTCTGATACTTGGAAGCTCTTCTCCAATTATATGTTTTCTAGAAAAAACTTCAAAAGCTATACAAGTCCAAAAGCCAGTGAAGGTCCCAAGATTGGATAAAATCCCAAGTGATTTATTTCGCTCTGAGCCCCTTATCTGGCGTCCTTATATTAACAAACTTTCATGTGCTATTGCAGCAAATGCACCGACTCTTGCAAGGGTGCTGAAATAATTCTTATATATAAAAAAAGTCTACAGTGTTTCCCCTGGGACTATGGTCACATTATCTTATTGACAATGTACAAGAGATTTTCAGTAAACAGATACTGGTTGCTGTTTCCAGGCTAGATCTAGGCCTGAGGTGAGCACTGTGGATGTGACCGTACATTTATTACTTCTTGTTTGGAAAATGGTGGACATGAATCAGGATAATTTGCACACAGCTTTTGTTGAACTGTGGGCAGTATTTAATCTGGTCTCAAGAACAGTTATGAACGGTATTATCTGATGAAGGTGGTCCTTTGAATTTACTTATTGTAATAAAACTGCTATACTCTGACAACTAACGAAAAGTGCACTGGGGAACCAGTGGAGAGTTAACTTAGCAAAACACCATTAACAGAGGAGTGTGCCAGGGTTGCTTTCTCACACCCACACGTTTCACTCTCTTTGTTAATGGTTGTATTGACTATCTGCTAAAATGTGATAATTCCCATTCAATTGTGGGCCAAAAGGTCCTGGCATTAAAATTTGCGGATGATACATTGTTGATTTCTAATACACCCATAGGCTTCCAGGCTTTAATAGAACATTTCAGATATTTTTTTGAACTCATAATTTGGAAATTAATACCACCAAGGTCAAATTCAAGACTGTTAACCCTCATAAATCGTTTTACGGCTCAATACATATGGGTGACATCATATTAGAGAAGGT
Organism: Calotriton arnoldi; assembly: GCA_963921515.1. NCBI lineage: Eukaryota > Metazoa > Chordata > Amphibia > Caudata > Salamandridae > Calotriton > Calotriton arnoldi. The sequence continues at coordinate 45,943 of CAWUFW010012228.1, forward strand.
CTCAGAATGTGATTGCTTGGGTGGTGGGTAAAAAATTCTTAAGATTCAGTGGATAAAACATGTTAAAATATGGTTGTATGATTTCTGTTTCAGCAAATATTGGCCCAGCCCAGTAGAGGATTCCAACCAATGCTGTTAACATTGCAAAAACTAAATACTGGGAGCTAGTGTTCTGAAAATGATTATCTGATATACCGACTGGGGACCTTATAGATTCCTAATGAAGGATTTACAAAAAATGGCTGAGGCTTTGAAAACACAGCTCATGCCACTGTCTCCAAGATCAGTTCTTTCAATTCACATTAGGTGCACCTGGACCGGGGAAGGCAGTCATTGTACCTCCCTCTTGGTTGAGACTCCTAAAAGTATACATAGAAGTGGCCCAGCACCCTATCTCACTGTCATAACTTTATACTCATGTTATATCCTATGTGGTCAAACACAGTAAATGAGGAAAATATCACAACAATAAGATATAGTCTCCAAAAACCATCAGAATGTTCCACAGTTTGAATTAGTAAGTCTTTCTTTGTTGATGAATACATTTCCAGATGATTTTCATTTGTAGCCAAAGCCAACGTGTTTCATTCTCTTGTAACTTCTTCAGTGTTACAATAAAATCCATATGTATTTATACATTAAACACACATATTAAAATCATCTATCTACACATTTCTTAAAAAGAACGCAACCTTTCTACTCATATCACATTGATAGATTTTACACATCATTGAGAACCTAAATCATAATCTCACATATTATTATTTAGTAATCTCTCATACTTCCAAAAGGTGGATCATTCTAACATAAATGATCATAGGTGTACACTATCCATATCATAAGTTATAACCATTATTTATGTCCCTCATCAGCCCCAAAAAATTCATTAACTAAATTAATTACTTAAACATTTCACTCAGGGAAATTCCTTTACAAATCAAAATATGGAACTTGATAACAATCTATTTTAATACCTTAAAATATTCTTCTTATCAAATAAAGTGCATTTCACTTACAATCCATGTATACATCATATCCCATGTATCTGCACAGTCACCACAGGTCTTTAAATAAAAAATAAGCAATTGTTATAATTATATTCTTTCCAATAAGTAACCCTGACTATGCTTCAATGTGATACCACTCTATTCCACTTGGCAGACCCATTCGAAGCTTCCTAATGTAGCCATATCGGGCACATTGCATATAAAGTGCTATCTCTTACTACTTTCATAGGATCTACAAAGAAGACATCTCTTGTAGACACGGTAGACCAGAAGATTGGAGAAAGTACAGTGCCTCAGTTCTATAACTTTACACCAGTCACAGCTTCTGACATCCACACACTTCTGGTGAAAGCAAAATCAGGGTCACCAATGGATCCGTGCCCTCCCTCTATACTAAAACTAGCACCTGAACCAGTCACAATAACTTTGACGGCCATCATAAATGCTATGTTTTCAGAAGGCTATTTTCCTAAAGCCTGGAAATCAGCATCGATACTTCATCTGCTGAAAAAAACGAATCTGGATCCAAATGATCCTAACAATTTTAGACCCATATCTAGGCTTCCACTCCCTGCTAAAATCTCGGAAAAAATAATGAACACCCAACTCAGTTGGTTTTTGGAAGAGGGACAGTTGCTGGACCATACCCAGTATGGATTTCGGGGGGGGGGGGACACAGCACGGAGTCTGCTCTCCTTAAATCCACTGAAGAAATTAGGACTACTCTGGATCAGGGAGGAAATGCCGCCATGATTATGCTGGACCTCTCTGCGGCCTTTGATACGGTCCATCACGTCTTACTGATGGACCGGCTGCACGAGATTGGAGTAAAGGGTGTGGCCTGGAAACTGATCAAATCATTCCTAGCCAACAGAGTACAGACAGTCACACTTGGAGATTTTACTGCCAAATCTTTCTCCCTTCCTTGCGGAGTCCCTCAGGGGTCGTCTATGAGTCCAACTCTTTTTAATATATATGTGTTGCAGCTAGCCCCCCTTATTGAATCCTTTGGGTTCAATCTGACTTCTTACGCTGATGATACTCAGATTGTAGTATCACTGCTTCCAAATGGAACTCGAGAGATAGCGCCCCGTTTTCATAACTGCATGACAGCGGTGGGCAGCTGGATGGCCCAAAACTGCCTCAAACTTAACTCTAATAAAATGGAGGTGGTACTTTTCGGCAATGATCCTAATTTTTGGACCCCGGCATGGTGGCCGGACACACTCAGTCCTCTTCCAACTCCCACTAGGAAGGTTAAAAATCTAGGAGTCATAATAGATAACAAACTTTCTTTTAAGGATCAAGTGAATGCAGTGGTCTCGGCCACATCATACACCCTGAAATCATGCAAAGCAAATTTGCCTTTCCTTCCTAAAGACAGCCAAAAAACAGTCATTACTGCCTTAGCCATGTACAGACTGGACTATTGTAACAGCTTATATCTAAATATCCAGGAGGGGCTTATGAAAAAACTCCAACTCTTACAGAATGCTAGACTGCTTTCTGGCATCTCAAAATATGCCTCAATCTCGGCGGAGATTAAAAGGCTCCATTGGCTACCTGTCAGAAAGCGAGTTTTGTTTAAGGCTCTGTGTGTGGTCCATAAGTCACTTCATGGAAACGGACCTTGTCACTTGATTCAGCGCTTCCGCTGGTATGTACCCAGAAGATCATTGCGTTCTTCAGGAGGAAAATTAGTTTCTGTACCCTTCGTAAAAAAAGCTAATTGGGGTGGCAGAAGCTTCTTGGTTGGTGCAGCCAAAGCTTGGAATGACCTTCCTCTGCCTCTCAGATGCATGACAAAACATTTGGAGTTTAGGAAGGCCTTGAAAACATGGTTGTTCAATGCCTAATGACTAGTTGTATCCCCTACGTGCTCGGGCCTCAGCAGGACATCAATTATAGCGCCAGGACACCTCCGGGTAGCAGTGCGCTCTATAAATGTCAATAACATTAACATTAACTCCTCCACAAGGTTCTGCAGATCGATATAGCCCATAAGAACTGACGTACTTACCTCTATGTTAACAGAAGGACTTACGCTTTTAGGATCCTAAGTATAAGTAGACCTATCCCAATTTACAATGCACTCTCCTTATCCATAGTGGATGTATTGCAAATAAAGTGCTATCTCTTAAAACTCCTCCGCAACCTCACATAGTACCCAGACATGGCAGAATTCAGGAGCGACTTTACCGAACATTATCAGCATTACCTATGGTCGCATATATACAGCCTCATTATAAAAAGTTCAAAAGGGAGCAGTCATCCTAACTCACCCATTTCGAAGTGACATACATTCTGGCATACTGTGTGCTCTCCGCGTTCATAGTAGGCTCCATCTTTGTTTTCTTTTTATAACCGCGTTCCCCGCATGTATGGTCATAGAACGAGGGTGTGCCCTTAGATGTCCTCGATGGGCACATACTTTGATTCCCTCATCCCTTGTATACTGCACATTTGTTCTTCTTTGTATCCTCGCTTCTCGCATGCCTAGTCATAGAAAGAGGACATGCTCTTAGGCGTCCTTAACAGGCACCATCTTTAATTCCCTTATCCTATATGGGGCTGACTATTTTGATCCTCAATATCAATAGACATATAACGAGGAGAGAGAGCCTTCTCACATTCATATTCATAGAAATAGGACATTTGCTTAGTCAGTCACTAGAGTTAACGAATTACAAAAGGGAAACATTTGACAGGCGTGAATCCATGATGGAAGCCTTGAAATTTATATACATAAATCACTCGGCCAGAAAAATGTGGCACATGCCAAGAATGGATTTTTCAATTTTTTGGCAGGCTGGGTCAGAACTTAGGAAAGACTAATGGAGTGAAGTATTAGTAGAAGGTGACTGAGTGGGCAGTGGGAAACACACCTTGTTTTCGGTTTGTAATGCATTGAAAACTTCATAATGCCACATTAACTTAAGAAGGTGCACATTGCACAGCCAACACTGCAGTGCTAACTTCCGAATTAAACCATGCTGCAGTTAGGTCACCGGCGCTGAAATCCCATGGGCAGGCAAGTGATGAATGATGATGGGCGGGATGTCTGCCTTGCTTAACAAATACAGTATACTTAATTTGTCAATTAGCAAGCAATGTGACTTACCACCAACATCCATCCTCGCCACCGCTGGGACTCCTCCCCCTCCAACCTCCTCCCGGGCCTCCTCCATCGCACTGGCGCTGCTGGCCCCGGCACTGGTGGTCTCTGTGGCTAGAAAAGAAATTACACAGTTTAGATATCAGATTTGCCTCCTAAGTAATTAGTATTATTTTTTAACAAAGTACAACAGTAATACCTGCCTACAGTTCGGTTAGCATTCTTCTATTGAAACTATCACTTTGGGAGGTTTGTTGGTTGTCACGTTAGAAAAGCCAGGTAGTCAAGCTAACCTAAAAGTTTTTGTAATGGAGGGACAGACCTATGATGATTTTGAGTCATTGAAGCGCAATGAAGGGGTAGAATGGTTAATGAAGGACATATGGTCTTGATTGGCAAATGCAATCGGATCTCATACTATCCTGCCATGCTGCATTGTCATGAAACCTGCTGGTATACAGTATAAATGAATGATAACACAAAATTGGAGGGGGGGAGGGCCATGACCATGGCCACTCTCTCGTTTTGAAAGTTTGAGCATGAGCAAGAAAGCCTTCTCAACAAACGTGTGGTAAATAATAGCTTGGTTGGGTCTACAATCTTTACAGTAACAAAAATCTGTTCTCTTAGTCTTACAGTGCTACAAGACATATGAAAAAAAGGAGACAGTATAACAAAATAAACAAGACAAAATTATTCTAATTGTGGGGAGAGGTAAAAGTTAGGGAAATAATAATAACAGGACTTACTTGGGCTAGCAGAACCATCAGCCGTGGAGCTGGTGGTTCCACCTGCGCAGCACTGGTGGTGGCAGCCCCTTCACCCTGCTGTGATAGTCTCTTGCCCTTGGGTGCTGATGTAAGAAGTAAAGAAGATAAAAAAATAGATTAGTGGTACAGTTAATCTCCTAAAAAATATTTGACAGGCAGATGCAGTAGCATTGTACTTTTCCAAATCAGATTGCCAATTTCCCAATTCCTAATTTCTTAAAACTAAGCTCTATTCCTAATGTCCTAAATCTAAACTACTTTTTGAACTACTAATGCATTGCAACAAATTTCCTAAATGTAATCTACTTTTTGAACTACTAATACATTACAACAAATGGTCTTTGCTTCTCCACCCCCTTTGATGGGCCAACTCAGTCTCCCTTTTCAATGAATACTGCAAATCACTTGGAGGTTTGGATTTTATGAGCTACACAAAGAGAGGCACAGAGAATGCTAACTCCTTGATATTCTACTATCAGTATCTTAGTGACAGGACAGAGGAGTCTGCATCACTTCATAAATGATCAGCCCAAGCAAGCGCCGACAAGTACTAGTAGGTAGCGCCAAGCACCTGGCTAGCTCAAGCTTGATCAAATATTATCCGTAACGTAAACTTAACTTACCTCTGAGTATGAGAGCATGCTATTTGAAAAAAAAAATTGAATTTTTAGAAAACAAAAAATAATTACTCACCGAGCCCCACAACCTTGACACCCAGCAGGTCGAGCAGGACCTATTCATGATCTATTAGGTCCACCCAGCAGTGTGTAAGCTGCTGTGCGGTGCGGTGCGGTGCGGTGCACCCCTGTTCTATGGCACACACACCGGCACACTCTCTCCCACAGCAGCCGAAGCTTCAGCAGGGCGTACATTCTTCCAGGCAAGCGGCCTGCTGCCAGCATGGAGGGGAGATGGCGCTGCACACAAAAAACAAGCACAGCCACCTCTGCAAAAATGGGTCCGGCACCTCTGAGTAGCGACGTCAACCGCAAGGTGTGCAACTTGCAGTTGCCACTGCACTGGCAATACTGCTTACTGCCTGTTCTACCCTGGCGCTGTGTGAAAACAAAAAGTAGGACAAAAGCAAAGCAGAAAGGAAGAACTAAAGGAAGTGAAACACATAGAAGAAAGAAAATACAAAAAAAGTACAATTAAGTTATGAAAAAATAAAAAAGAAAGACAAAAACGTAACACATGCACACACAGAAAGACACACACTGATAAAAAAAAGTAAATGGGTGGATGGGTGGGATGGGGAGGACGGACACTAAGTAAAGTAGATTGAAAGAAAGGCCCAGCACCATGCACAGAACATCAGGGAAAGCAGGTAAATCAAAAGGGCCAAAGCCATGCGCACCTCGTAGTGCCTCAGTGCAAAATGCACTACTTACCTGAAAAAGTAGTGGAAACAGGTGGACAAGCAATCTTGTGTAGTTTTTTTGGAACTCTGCGGAATTCTGCAGTGCAAAACTCCACCCAGGCCTACACAATAAGTGGTGAAGAGCTTTAATACCTGTGCAGCGCTAGACAATATTGAAGGGCTTAGTTTGGCTTAATAAAGGCTTTCAACAACCTAGGTGTAGTAAACGAGTCACTCTTTTGCATGTATAGCTTTATTTTCTACCTCCCTCAAGGAGTGCTTACTGAGCATGCAACAACTTCAAAAGGTGAGGTGCATTCAGAGTAGTGGGCAGATTGTGTGCCCACCTGAGTGAATACAATCTTTCAGAAGAATAAGCCTTGTGGATTCCCATTTATGGACGTGTCTTATATTTGTATATGTGTATTTATTGGTTTAGTTCTAAAGAACACATTTTTTTCAAGGGGCACACAGATCATCCACAACACACCAAGCAGGATGTGCAAGTGAGCAGGGCGTATTTAGCCATCCTGAAAAAAGTCACATACCTACTTACATGGTAGAGGCAGCTGATAGCCTGGGAGGTCAGGCAAATGAAGGGGGGCATATTACGACAGTCTGACAGAAAGAAAGTTTTGGCAGGTTGCTGTTAGCTTTAGAGAAGGAAGAAGTCAATTTTCAGGGTACTGTTGCAGGTGGATCACGGCGATGCAAAGCAGTTCCTCTGCTCCTAAATACTATTCATATCAAAGAACAAATCTCTATTTGTAGGTTGAAGCTTACAGTTTGCTAAAGACTTCTTTGGGAAATCTGAAATATTCACTGGGACTGCATTCCACCTCTTGCTTACCATTGGCTTTGTGTGTTGTAACTCACAGTTGCTCACTTTCTATTTGCCAGCTTTATATGTTTTGGACTGTCCAGTTTGAATTAGTCCCTCCCGTAGAGCTTAGCATGTTTACCACGGCTCCTTGTATTCTTCCACAAGTGCTCTCCGTTGTAAACAGGCCTCTAAGTTTTATTTTTATCTTGTCACATTTGCTGTGCATTCAAACACAGAGGTCAAATATCCAACTGTGTCTTCCGAGGGAGCTAGGTGTTTACTTTTCTTTCTCTGACTTCAAAGTGAGAGGATTTATGTGGCAATCTTGCTGGGAATGGAAAGGCTTTTTTCTAGCACATAACAGATCTTAAATGTCTGCAAATTAAGTGTGCACATATTTCAGAATATATCAGAATTAGGTAAGCACAAATGAAGCACATTTTTGGGGAATTCTGAAGCGTGGTGGAAACAAATATTTTAATACAATCAAAACAAATCAATGCACTAGGTGCATTTTCACACACTATCGCTGTATGGTTTTATCAGTAAAACTGTATAGTAGTGCAAATGTATAGGTCATTTCAATTGAAAATATGTTTTCGGTAATGGTAGTGTGCTACCACACCATGCATACTCCACACTATGCCACTCCACTCTACACCACTCCACTCTACAACACTCTATTCCACTTTATGCCACTCTGCACACCTCCACTCTATGCCACTCTGCTCCACTCTACGCCATTTCACTCCACTCCACTCCATTCCACTGCACTCTATGCCACTCCACTCTACGACATACCACATCACTCAATGCCATTACAGTCTATGCCACTCCACTCTGTGACACTCCACTCTACGTCACTCCACTCTGTGACATGCCTCTCCACTCTATGACACGCCACTCCACTCTATGACATACCACTCCACTCTATGACACGTCACTCCACTCAACTCTATGCCACTTGACTCTACGCCACTCTACTCTGCTACCCACCACTCTAAGACACTCTATGACATGCTACTCTACCCTACTCTACGACACGCCCCTCCACTGTACTCTACTCCACGGCATGCCACTCCAGTCTATGCCACTCCACTCTATCATACCCTACGCCACCCCTTTATGGCATGCTACTCTACTCTGACATTCCCCTCAACTCTACACCCCTTCACTCTATGCCATTCCACTCTAGGCCACTTCCCTCTATGCCACTCTACGCCATGCCTCTCTACAGCACGACACTCTATGACACACTGCTTCACTCTACGAAACTCTCTTCCACTCTATGACACTCTACAACACTCCACTCTATGACATTCTACTCTACTCTACACCACTCTACGCCACTCCCATCTATGACACTTTACTCCAAATACGCGGCACCACTCCACTCCACCCTACTCCACTCTACGATTCTTTACTCCACTCTTCGCCACTCCATGCCTCTCCACTCAATGCCCCTCCACTCTTCGCCACTCCACTTTATGCCACTCCACTCTACTCCACTCTATAATGCTCCACGCCCCCACTCTACAACACTCTACTCTGTGCCACTCCACAAAACTCTATTCCACTCTATGCAACTCTACAACACTCTAATCTACGACACTGTACGCAACTCCTTCTATGCCACTTCCACATTGCTCTTCTCTACTCCACTCCACTCTACTCTATGCCACTCCACTCTACGACACTCTATGCCACTCCACTTTACAACACTCTACTCCACTTTCTTCCACTCTATGCCACTCCACTATATGACCCTCTACGACACTCCACTCTACGACACTCCATCCTATGACACTTCACTCAATGACACTCCACATCTTGACACTCCACTCTACTCTACGCCACTGTACTCCACTCTATGCCACGCCACCCCACAACTATATACTCCACTCTATGCCACTCTACTCTACGACACTCTACTTCAGTTTACGTAACTCCCTCTATGCCAATCCACACCGCTTTACTCCACTCCACTCTATACACCACTCCACACCACTGGAGTGCCTGGATACCCTCGCTGGTGATAAACAGTTCTCTATAAATTCAGTTTGATTGACTCCACTTAGCTCCACTCCACTCTACGACACTCTACTCCACTCTACACCATTTCACTCTATGCCACTCCACTCTATGCCCCTCCACTCTACGCCCCTCTACTCTATGACACTCTACTCTCTCCATGACACTCTATGACACTCCCCAACACTCTACTCCCATCTATGCCATTTCACTCTACTGCACTCTACTCCACTCTACGCCACTCTACTCAACGCCACTCTACTGCTCTGTACATAACTCCCCCTATGCCACTCCACACCACTCCACGCCACTTTACTCCACTTTACTCCACTCTACTCCACTCCACTCTATGACACTCTAAGACACTCTATCAATCAATCAATCAATCAGAGGTTTGTTGAGCGCAGCTAGTCACTCGTGAGGGTCTCAAGGCACTAGGGGGGCGTGGCTCCATTGGGTGCTGGGGTCATCTGAAGAGCAAGGTCTTGAGGTCCTTCCTGAACTCGAGCAGTGGAGGGCTTTGCCGGAGGTGGAGGGGGAGGTCTTTCAAGGTCTTGGCTGCGAGGTGGGAGAAGGACTTCCTCCTGTTCTGGTCTTGTAGATGCGTGGGATGTTGGTCAGAGAGAGGTCGGCTGATTGGAGGTTACTCTTGGGTGCGATGAAGGAGAGGTGGTTGTTTGAGTATGCTGGTCTGATGTTGTGGAGGGCCTTGTATGCGTGAGTGAGCAGCTTGAAGGTTATTCTTCTTTCGATCAGGAGCCAGTGGAGATTGCGGAGGTGTTGGGTGATGTCTAGGATCAGTCTGGCTGCTGTGTTCTGGATGGTCTGCAGCTTGTGAAGGAGCTTTTTGTTGATTCCAGCATAGAGAGCATTGCCGTAGTCCAGTCTGCTACTGATGAGGGCGACACCTCACTCTATGACACTCTATGCCCCTTCACTCCATGCCGTTCCACTCTACTCCCTCCACAACACTACACAGCACTCCGCGACACTCTATGCCACTCCACAACACTCCACTCTACTCCACTCTATGTCACTCTACCCCACTCCACAATGCTCCACTCTAGTCTACTCTACTCTCTCCATGGCACTCTACTTCACGACACTCCATTTAATTCCACTCTTCGCCACTCCACAACACTCCACCCCACTCCATGATACTCTACGCCACTCCACGACATGCCACTCTACGCCACTCCACTCTATGAAACTCCACTGCACACCACTTTCCTCATTGTCACTAACTTTTAGCAATGCTGAACAGCAGCCACGCTGGAGTACAACATGGCTAAAACACATTGGCAAAGCCAAAAGGACTTGCATAGGTGAGGCCTATTGGTTTTCCCAATGCTTGTTAATAATGTCTTCTTCTTCTTTCACTAGCCAGGGGCTCAGGGCTCACCATAGACTTCCCAGCAACTTACTCCCACATTTCTTTGAAAATACAAGAGTACTGTGAATGTATATTGTTTATCTGTATGTGTTCACATTTGGAAATCATTATGCCTAATGGAAGTATGGTTCTGAAACTTTATTTTTAAAAGAGTGGTTTAATGCACTACAAGCAACCTTTTAATTACTTCAGAGAGCAGATTTCGATCCTCATGCAAGCACAATTTGGGGAAGACTGTGTCCAGCCATGAAAGGAAAAATTAATTTTTCTTGATTAGGGTTTCTGCAAGTCCAGGTGACCAATTTGAATAGTCCAATTTTCAGGAATTTCCTGAAGCGAGTGTGATTGAGTTCTGATCTCAGAAAAGGACTGAAGTCTTTGGAGATTCTTAGGCCTTAAGCTCAAACGATCTGCCACTGTTTCATCCACTTAAACTACCATTGCTGGACCACGTTTGTAGCCGATGAGCAAAGGTTTTGGGTGGAAAGTAGCACGGGGCCTGGTTTTGGAAAGCATTTTGGGCCTTTTCCCAGTAGGCATTGTGGATCGTGCAAAGGACCTGGAATTTGAAAACTGGAGGTACATATTTCAAGTTTAAAACATTACATCTTCTGAGAGACCGCATTGTGTTTTGCCCCCTGGCCACCATATCTGCTGGTACAGCAGCAGCGGGGTGATGATGAGTTTGATGTGGGCTGGAGGTTCATTCCAGAGCTCGGATAGCAGAAGAGACACTGGGTGTGAGATCTTCAAGTAGCCCATCAGGTCCCCTTTGTGGTGACTCTTGTAATACTCTGCATGATAAAGGTAATGCATAGTTTTGCAAAGGGCACTTCTCTTTTTCACCTTATTTGCTACGTCGGAGTAAAATCTTGAAAACCTACCCGATGTAAACATTTTTTTAGTGCTGGGAAGTCTCATGTGAGTGTATCATAAAAAGCTCGTGTCTGCTGACTGGCACTACTGTTGCGTCAGCGAAAGGCCCGTGTGATGCCAAGTTCACAAGAGGCAACGGAGGAAGGAACCAGCTGCGTCCTAGCTGTTCTCTGCATTGCAAAGCAAAATAAATCTTGGCGAGAGGCCAACAGTTTGTATTTTTTGTGAGTGTCTGGATGCATTTTGTATGTGTTCTTTGAGGGCACCAATTGAGGTCTGTTAGTTTTACCATTAGACATGGGGGGCTTATTTACAAGTCCCTTGCGCCGCCGGTGCGTCACTTTTAAATATGGGAAAAAGTGACGTGCCGGCGGCGCAAGGGGCTTGTAAATAAGCCCTTGGGTATTTTAGAACACTTTCTCTGGTCATTGTGCATGCTACATCTCAGTTGCCGTTTGAAACCCAGGTGGGCCCAACCTCGTGATCTAATCAGTCTAGGGTGGTGGTCTTTTAAAATTAAGAGCGTATTTAGCTTTTGGCATATGGTTGTCTGCGCCGATATAAGTCGCCATTTACTAACACGTTGCAGATGCATATTTCCAATTGTATTTTAATTTAAATTTATTATTATTATATTTTTAAATAAAAGCACAACATTTCAAGGTCAAAAATAGTGTAACATGATGTCCTTTTACATAATTGAGAGATCAAAAGGTTTGTGGTGTCACTTTTGCTGCCCCTTACGATTTTGGTCGAATGACAGACAAATTCGACTACGATTTTTCAGGAAGCAAAGCAATATACTTTACACAGTAAAAGAGCTGTGGTCTGCGTTAGGAATGTGAGGAATGTGTATCACACCGCGAGAACACAATCGGAATAGTGAGAAAATGAGGAATATTGACTTTGGAAGGGACAAAACTTAAACAGCGATCACTTGTATTTCGGTGTGTTGTGTGGATCACGTGCAAGACAGCAGTTTGTTGAGCAGCAGATGTGATATGTATGTAATCTGTAGGAGAAAGGATGGAAGCATGACAGGGCTGTTTAATCCCTCTATCCTTCTAAGGCCTATAAAGTTAAAGCTCGTACCGTTGAGTTGGACAGTACAAACACTTACAGTTAAGCTTAGTTTCTGTAGTGCCCTCTGTAAGTTGCCAGTGACCATACCACAATAATCATTGAAAATATTAATTTGATGACATGCCTCCTCCAATGATTTGTCTCTATTATTTCTAAAATTGAGGGCGGGATGTTGAAGTGAACAAGTGAATATGTTTTTTGGAATACTGTATGATTAAAAGTAAGCAGGAATACTAACACCAGGTCCAATGAATTGTGAAAAGTCACCAAAACCCACTTAGAAAAACAGAAAGTACAAGCAAGCAGAGTGTGTGGTATTGCATAGATGCATACATATTAATGTTAGATTCATTACATATTAAAAACAGAACTGCAAATAAAAAAATAAAATGATTGTTCAAAAAACGCACCCCTTCATGAAGCTCTGCAAAATTGTGCAATATTAAATCTTCCTATTCTCTATCTGAGCTCCTATTTTCCTAGTAGGAAAAGGCAAAAAACTACAAAAAAATGCTTAGTGACCCGAGACTGAGCCTCAGAGGTGCCACATTGGCCAGCTGATTTGGAGGTCATCACTATTTAAAGAGGGGGTGCTTGAAGCCGGACTCCCCTGAAGCATAATACATGAGCATATGCCTTCCGCTATGGTGTGGGGTGAGTACAGTAGGGGGGAAATACAATGTGGCGAGTGCAGTGTAGCGAGTAGGTGGAGATGAGTACTCTGGGGTGAGTACAGCAGGGGGAGTACAATGAATACGGTGGGACGGAATAGAGTGGTCTGAGACAGCGAGGGCGAATAGGGTGGAGTACAGCCCAGGGCGTACTGCTGAGTGAGTACATTGTGTCAAGCACAGTGAATGAGTATGGTGGGGCGGTATAGAGTACCACAAGGGAAAATAGGGTGGAGTACAGCCGAAAGAGTACAGCCAGGTGAGTAAAGCCAGCCAAGCGCAGCCAGATGAGTACAGCGGGCGAGTACAGCCAGGTGAGTAAAGCCAGCCAAGCGCAGCCAGATGAGTACAGCGGGGCGAGTACAGCCAGGTGAGTAAAGCCAGCCAAGCGCAGCCAGATGAGTACAGCGGGGCGAGTACAGCCAGGTGAGTAAAGCCAGCCAAGCGCAGCCAGATGAGTACAGCGGGGCGAGTACAGCCAGGTGAGTAAAGCCAGCCAAGCGCAGCCAGATGAGTACAGCGGGCGATGCCTCCCGATGATTGCACATAGAATTTAATTAATGCTGACATAAACTCCAGGTGTTGAAGCTCTGTCTGAAATACCACTTAGCTTCCTTAGCACAATTGCAGCAAGAACCAGCACCCCTCAGATGTCAATTAGGGGCACTCAGGTTAGTATGTGGTATCTCTGTCTTGTCCTTGGTACTCCTGGCACTTCCTTTGCTACCCATGTTGCAATTGACACAGATGGAAGTGACATGAACAAAGAGTAAACAGGGTTTTAAGAGGCCTCTTTATACTTTCACAATTTTTCTCGTGTATCAATTGAACTAGCAACTCAGCAGACGCGGCCGGCACAGGTAAGAGCGGTGGGGTGGGGGTAGGGTGGGGTGGCGTGGGAGTCGACAGACGATAGGATGGGTAAAATTAAATTAAAAAAATAAATAAAACCACTTACCTTGCTCTCGCAGCATCGCCGAATCAGCTTCGGTTTTACCTATCCTGTCGTCTGTCGACTTCCCCCCCGCCCCACCCAGCCCCACCGCCCCACTGCCTCACCGCCCCACCGCCCACCGCTCTTACCTGTGCCAGTCACGCCTGCACCTCAGCAGTAAACAGGAGACTGCTGAGGGTCAGGGAGTTGACTGAGGAGTCAAATATGTGATGTAATTAGGTAACAAATGTTCCTTGAAGTTACAATAGCTACCCTGGTGTTTTGTTAAATGCTTTGATAAATGAAGTCCTCACAGTAGCCGCCTCCTCTCTCTTACCCTGGAAGCTTCCCCAAGACTGCTGAGAAGTGACAGGAAGTGTGACCTCTTGCAGACCAATGACTTATCCTACTCCAACATTTTTGAAAATTCTGATAGTTAAGGATTCGCACGAATAAGTTTAACTTGGCCTTAGTTATCTATGTTAATAAAAGAAAAAATACTTTTTTTTTAAACATCTTTTTATTAATTTTTTAGCAGGAATATACCCTAGGCCAGCTTAATCAGCCTTACAATGCGACATAGAATAATCAGAATGAAATGAACAAAGGCATATTGTCCACAATGATTCACATAACCCGTATCCCTCTTGCATCATTTGACTACTGGCTATACCTCGCAGGAATTGTGCATACAGTTCCGGCTGCACACCCAGCCTTACTCACAGTTGTCTTCTGCCTAAACCCGTATCTAACCAGGGGTTAGTTGCATGACTCCTGGATTGTCAATATTTTCCTCTATCGCTTCCGCAGATTGTGCCAGTAGATATGCTCGCAATGGCTCCCAAATGTCTCTCGGCCGGGACGTGAGCGGCATCAGTTCTGCACATATACTTAGCTGTTCCTGGCAGAATATGAGGTCCTGTAGCCAATCCTTAAACTTGGGTGCCCGGCGCCTTCCCCATCTGCAGGCCACCCTGCGTTTAGCCAGAAGTAAGCCCAGCGAATGAGACGTTGACATCTTTTGTGTATCCTAATAGTGTGGTAAGAGGGGTGTTAGCTATGTGAGTCCCCGTCATTTGGCTGAGTGCTTCGAGTACTGTATCCCAGTATGTCCTAATGGAAGCACATTCCCAGGCTAAGTGTAAGAAAAAATACTTTTCCTTGAAAAACCATCAGCTGAAGTCAGGGCACGAGTCGGGGTACCACGCGGGTGGACGGCGTCCCCCCACTTATTTTACAGGGTGGACGCCGTCCACCCTGCTCATCAAAAGCTGGATACTCGACCAACCAAGCTTTTCCAGGTGATTGCGCTGAAATCGGAATTTCTCGGTCTGCCGGTCACCACGCCCCTGCACTTAACTTTCTTAGAAGGCATAAATTGACTTGCCCGCCCATCTCCTGCGCTACCTATTAAAGCTCTTGCCTTGCATTTTTAACCTGCCGCAATCGCCTCGCATCCTTCCCGGGCTGCTGCTGCTGCTGGTGGCAGGGGCGTGCACGCTTCGCTCCCTCGCCCCCTTGCCCCCCTTCTGCCTTCATTTATTGTTCCACTGCTGCCGGCCCGATCCCTCATGCCTTTTGGTGGCCGCGCCATGTATTATGCACTGAGATGGTGCACCAGGAGAGCTCAAAGGGCTTCAGATCCCCAGTCGTGTGTCAGCCCGGGCTGAGACAGCTCTCCGGGCACACACAAACAAAGACTGTTTTTTAGCTGCTTTAGGCTGGCGTCAGTCTAATTGCAGCCGCACCCGAGTACTTCACAGGTCTTTAAAAGACCCCGAAATTTGGCTCTAGTTGCGCCTCTGGTACCAGGTAAGGATGCGAGCCGGGGCTGGGTCCCTGCGCTCCCACTCAGCAGAATAGGGCCTGCCGGCCGCCTCTAAGGCGGCAGCCGCAGGTTGACTGCTATGAAGCAATGGATGGCGCGTGTGGTGTTTATTCTATCTCGAGTTAAATTCTGCTGGTGTCAGAATGAAAGACTCAGATAATGCAGGCCTATCCTGAATTTTCCATGAGTGGTGCGTGCATGTTGTGATGTTCTGTGCTCATTTCTGTACACATACCGGAGTCCCTTCCATTTTACAAAGTGAAGAGGGCAGCATTGGTGCGTGAAGCAGAGAAGCACTACTGACAATTCAGCCTGCCTGTTTTACCGAGAAGCCCCATAGACTGATTTCATGTTTGGTGTTGATGCCAGGAAGCCTGGCATGTACATGCTTCTCTGGTCCACGTTGTTAGATTTGTAGTGCAGTTGCTAAATGGTGGTAGCTCCCACAAAAATAAACGTCTTGTGTGGTTGCCTGTCAATGAACATGGCTTTGAAAACGGTATGACAGTGGCTGGAATTGTTGCCTTTCCATAGAATCTAATATACCATATCATATTCTTGCAAGAGCAGCTACAGTGAATGTAAAGGTATTTCCACAGCCTTGCATGTGTCACATAGGTAGGTTATGTAGATAGTGTGTGTGTGCAATGTGTAGTGCATGTTTTTACCGGTGACACCCAGCAAGTGTGGCCTTGCTCTTGAATTGCTGCAGGTTCAGATGTTTAAAATGACAGAAGGGCTTCCAAGCAGGTGCCTTGGTAACGTCTAACTCCCTCCTACTGCTATGAACTCCCAAACAAAACTTCCTAGACCTTTCCCTCTTCTACCCCCCAGTATTCCTTTTCAATCTAACAGACTAACATGTCCACTGCTCAAATTAATTTTATATTTTCCTATCTTGTGATGTCACTTCCTGTGATGTCACTTCCTGTGATGTCACGCGCCGTGATGTCACGCGCCGTGATGTCACTTCCTGTGATACTACCTTTTAAGAAGCGCAGACAAGTTAATTTATGTAGGAACTTTATTAGTTCATAAGCACAACCCCCAGATGCGTCCTCTCTCTGCAACTGCCAGCTCTCCTCTTCCAGGTCCACTCCAGAACCTGGCCACCTGGTTACCATGGAAGGAATGCTGAGCGAGTTGCCTAGATACATGTAAGATGCAACACATCTCCTTTCCTTAAACAACCCCAACAAAATTATATACAAAAATAACATCACAAGAAAATAATACATATGAAGCAGAATTTGAATAGTGACATAAATGGATTCAGCAACACTTTGCAATATGTTATACAACAGATATGTCAATAGATTACATATCAGATGTGTTAATAAGTTACATAGTCATTGTGCCATTTAGGAATCATCCTGACACGTTTGTCACAGTTCGCATCACCCGATCTCTTTTCCACATGATTGTGGCCTTCCTTTTCCAACCAGGTATTGACTTCCAATTTGTTGCACAAGGTTACACTGCGAATATTCCACACCTTGCCATCACTCAACAAAACACTATTACCCATGACCTTAGTTATGCGTTTGGGTATAGACCATTTTGATAGACCTCTTTTTTGTAATCCCACACTGTACGTTCTTACCCAATCTCCAGCTGCAAAAACACGACTGTTCTTTTTCAACCTGTCATTATGTCTGTGCACATACTTGTCCTGATACATCTTTACTCTGCTCTCTAAACTCTTATTACACACCGGTCGTGAGAAGTCTTTGAACATCCAACCCGGAGCAGCTTTCGTGCCAGGCTGCCTACCTTTGAGAAGTTTAAAAGGAGACTCTTTTGTAGCTGAATGTGGTGTATTACGGTAGCTCCATAACATCTCCTTCACTGCCTCTTTACAATTTCCACCACACTGTTCAGACAATTGTATACATTCTTTTAATGCCCTGTTAAACCTTTCCACAAGACCATTTTCCCTAGGATTATAGACAGCAGTGGTGTGGTGGATAACACCCATTGTGGTAAGGTATGTCTTAAATTCATTAGATATAAATTGTGGACCATTGTCCGTAGTTAATATGTCTGGATATCCTTCTCTGCGAAAAATTCTGTCACAAAATTCAATAACATTATATGCTTTGATGTCTCCAGTAAATGCCACTTCTGGCCACTTCGAGTGATAATCAATGAGCACTAATGCATACTTGTTACTTAGTCCCTTGACCGAAAATGGACCACAAATATCCATGGCAACCTTTTCCCATGGTCTGCTGGGAAAATTAGTTGAAGCAATAGGTGATTCCTCTACCTTATGAGTTTTGTCACTGCACATACATTCCATGCATTCACGCACATGTTCTTCTATATTTTTGTCCATCCCTGGCCACCAAAATGTTTCTCTAGCTTTTCTCTTCATTGCTGACATACCGCCATGTCCTTCATGCAATAATTTCAATAGTCTCTTCTGCAAACTCTCCGGAACTACCAATCTACCACTCCTACGTAGCACACCGTCCACTACAGAAAGTTCTGTCCATACCGTCCAAAACTCTCCAAATTTTTTCTTGAGCAAACCATTAGAACTAGATGGATTGGACAGATCCATAATTAGTTCCTTGAAGTCGTTATTTACGGCATTCTTCCACTCATCACACGATATAGCACCTTCACATGACTCAACTACACTTGCTACCACGCAATCGTCATTAGAGTCAACTTCATCATCGTCACATTCTAAGGGTAAACGGGATAAACAATCGGCATTTACATTACGAATCCCAGGAACATACTGAAGTGAAAAGTCATATCCTTGTAACCTGAATATCCATTTGGCAATTCTAGGTGTTGCTTTGGCAGCACCTTTAGTGGTAAACAATTCTATGAGTGGTTTATGGTCCGATCTTATCTCAAACCGTGTGCCCCATATGTAATTCTTGAAGTAATTTACTCCCCACCAGCATGCAAGTGCTTCTTTCTCAATGACTGAATAAGTAGCTTCCGCACCCTTCAAGGTACGGGATGCAAATGCTACTACTCGTTCGTAACCCAAATGCTTTTGCATCAGTACTGCTCCTAATCCATAAGCACTGGCATCCACAAAAATTATGCTCTGATGGGAAGGATTAAATGGTTTGAGCGAAACAGCCTTAACAATTTGTTCCTTTATAGAATTAAAATCACTTTGACAGTCATCCGACCATTCAAACTTAACACCTTTTTTCATCAATACTCTGAGCCTGTGCACCTTGTCAGCAAAATGTTGCACAAATTTGGAATAAAATTCCGCAAGCCCCAGAAAAGAACGTAATTGTTCTTTGTCTTGAGGAGATGGAGCATTTGTGATGGCATCTAGTAATTTCTTTTTCGGTTTAACTCCATCCCTGGATAAAGTGTGCCCCAAATAGTCAATTTGTTGGACACCAAATTTACACTTCTTGACTCCCACTGTTAATCCTGCATTTTGCAACTTTCCCAATGTTTTAGTTAATGTTGTATCGTGTTCAATACGGTTGGACCCCCACACCAACACGTCATCTTGGAACAC
The DNA here is from genome assembly GCA_963921515.1 of Calotriton arnoldi. Classification (NCBI taxonomy): domain Eukaryota; kingdom Metazoa; phylum Chordata; class Amphibia; order Caudata; family Salamandridae; genus Calotriton; species Calotriton arnoldi. The sequence continues at coordinate 65,339 of CAWUFW010012228.1, forward strand.
CAACACATTAGGTAATCCCACTAATATTCTACTCATTACTCTTTGGAAAACTGCCGAAGCAGATGCTAGGCCAAATGGCATTCTAATGAATTGAAAGGCTCCTTCCGGCGTGATAAAGGAAGTAAGATGTCTGGAAGAGGAATGCAATTTTATCTGATGATATGCATTAGACAAATCGATCAGTGAAAAGTATTTGGCATTATTTACAGAGGATATCATCTCATTAATGTGGGGTAATGGGTATCTGTCAACTAGAATGTTACGGTTGAGATCCCTTAGATCAATACACATGCGTAAATTGCCGTCCGGTTTCTGTGCCAAAACCACCGGACTAAGCCATTCGGACGACTCAATGGGTTCAATAACCTGCGCCTTGCATAACCTTTGTAATTCTGTTTTCAACTTTTCTCTAAGTGTAAAAGGTACACTTCTTGCTTTATGCACACATGGCACGTTATTGTGCTTAAGTACAATACGGTGTTCAAATTTCACTAAACAACCTAACTTTTCTTCAAATAATTTGGGGAATTTTGTGCTCCAATTAATAGTCTCAGCGTCCTCAGTGACTAATACTTGTTGTGGATGGTTGGGGTCTAGTGTAATACCCAGCATTTTCTGTTCACACCACCCAAGCAATGCTTTTCCCCTTTCTACAACGTATACCTTGCTGGTAGCTACTTTTCCTTTGTGAGACAATGAACATTTGAAAAACCCTAACAATGGAAGTTTTACCCCACAGTACCCTACTGGTTCAACATCAGGCAAACTTAGTTTGAGACTACCTACTCTCTCCCATGTGCTTTTGTCTATAATGGTATAAGGGGAGCATGAATCAGCCCACACAGTTATTTTGGTACCATTGATGCCTAAGTTACACTTGGGTGGGTTGTAACCTTCAGATACCTCATTAATGACGTTGTCACAAATAACCATTACCTCAACCTCCCCATCATTATCTGAATTCTCATCATCAGAGTTCTCTCTAATGGTATTGACAGGGCGTCTCCATCTTGTGGTGGGTAGCGAACCCGCCTTACACATGCGTGCTAAATGCCCAATCCTTTTACATTTATAACACTTCTCTTTAGTTGCATAACATTTGTCTGAATCAGCAGTGTGTCTGGTGCTGCCACACCTGTAGCATACTTTGTTGTATTTGGGGATAGTGGTTTTGGTATTATTTTCTTTCTTTTTGGGAGGAATTTTTTCTACAGCACACACTTTGGTGACATTGGTCTTTTCCAAACTTAATTCTTTAAGGTATTTGGAAGTGTTTTCAACTCGTCTTGCCATATGAATGGTTCTCTGCAATGAAGGGTCTTTCATTTCTAGCAATCTTTCTTGAATTTTGGCGTTGTTAGTTCTATTTATGAATTGATCTCTTATGATTTCTTCATGCAGGTCTCTGAATTTGCAAGTAGAAGCAAGAGTTCTCAACACGGAAATGTATTGCTCGACTGATTCCCCAGATAATTGGGATCGCGAGAAAAACTTATGTCTTTCTACTACTATACTAACTTTTTTTCCGTAATTTTCTTCCAGTGCTTTAACTACTTCCATATATTCATCACTAAAAATTACCTCCTCATACTGTTGGCTTACATCAACCTCTTCTTTTTACTCCCCTCTTCACTCTCTTCTTTACTTTCACCATCGCTGATATTCTCTTTGATAATTATCTGTTTCTTATCAGTGCCAATAGGTAAAGTTTTCAAGACTTTTCTACCCTCAATACCCAAATTATGTTTAAGCAATGCCACCTTCCGAGAAGATATGAAATCCTCTCCACCAATGGCCTCTAAATATGTTTCAAATGATTCAATCCAATCTTCCCATGGTAAGGTAGGTTCTCCGGGGTTTTGTAAAAACTTAGGTGGTGCTGTAATAGATGACATATCCATATTATTGATTCCCTAGTTGCACAATGGACATTAATAAGTGGAGCAATAAAATGTACCAGCTATAACCCACACAAAAAAAAATTAACACAATTAGAGTAGTTGCAATCAGTACCTGAAAGAAATAGATTAATAGGAGGATAACAAGCTAACCAATCAAAGTGGTCACCGTAGTCTTTTCGCGCTTGCAGAGTGCAAGACTTCTCGCTGTTGTCCTTGACTTCAGAATCTCCTCTGCTATATGTGTGATATTCCAGGTAGCAGGGCAACTGCTTCACCTTTACCAGGATTCTCTTTGTTGCCCTTGACTTGATAATCTCCTCAGCTATTTGTATAATATTTCCAGTTGCTCACGGTGGCAGAGCAACTCCTTCACTTAATTTTTTTCTTTGCTATCGCGTTGCAGCGATCGCGTCAGGTTGCCGTGGCAACCACAAGCTGAACACGGAAAGAATCGGCGGTGGTGCGTCACTACGCACAACGACTCCCACAGTGCAGTGCGTTAGGATGAGCTCCGTGGATAGAAGTTCCACTACAATGACGCACGTCAACAATGTTGGGACAGGAGTCACGAGCACCCGGTAAGTAGGATTTAAATACTAACAAGATGTTATGCAGCGTGAGCAGCACAGCTCTGGACCCAACGGCGACACGAACCCGCGACTGAGAAGGGGAAATCGGTCTCCGTTCAGGACCTTGACATCACTATGTTCCCCTCAGTCAGCGCGCTCCCTCTCATTCGCCAATATACATGCTGGACAAACACTCGCATGCGTTGAATATAAAGGTGCAGAATCCGTGCGCACGTCAGCACACTGCACTAGTAGCAAGAGCCCGCAAGTCTATGGCCAAATTACACACATAATGTCCGTTGCCAGGCAAGGTATCTCGTCTTTCTTACCCGAGCCAAGGAGATCGGTGCTCTGTTTTCCTTTTCTTTGGAAGTGGCCCCCTTTACTCAGTCTTCTTCTTCTGTGTAAGCACCAAAATTAGATGGGGTTTTCAGGTATACCGCTCGTCCTATTCTCCTCGATGAGGGTGCGTAACAGCACAGCAATAGGGTTCCTTGGAGGGTTAAATCATTTCGCAGTCTGGGGGTTGAAGCGATCGTGTAATCAACATTACACACAAGTCTGCCTTCACAGGGAAATACATCCCATCCTCGTCGCCACTTTTAAGAAGCGCAGACAAGTTAATTTATGTAGGAACTTTATTAGTTCATAAGCACAACCCCCAGATGCGTCCTCTCTCTGCAACTGCCAGCTCTCCTCTTCCAGGTCCACTCCAGAACCTGGCCACCTGGTTACCATGGAAGGAATGCTGAGCGAGTTGCCTAGATACATGTAAGATGCAACACTACCTAACTTGGAGAGTCCCCCCACTTCTTTTTTTAGGACTTGTGCCCTGGCTGAAGTTGTGCTATGGCTACGGTCTAAAACACTGACATGGCCAAAGAATCATCAGGTTGGAGCCTTTACATAACCATAACTTCCACCCACCCTCGAAATGGGGCCCTCTCAAATGCCCAGAGAACTGGGGCCACGTCCAGCTTGTGACGCCATTAGCCACAATTTCAGCTTATGCAAATCGACACAATATGTTTATTTGAAATTTACTTTTTAGCACAAACCTTATTTTGCATTGGAAGCCCCCCTGAAAGTAATTCAAAGCAGCACCTAGTGTTGCTTTGCATTACTTTGCGTCAAGATGGCGCCATGATACATGGGCACTGCCATGCAATCGCCCATGCTTTTGATGCAAAAGCCGATCTACAAAAAAAGCAGAAAGGGTTCTGCATCATAGAATAACTCTGTTTTGGCATTGGCGTTATCAAGGAGAATGCTTTTATTTCTCCAATCTTTATGGATTTGACATGTGTGTTGCGCTGTACAAACAAAGCAGGAAACGTTTGAAAGTTAGTCTAAGCATTGGATTTCGTACTGTAAGTGTCCCCTTCCAGTACAAAACATATGTTAGACCTAATGCAGACACTTTTGCGCCAAAGTGCAAAGGTGCGGCGCCTGCAGCCTGATTGTGCGCCAGCGCAGTGAGAGAACAGCACAGTGCCATAACTGTGTTTATATAGCACCTTCCTGCTCTCTCCCTTTCATGCAACGCACCGCAGCAACATCGGTTCCTGTGCTATGTTGCAAGACATATTAGCAAATATACTTGGTGTTTTATCTTCTGCCGTGTAATTTTCCCTTGAAACAACACTAATCATAATATTATACAGAAATATTGCAATAATAAGCATTTTTGTTAAATCCCAAAGCACGCCAATAAGTGGTGACTCCTGTGAAATAAATCATATTGTGCCAGATTTCTATCATCCTGCTGCATCTCACATATATCCCCACTCTGTCAGCCTGTTTGTGACACATAGGTTTACATTGCTTTTACACAATGTGCATTATCCATCAGAGCTAGTTCATCTGTCCTTGTTACTCAATGCTCTAGAGGAGTGCGCAGATGTGTTGCACTTTACTGTATATAGGGTGTGGTACTGCGGGGACTTTCCTGATGAAGAAACAATGACGATTCAGATTGAGAAAGATACGTGACAGATTGTTTTTTGTCTGCTTCCTTTTTCCTCAAAAGAGCAGAATATCTTTGTCACAGAGACTTCTCGGAATTGTGTTTTGTGCAACATTTATGGGCTGGTCACAGAGGAAGTGACACTAAGCACAGGTGAGATCTGTTCAATCTACATTTCCAGTACAACAGTCTATGTCATGTCCCTAAAGATTTCAGAAGACTTAGGGCCACATTTATCAACGCTTTGCACCATGCACCATGCAAAGTCACTAAAAGTGATGCCAAGAGGCGCAAAGTGTTGATTTGGGATCTATTAGTTTTGCACTGGAAAGCACTTGTTTTTTTCTTTTGCACTGGAAAGGAAACCCCAAGTCAACCCCTCTCTGCCAGCCCCTCTTGCTTGCCCTCCGTTGTCATCTTGCTGCCCTGGCCCCTCATGCCTGCCCTCCGTCGTTAACTTGCTGCTGCAGCTCCTCCCATTAGCCCTCCATTGTGAACTTGCTGTCTCATTCCCTACCGTACACCCTTCTTGGCAAGCTTGCTCTCCTAGCCCTTCCCGTCCACCCTCCTTTGTCAGCTTGCTGCCCCATCCCCTCGGGCCAACTCTCAGTTGCCAGCTTGCTGCCTGATCACATCCTGCCCACCCGCCATTTACCATTTGCCTCCTCAGTCCCTTCCGCCCACCCTCTGTTGCTTGTCAGTGTGCTGCCCCATTGTCTCTCATTTGTCGACTTTCTCACCGGTGCCCTTCTAGCCTGTCCTCCCTTCCTCCAAATTGCCTCATCTCCAAACCACTACCCCGTTTGTTTGTTTTAGTAATTAAAATAAACACATTAGCACTGGCCACGTCCTAGCACATTTTTTTTAGCCATATTGCATTGGCTACAAATCATTGCCAAAGAAATTACATTTGGTGACCTATTGGCTTTGACAATGCTTGTTATAAAGAGTGTGTGCCAGAGTAGACCTTGGAGACATTCGCTTCATGCAGATTATACAAAGGATGCCTTATGAATGTGACACCGTCATGAGAAGAATCACAAATGTCATGCGTGCAAAAATGCAATGCATTGATGCATTAATGAAAAAATTATCCAAGTATATGATTTGCAATGTCGCAAGGACGCCACTTCAGCAGTCTCTTAGATAGAGTGTGTGGTTTTGTATAGCGGAAAGGAACTCAATATTACTCTCACTTTTGTTAGTATTTTACAGGAATACCTTGTACAGTCAACATGTTCCTAATCCAGATAAATTTACTCCCCATTTATTTTCTTTAACTGAGAAATTCCCATAAGGAGACAGTGGAGAGCTGGCACTCATGCAATCATGAAGCTTTTAACAGTGGGGTGTGTCATGATTGTACCAACACCTGCTCAACACCTGAGTATGTAACTCACCAGGAAATGTACATTTGACCTTCATTGAAGGGTGTTATATTTACAACGTAGCAAGGAAAGACAAAATGTTCCGAAATATAACAGAAACACGAGAACCTCTGCCACAAAAAGGTAGAATTGTTATACATTTTGTCCATATGTATGTGTTAGTGTACTGGTGGGTCATTTGGTGTGGCGAGTTTTGAAAAAGTTTAAACGTAACATGTCAAACTAAAAAAACACTGAAATTCACCAGTTATAATTATTTCAAGTAAATGTAACTCATGCACCACCATGCACAATGTTGTTATCAATGATGTAAATTCAGATGTTATGAATGATGTCATAGAACATGTCATGACTGATGTAGTATGTGAGGTCAGAAACAGTTCATGGCGATCGCGCGAGTTACAGTTACTTGAAATAACGATAAATGGATTTCTCAGTAAATTTCTGAGGTTTCTTTAATGCAAAGTAAGATATTATTACCATACAGCACTATCACATTGCTTTAATCTTTGTTTTTTTCAGTGAATTTCTATGTTTTTTTGACATAAAGTAATTTTTTATTTCCATACATAACTATGTCAACCCCCCCACCATGCAAGGCCTTTGTCCAGGCCTTGCTCCCAGTCCTCTGCCCCACACAGCCTTTGGCTGTACACAGCGTGGGCTAGCCACAGGGCCATCCGCCAGTATGCGGCCAATTTGGTCACAGGGGGTTCCCTCTGGGACAGCACCACAAGGTCTAACTATAACACACACACACATATATAAATGTATGTATATATATAACCTACTGGCGGTCGCCAGTAGGTAGTTATAGGTTGGAACTAGTTTACACAGGAAAAGCGTTTTCTGTTTTGCCAATAACAGTGGCGCTGTTTGCCAAATCTTTACGAAATTTTCAAAATCAGTACACCACTCACTTCAGCTGCTGTCTTGAAAGTTTAGGGTGATCCGTGAAGTGGGGGCCGAGAAAAAGGGGGCCCCAAAACACGTTTTCCCCATGATAATTTCCATAGGGATTTTGAACACGACTACAGCCCAAACCACTGGACGGAGTTACACCAAATTCGGCAGAAAGCTAGCTCTTGGTCCAGAAATAGGCCTGTTTGTGATTTGGTGTAAATCCGTTCAATAGTTTTAAAGATATTAACCGAAATCCACATTTGTATATCTAGGGACACAGACCCTTCGCGGATCCACCTCTGGTGGATCACCCTCTCTACACACCAAAGCAGGGTTCTGATTGGCTGGCTGCACCTTCACCAAAAAGTTGCGATTGCCATTTTTTATCTCGGCAAACGGTTCTCGGGGATGAAAAGTGCCTTGCATAGAAATTGAAGGGGTCAGGTGAGAGCTTCCCTGACCCCTTGCATATATTAACAAGCATTTGCAATGCAATAGGTCTCGCATTTACGCGAGTTTAAGCTATTGGCATTGTAAATGACAATGCGTTTTATTTATGTTTCAAAAAACAAAACATAAATAAAAGGCATTGTCATTTACAATGCCAATAGCTCAAACTCACGTGGTGGCTGGAACTGGCCTGTTAGTTTCGGATTCGTGTTGACTTAGTCCAAGTTGAACTCTGTCCTGATGGGATGCCCACAAATACGGGGTATCGTGTACCACACTCCGCAGACCACGACCCTAATTGAAATCGTTTTTGTTGGGAATGTACTGTTTCTCCTCAGCCCCTGCGATTTGAGGGAACGTTATGTTTCAGTCTGACACCTCCAAATAATCCTGCAACGTGTTCCGGTAGGGATTGTAACGCCAAACTTGCACTTCAGCACACACATCTCGTTGCAGGCGAAAATGCCAACGCCGCCCTTGTGTGAAACACTGTTTTTAACAGACTAATTATTTCTGACCTATGCCATATATCCACCGTTTAGATACTTGATCTACTTTACATTTTCCACTTTTCTGCTGTGGTTCCTGTTAAACTCCTTAAAGTGGTGCTGGAAAACATTTACAGGCATGCATTGTGAATGTGATGACATCTGACATGGCAACATAATGACGAGACGATTAGGCCCAGCGTCGCTCAGCCAGCACTTCTCCAGCAGCTGCTCATCGTGTTTCATGCAGACCGGTGGCCTTGTGTGTTTGAATGAGTTTTCAGCTGGCACCTTATAATCGCACCACCACGAATCTTCGCAGGACAACTTGACAAGGACGCAGAAATAGCCTTTGAGCGCTGCAAGCTCGTGTATTATCGTGTTTGGAATATGAGGAAGAAGACCAGGGCCATCAACAGGCATGCAGTGGCACACAGGTTCAGATCTAGTTTCTTTCATGGTCTTAAATAACAGTTAAGAATTGGTAGCGTACCGTTAAAGAGCGATTCCTTAGCAGTGGTGTTTTGTTTAAACTAGTAGCTTTAATACCTACGTAACCTGTCAAAATAGATTTGTTTAGCGAAAAATAGTTTATTACTCCGAGTCTTGTGCTGTCACTTGGTTGTTAACAGTATTTTTTGTTGAAGAACCATCCCATGTTTTGATTTCAAGCCCTACGGCAATACCCGTGGCAAAAAAATGTCATAACGAACTGTTTTTCGCATAACATCCTCATACCCCTCTCTGGTCATTTTCCACCTCCTACTATGTTTGTGGTACATATCCCCATATCAGGGGCATATCTTGGTCCAGAGATCGTAGTGAATCTTAGTTTGAATGTCTGCTGAAGTTATATAGAACATCCAGGTCGCACTTTCAAATGCTAGTAAGAGATGTATTAGCTCAACAAGCTGCCAGTCGCTTCTTTTGTGCGTAACCGCGCGGTTATTTTTTGTTTGAGGCCACTGAGCTTAAATCGAAGGTTCAGAAAAGCGCTGATTGCTGACATTTGCCAGGTGGTGCATCCCAACTTTAAGGTTCGGCTTGTGTATCTATATTGTGTGCGTGGAGTCCGTTAAAAACTAGTTTACAAGGAACAGAATGATGAGTCTGTGGAGGGTAGCATATTTATAATGTGGCCAGGCAGTACAATTTAAGTTTTTTTTCCATTACACATATTTTATCATTTGGGGCACGTGAGGAATCCGAAATGTTTCTATAATCCAACAGTTTCTGGTCCTTTGTCAGAACTGGGATTAGAACACCTTCCAGGCAGGTTACTAGGTCAAAACTATTACGTTTGTGAATGGCAATAATATATTCGGTTTCTGAAGGTAGAAGGAAGGACGCCAGCGGCTGTGTGCAATTCACATCTTATCTGTTTCATTGCTCCACCCCTTTCCCTCCCCAGAAACAAAAAGAAAGTAAATTACACACACAGCATAAACAATGTATTTTGGAAACACTGAAAGAGTGTAAAAAAATAATCCGTTATGGTACAAACTTCATGGCAGCGGAATATAATCTGCCCCCCCGCTTCCCCACCCCTCCTCTCCATGAAGCCTCGGGGGAGGAAATGGTGTCTATCCGTCACAGTGTGACGGATGGACACCATTTTATTTTCGCTGGACCCGTTTTATTTTCGCTGCTGGCCGGTTTCTGATAGTGCGCCGATTGTCTCATCTACTTTAATTTCCCTTTGTGTGTTTTTTTGTTTTAGAAGAGTTTCTGTCCCTGGCAGCGTATGTGACTAGCATACAACAGGAATACAGCTGACAGATTTCATCTTGTCTCGCCAATGAATTCAGCGGTATAGATCGCTGCGAGGAGGGGAGGGGGTAACAGCAGGGAACTGAAAATGCTAGACAGTTCCTGGAAAGTGCAACCCCGTGGGTTCTGCAGTCCCTGCGGTGGGTCCGCAAAAACCAGAAACCACCAGCTTTTCGTGATTTTGCAAATAACGATATTCCCGTGAAATTTGCGGAAGCGCGATGCCCGCTATTTTGAAGAAGGCACCGACAGCGGGAGTGCAGGGGAGAGAGGGGCGAGAGAGCATGGACAGCGGGAGGGGGAAAGCATTGCGAGCGGTGCGGACAGGGCAGTAACGGAGGGCCCGGGGGCTGCGGCTCGGACGTGGTGGGGGCTGCAGGCGCTCAGCCCACTCGGGGCAGCAGATGTCCACGCAGCTCTCGGTGATCTCAATGCGCAGGTACTGCCGCAGGCAGGCCAGACACGAGCGGTGCAGACAGGGCAGTAAAACAACGAAGTAGTGCTTACATTGAAAGATACCGCCCTGCAGTGTAAGTTTACTGCAGTTGGCCGATGCTGCTTCCGGACTACACGGAAGTTACGTATTGGATCAACAGCCAACAGAAAGCAAGATAAGAACAGCAATGCCACAGTTAAACGAATCGCAAGCGGTATGACAAATTACACGGAGTTTCACCCAACATACAGATTACTTTATGTCCCGCTGAGACAGCGCATGCAGCGCATGCGCTGCCAAGGCGAGACCTAAAAATGAGGGACAAGCATGTGTACTGGGTTTAAAAATGCCCAAAATGTTTTTTCCCACTTGTGAGATCTGCGGAATGCTCACAGGGCTCAACGCGGCCCTCTGTGTAACTCCGCTAGGGATCCGCAGAGCTAGCGCGACCCAAAAAACCCCCATAAATATAATGACTTTTACACCCACTCTTACACTCATAGAGACACTCTCACACCCTCTGACATACCCATACAGACATTCTCACACCCACACTTACATCCATACATACAGTCTCACATCCTCTGACATACCCATACAGACACTGTCATGCCCACACTTACACCTATACAGACACTCTCATATCCACTCACAACCCATACAGCCTGTCATACCCACTCATATACCTATATAGATCCTCTCATATACAGTCACACACCCATGCAGAACACACCCATACAGAGTTTGTTCTACCCACTCATATACCTAAATAGATACTCTCACACACATTTACAAACCCCTGCAGACCTTTTCACACCGAATCGCATAGATTCACTCAGAAATCTTTACAAGTGAATGCAAAAAGGGTTGTTTTCTATTGAAAGTGTGCTTTTGGTTTGCGGATCTGTGACGGATCCGCGGAGTCAAGAAAAGTTAATTAAAAAAGGATTTGCAAAGAAAAAGAACAAGTATTTGGGAAATAGGGTGGTTCGGATAAGAGCCTTTGTGTTTCATGTGTGTATGTAATTACTACACAAAACAGGATGCAGCCTTTCAAGTTGTTCAGGAACACCTTGTTGCCTTTCTCTGTGAAGTGAACTCCATCAGGTCTGTAAATCCCATCCATGTCAAAGCATAGGTTGTTATTGTAGATAGAGGCTATGTTACAGTCTCTGAGCAATGCAGAAACAGTTTCATTCACATGTTTCCTGGCTTTGTCTATCTGTGGACAGAATTCAGATGACCACTTCCATTTCTACCTCTGGCATAAGTTGGAAAACACCAATGGCAGAGTAAGGTAAAAGTGGCATTAATTTTCCAAAGGTATCCTTCATTAGGATTTCCAATCCTACCCTAGCAAGTGTGCCCAGGTCCTTTCCATCAATGTGTACAACCATAAGGTCTGAATGGAGGCAAATTCATAATGCTTTCAAACAATGGAAGCAACTGATTCCACTTTAAGCCTCTCTGACAAACCTAATGTTCACATTAGGCACACCCAGGTCCCTGTCAATATTACTCTTTCTAGCATAATCTCTAGCCCAAAACACATAGCTATGGCCCACAATCCACATTCTAATCATTTCAAAGGAAGGAGCAGTAGCACACAGGAGAAAGCTGCTGATGAATGGCAAAGATTTGAAAAAGAAGTCAGTGAAAAAGAAGCTTAGCCACTAAATTTAAAAGAAGAAATTTGATTGACTGGCATAAATATGGTAGTGGTTAAAACTAGGTTGTATTATTGAGATAAATGTAAGCAGATGTGTGATTGCCTTTTCTGTTATTAAGAAAAAGTAATGGAGTATGAGATATGGTTCTAACTCCAAAACACTCAACCACACCTGCTACAGTTGGTTTAGGAGTTAGTATGCTGGTGTAGAAACTGTTGTGAACTTGTGACCTACTGCTAGCAGATAATGTTACAATATTGGTCACCATAGGAACAGGGCCTCAGAAGCATGAGGGAAGGGTCAGAAAAAGCCTACAATGTAAAGGTGAAGGGACAGTGGTAGTAGAAGAAATAGTGAATGGGGGTGTGTTTGGATCCACATTTAGACATTGATACTGATTGCTGTATAAGGGCTAGTCATTAGTAGTATATTAATAAATTGATTTCGGTTCCCCTGTGGATCCATTAATTTGCTGCGAGGTTACATAGGGGCGGGGGTGCTCTGAGCACCGTGGTGGATCTGCGGAGCCACCCAAAACACCTACAGAATTGGGCTTTCTTTAAAGGAGGGTAAGAAAGGGTTAAGAATTCTGACCATTCAGAAGAGGTGTATTATTAGAAAAATATGAAAGCCATCTCTATCTGTTCCCAATAGGAAATTACACTTAAAAGATATTTCAAGGCAATCCCTATGTTACCCTATGGAAGAGATAGTCTTTGAAACAGTGAAAAACAAAATTAGCAGTAATTCACTGTTAGGACATGTAAAACACACCAGTACATGTCCTACATTTTAAATACACTGAACCCTGCCCATGGGCCTACCTTGGGCCTACCTTAAGGGTGCCTTACATGCAATAAAAGGGAAGGTTTGGGCCTGGCAAGTGAGAAGTTGGGTGTACTTGCCAGGTCGAAATGGCAGTTTAAAACTGTACACACAGACATTTCAATGGCAGGTTTGAGACATGTTTGTAGGTCTACTCTGTGGGTGGCACAATCAGTGCTGCAGGCCCTCTAGTAGCATTTGATTTACAGGCCCTGGGCACACCTTGTGCAATTTACTAGGGACTTACTAGTAAATCAAACATGCCAATCATGGATAAACCAATCACCAATACAATTTAGACAGAGAGCATATGCATTTTACCACTGGTTAGCAGTAGTAAAGTGCCCAGAGTCCTACAACCAACAAAAACAGGTCAGAAAGACAGCTGTCAGTGACAAAAGCCAGGCCCTAGGACTTTCATGGCTCTCCAACCTCTGTGGTTTCTCAGAGTGGGGGGCGGTAGCCCCAGATGACTGGCACCCTTTGTTCGCTTTCCCTCCCACCAGTTCAGGGCTGGTATCCTGAGACTGGGCACTCAGCACAGGGTGTGTACCCTGAGGCTGAACATGAGGCTGAGATGGGCTCTCCCACACCCTGTGCTCCCCTCTGGGGCCCTGTACCTTCCACTGTGGAGAGGTACCCCCAGACTCCAGAACTGTCATGACGCTTGTGTCAGCACAATTCTCCCACAAGTTCAGGGGTGCTAACCTGCAACTGGTCCCCCAACCGAGGGTCTGTACCCTCAGGCTGAGCATGTGCTTGGCAAGCCAGGGCTTCCATAGAAGTAGAACTACCCCCCAAGGAAAACACTTACTGTAAGTGTTGTGCAAGAGCATGCCTGCCCCCTGTCCATCTGACAGACCATGGAGCCCTCCCTAGCCAGAAGTGGCATCACCAGGGTCAGTCCTGGGGTGCTCTGACCGCAGAGATGGCAACCCCTGACCCACTGGTCCTCCCACTGGGGACTGTCTCTCCCTCTCACCCCTCCATCTGGACTTCTGCACCCTCCTCTCTGGAGTGGTACTGCCAGAGTTTTAGAACTCATGGACCGCTGGTGACAGTCACCCCCTCCACCAAGTTCTCCTGACACTATGGGGTCTTCCTCAGCGGATGGTCTCCTGGTAAAGACTAGGCCTGTCTCCTCGGGCTCTCTCTGGGAGCTATCCAGGCTCTGGGACTGGGGTTTGGGCAACCTGGGCCTCTGCCCACCCCCACCTCTCCTTCTACCCTGAGAAAGGACATGGGACCCTCTACCCATCCCACTATACTTTGACCTATCTGGGCTACTGTGAATCTCCCTCACCTCTCTCGGTTGGGGGAAACCTGAGCTGCTCCCTTTAGGATTACTCCCCAATGCCTCTTCAGATCCTCTGGCATCCATCAAGAGGTCTGTCTCCAGTGCAAGCTCCCTAGAGTCAGAGTACTCACATTCCACCGGCTGTTGGCATAGCTCTGGAAAACAGTGACTGAACATATGCTCTCCAGCAATCAAATTGTCCTGCCCCTCACATGTGTTAACCATACTATTCTCCACCCAACCATCCAGTGCCTTGAAAAAGTACCCCACGTCACCCTCACAAGACTGATGAGACAGTATCTGACTGTCATTGAAACTCAACCCACACTCTTCTGGGGTGTCTGCATACTTCCTTACTAGGGCTTCTGTCATGGGGTACACCTCTCCCTGTCACTCCCTTCTAGAGCTAGCAGAGTGTCCTTCCCACTAATAGAAATATGACTCACTGTTAGAAATGGGATCTCTAGTTGGCAAGGGCTTGCACCTTTGTCCAAGTAGGGACCCTTCTTCCTAGTCAGGGTAAGGGTTGTTACACTCGTGAAGTAACCCCTGCTCACCCTCGTGGTAGCTTGGCACGAGCAGTCAGGCTTAATTCAGAGGCAGTGTGTAAAGCATTTGCACATAAGCAACAGTAATACAGTGTAAGCACTACAAACGGACACCACACCAGTTTAGAAAAATAACCAATATTTTATATACTCAAGACAAGACCAATTACGACAAAAATCCACAATACTATACTTTACGAATGAATACTTGATACGTTAACTTCTTCTTTGCAGGAATAGCACAAAAGCAAAGTTCGTACGAGTCGGTAGCTCCGTCCGAGCCTACCGTGATGCTGAAAACCACAGAGTCTAACAGTTCCAGCCGACCGCGTCGATACGGGCCAGCAGAGTCGTGAACAGACTCGGTCACAGTACCTTTTCTCGTTGTGGCTGGTACGGAGTGTACGAGCCGGTCGGCGTTCGTCGCGGTTGCGGTGCAAGACGGAGCGATGCAAGGTGCGGTGTCCCTCAATGCGGTGCAGGCAGCGGCTCGATGAGCGTCGTGCAGACGGAGTCGGTGAGTCCAAGGCGTGCGATGCAGGGCGAGACGATGCTCGATGCGGTGCTGACAGGTTGCGCTGCAGGCGACCTAGCCGGAGTGCGGGAGCTGGCGTCGGACAGCGGTGCGAGTCGGAGCGGTGCGTCGCAGACGTGCGAGCGGTGCCCCAAATGCGGTGCGGTCTCGACTCTTGAGCCAGTTGCAGCGACAGCGTCGGTCTGGTCCGGCTGGCCCAGTGAAGCGATGCGATGCGAACGGCGGTGCCCACAGGTCAAGGTGCAAGCAGCGGCTCGATGTTGGCGGTGTCGGACGTCGCCCACGGTGAGACCAGGGTTGCGATGCGAAGCGGGCGATGCGGTCTGCGGTGCAAACAGGTCACCGGCCAGGGATGGATTCGGTTGACGGAGCCGGTTGCAGTTCCCTTCCTCTGTGGCGACTGAAACAGCGTTCCAGAAGCGGTACCCAGAGGCTTGTGAAGTCTTTGTAGTCCCTGAGACTTCTTAACAGGAGGCCAGCTCGGTTCCGGGCCCTTGGAGATACTCAGCACAAGATTGTAGAAAGTTCAGTCCAGTCCTTTCACTGCCCAAGACAGAAGCAGCAACTGCAGGCCAACCCAACAAAGCAACAACACATCAACGGGGCAGTCCTCCTCCTGGCAGCTCTTCCAGCTCTTCGTCTTGGCAGGTTCCTTGATTCCAGCGAGATCTAAATTCATGGGGTCAGGGCCCCAGTATTTATATCCCAAATTCCTTTGTTCTCTGAAGGCAGAGAGGCCTTTGCCTAGTCCAAACCAGTTCTGGAGCACTTTGTTGACAAGTCTCCGTCCCTTCTTTCAGTGAGCAGGCCAGGGACATCAGACGCACCACAGGAGGTGGAGCCAGCATTGTGGAGGAAGGCACTGTCCTATTCAGGGCCCAGGTGCGACCCCTCCCACCCATCTACAGGTCGATCTGGCTATTCAGCCCTGCGCTGACTCACCCTGTCTCCTGGCATCCCCCAGCCCCTGTCACTCACACTCCAGACAAGGAATACACAACCTCGCAGAGGCAGGCTTGGATGGTTAGACAAGAAAATACCCACTTTCTAAAAGCGGTATTTTCAAACACAGAATGTTAAAACCAACTTCACTAAAAGATGCATTTTATCATTCTGAGTCCAGGCATACTAAACTCGAATATCTACCATGTTCCCGGGGTCAGTTAGGATTATATACTGTAATAATCAAAACCGCCCGTTCTGGCCTAGGGGGAACAGGTAGCCTTGCAATAGTGAAAAACGAACTAGGCTGTAATTCACTATCAGGACATGCCGCACACACCCGGGCATGTCCTACCTTTCGCATACAACGCACCCTGCCCACAGGGGTACCTTGGGCCTACCTTAGGGGTGACTAACATGCAGCAAAGGGAAGGTTTAGGGACTTGCAAGTGTGTGCACTTGCCAAGTCGACATGGCAGCCCCAGGCTGCGCACAGGCTCTGCGATGGCAGGCCCGAGTTACACTTTACGGGCTGTTTGCGTGGGTGGCACAATCCAGTGCTGCAGCCCACCAACAGCATTTGGTCTATAGGCCCTGGCACTCGTAGTGCACTTTACAAGGGACTGACACATAAACCAAATAGGCCAATCATGGAAACACCAATCCATAACACATTTTATACAGGAGCACTTGCACTTTCCCACTGGACCGCAGTGAGGAAAGTGCGCAGAATCATCACACCAGCAAAAACAGAGTCAAAACCGGGAGGTCAGAAAGCAAAAAGTCAGGGGAAACACGCCAAAAGATGCCAAGTCTAACACATGTCCCCTCCAGCTGAAAGTAGGGAGAACTACCCAACCCCATGGGAGTTCTCTTCACTAAGGCGGAAGAACCTGGACAGACCATCTGCGTTGGCGTGTTCTGTACCAGAGACGGTGTTCCACCGTAAAGTCCATTCCCTGTAGGGAGATGGACCACCTCAGCAGTTTTGGATTCTCACCCCTCATTTGCATCAACCATCTGAGGGGCCTGTGGTCTGTCTGAACCCGGAAGTGAGTCCCAAACAGGTATGGTCTCAACTTCTTCAGTGCCCAGACCACAGCAAAAGCTTCCCTTTCTATGGCACTCCACCTCTGTTCCCGGGGAAGTAGTCTCCTGCTAAGGAAGACTACAGGCTGATCCAGGCCCTCTTCGTTAAGTTGTGAGAGCACCGCTCCCACACCATGCTCTGAAGCGTCAGTCTGCACGACGAATTCCTTGGAGAAGTCAGGTGCCTTGAGCACGGGCGCCGTGCACATGGCTGCCTTCAGGGCATCAAAAGCTTTCTGGCAGGACTCAGTCCAGATCACTTTCCTGGGCTGCCTCTTAGAGGTCAGCTCTATTAAGGGGGCAACGATGGTGCCATAGCCCTTAACAAATCTCCTATAATAGCCGGTGAGACCTAAGAAGGCTCTCACCTCTGTCTGGGTCTTGGGGGTTCCCAAGCCAGAATGGTGTCAATCTTGGGTTGTAGGGGCGCCACCTGGCCGCTTCCTACCTGGTGTCCCAAGTACACCACAGAACCCTGCCCGATCTGGCACTTACTGGCCTTGATCGTGAGGCCTGCACCTTGCAGAGCCCTCAACACTTTCTCAAGGTGCTGTAAATGTTCTTCCCAGCTGGAACTGAACACAGCAATGTCATCCAGGTAGGCGGAACTGAAATCCTCCAGCCCAGCCAACACCTGATTGACCAACCTCTGAAAGGTGGCAGGGGCATTCTTCAACCCAAAGGGCATCACCCGGAATTGGTAATGACCTTCTGGGGTTGAGAATGCTGATCTCTCCTTGGCCCCATCGGTTAAGGCAATCTGCCAGTACCCAGACGTTAAATCAAACGTGCTGAGGAACCGGGCAGCTCCCAACCGATCAATGAGCTCATCAGCTCTGGGGATGGGGTGCGCGTCAGTCCTGGTGACGGCATTGAGCCCACGGTAGTCCACACAAAACCGGAGTTCTGGAGTGGCACCGGGCGCCGCAGCCTTTGGGACCAAGACCACTGGGCTGGCCCAAGGACTGTGGGAGGGCTCAATCACCCCTAAGACCTCCTCCTTGATGCTGGCTCTGACCCGGTCAGTCAACCTGTAAATCTTGTGCTTCACAGGATGGCTGTCACCGGTGTCCACGTCATGGGTACACCAGTGAGTAACACCGGGGGTCAGAGAGAACAGTGGGGCGAACTGTCCCAACAACTGGCGACAGTCCCCCTGCTGCTCCTGAGTCAGAGTAGGGGAGAGGATCACACCCTCTACTGACCCATCATGCTCCTTGGTAGACAGGAGGTCAGGGAGAGGCTCGCTCTCCTCTTCCACCCCATCATCTGTCGCCAAGAGCATACTCACTTCGGACCTCTCGAAGTGGGGCTTGAGCGGTTCACGTGAAGGACCCTCAACGGGTTCCTTGGAGCCTGCAAATCCACCAGGTAGGTGACGTCACTTTTGCGCTCCTTTACCTCATATGGCCCAGTCCACTTGTCCTGCAAGGCACAAGGTGCCACTGGGGCCATTACCCACACTTTCTGCCCAGGTTGAAATTCGACCAGAGTGGCGTTCTGGTCATACCATCTCTTCATTTCTTCCTGGCTTGCTTCTAGGTTCGCCTGAGCGAGTTTCCTGAAGCGGGCAGTTTGGTTTCTAAAGGCCAGCATGTAGCTAAATACATCCTGGGGAGTTTTCCTGGGAGCTGCCTCCCAGCCTTCCTTTACCAAACTCAGAGGTCCTCTGACAGGGTGGCCATACAGGAGCTCAAAGGGGCTGTACCCAAGAGACTTCTGAGGCACCTCCCTGTACGCAAAGAGTAGGCATGGCAAGAGGACGTCCCACTTACGCCTCATGGGTTCTGTTAGACCCTTGATCATGCCTTTCAAGGTCTGGTTGAATCTCTCCACCAGACCGTTTCCTTGTGGGTGGTAAGGAGTGGTGAACTTGTAGGTTACACCACACTCCTTCCACAGGGATGTCATATACTTCGATATGAAATTGGTCCCCCTATCAGAAACCACCTCTCTGGGGAATCCCACACGGGAAAAGATCCCCATTAACGCCCGGCCCACCACTGGCGCCGTCGTTGTCCTGAGAGGATTGCCTCCGGGTACCGGGTGGCATGGTCCACCAAGACCAGGATGTACCTGTTGCCCATGGCTGTCTTGGGATCCAGTGGCCCCACAATATCCATCCCTACCCTTTCAAAGGGTGTTCCAACAACCGGAAAAGGTTGGAGAGGAGCTTTGACCTTCCTCCCACTCTTACCACTTGCCTGGCAAGTTTGGCAAGACCTACAGTGTGCATCTGACTGCCTTCGCATTTGGGGCCAAAGAAGTGGGTGACAAGCCTGTCAAAGGTCTTGTCCTGCCCCAAATGTCCTGCCAAAGGCACGTCATGAGCCAGACCCAGTAGGAAGGTCCTGAAGCGCTGGGGTACCACCAGCACACGGGCTGACCCAGGCTCAGCAACCTTAGGCTCACTGTATAGGAGACCACTCTCCCAGTAGATCAGATGTGACCCGGACTGATTACCAGCTGCCTGGTCTGCAGCCTGCCGCCGCAGACCCTCCAGAGTAGGGCACTCGTTCTGCTCCCTGCAGAACTCCTCCCTGGTGGGACCCCCTTCTTGCTGCCAATGGGTCAGCTCAGAGATGTCTCCCAGTTCGGCTACTTGCTCCCCTGTAGGCACCGGGCGTCCCCTCGAGGTCCGCCTCCTCCCGGTCCGTGGGAACTTCGGGGGCCGGTTTCCCGCGCCCCTGCCCTTTCTCTTGGCAGGGACTTGGGCCACTGTTTCAGGCTCCAAGTCCTCTTGATCACCCTTTCTGGCCGCCATTGACCGAGTAGACACGCATGCCCACTCTGGCAACCCAAGCATCTCCAAGTGAGACCTGAGCTCAACCTCCTTCCATGAGGACTGCTCCAGGTCGTTTCCTAGCAGACAATCTACAGGCATGGTAGGGCTCACAACCACCCTCAAGGGACCTGAGACCCCCCCCCATTCAAAGGGAACCTGTGCCACCATACATTGGCACTCTGAGTTGTCGACAGCAACTACTTGGTGGAATGCTCCTGGGACTACTTGCTTCTCAGACACCAGGTGACACCGGACTGAGGTCACACTGGCTCCAGTATCTCTGAGAGCCTCTACCCTGTTCCCATTAATGGTCACCCAGGTGCTATATTTCTTTGTGTTAGGGGGCACCTGGTTTCCTGGGACCATCTCACTGTCCCCTAGTGAGACAAGGGTCATTTCTGCGGGATCCCCACCCTCCTGTGGGCACCCCTCCTCCCCAAGCGCTACACTAGCCAACACTTTGGACTGTCCACCGGTGGGCGGCTGTGTCCCCTTCGGGCACTTGGGGTCCCCCTTAAAGTGACCTACCTGGTCACATGCATAACTACTTGCGGGGCCGGTCTCAACAGGCTTCCCTGTAGAGACCCCTTTCTTCTTATCACCGGGGGGCTGGGAACTTTTACCCTGGGTACTAGTTTGGGGCCCTTTAGAGAACTCCTGTGCTTTACCCTTGTCCCCCCACTTTTCTGCTGGGGACCCTGCCCACCTTTGGCTGAGTCTCCCCAAACGCTTTCTTGTGGACCCTGGTACTCACCCAGCGGTCCGCTTCCACTAGCAAGCTTCCTGGGGTCAGTTAGCTTACTATCAACTAGGTGCTGGCGCAGATCTGCAAAACATAGACTAGACAAGTGCTCCCATGCAATCAAGTTGTAGAGCCCCTGAAAATCTGTTACACTACTGCCCTTCACCCAACCATCCAGAGACCTGCAGAACACATCCACACATTCCAACCAAGTGTTGACATCAGACTTCTTACTGGACCTGAACTGATCCCTGTACTTTTCAGGAGTAAGACCATACTTCGTGAGAAGGGCATCCTTCATGTCAGCATAGGTGAGGTGATACCCCTTACCCAAAGCTATCAGAGCATCCCTTGCTTCTTCCGGGAAAAGTGGCCACAATCCTGCTCCCCAATTCTCCTCAGGGACCCCATTCATGTGTATGGCTGCCTCATAACCCTGAAACCACCTTTGTATGTCATCCCCCTTCTTGAACTCCTTGCCTACGTTCTTGGGAATGTGCACAATCCTGTCTGCCTTTCTGGACGAATTGCTGCCACCATCTGAGCCTGACTTACTCCTAAGTTCTAGCTCCTTCAGTTCTCTCTCATGCTCTAAGAGCATCTTCCTCTCCTCTATGGCCAATCTCTTCTCCTCCCGCTCACTCTCCAGTCTGAGCTTCTGCAGCTCAAACTGCCTTGCCTCCCGCCTGTCCTCCAGCTCCTCTGGGGACAGACTGCTGCTGCCTGACCTGGCGGGTTCCCCCTACCCAAAAGCACATCCACCCTGGAAATAGGCTCCTCCACCTCCTCACTGAGATCACCAGGCTGCCCATTGGCATGTCTGGCTGCTACCCAGGCCCTCAGCGCCTTCTGTAGCTCCTCCTTCCTTGTGAGGCCTTTAATTTGGACTTTCAGGTTTTTACAAATCGCTCGTAACTCCTTTACGGCGTAGGATTCCAACCTGTCCTCTTCAAAGATAACTTCCAGAGATGCAACGGATGATGCAATTGATTCAGGCATGACAAAAGTAGTGAGTTGAAAACTGGCAAGATCAAAAATAGGCCAAAAGAAAAAGAACCAGTATGTGGTACGTAATGGTCTGCGATATGGTAGTAGTGCACACCAATCACTGTAAGTCAAGTGCAAACGCAAGTCCTATCCTCACCGCTGACAACCAATGTTAGAAATGGGATCTCTAGTTGGCAAGGGCTTGCACCTTTGTCCAAGTAGGGACCCTTCTTCCTAGTCAGGGTAAGGGTTGTTACACTCGTGAAGTAACCCCTGCTCACCCTCGTGGTAGCTTGGCACGAGCAGTCAGGCTTAATTCAGAGGCAGTGTGTAAAGCATTTGCACATAACCAACAGTAATACAGTGTAAGCACTACAAACGGACACCACACCAGTTTAGAAAAATAACCAATATTTTATATACTCAAGACAAGACCAATTACGACAAAAATCCACAATACTATACTTTACGAATGAATACTTGATACGTTAACTTCTTCTTTGCAGGAATAGCACAAAAGCAAAGTTCGTACGAGTCGGTAGCTCCGTCCGAGCCTACCGTGATGCTGAAAACCACAGAGTCTAACAGTTCCAGCCGACCGCGTCGATACGGGCCAGCAGAGTCGTGAACAGACTCGGTCACAGTACCTTTTCTCGTTGTGGCTGGTACGGAGTGTACGAGCCGGTCGGCGTTCGTCGCGGTTGCGGTGCAAGACGGAGCGATGCAAGGTGCGGTGTCCCTCAATGCGGTGCAGGCAGCGGCTCGATGAGCGTCGTGCAGACGGAGTCGGTGAGTCCAAGGCGTGCGATGCAGGGCGAGACTATGCTCGTTGCGGTGCTGACAGGTTGCGATGCAGGCGACCTAGCCGGAGTGCGGGAGCTGGCGTCGGACAGCGGTGCGAGCCGGAGCGGTGCGTCGCAGACGTGCGAGCGGTGCCCCAAATGCGGTGCGGTCTCGACTCTTGAGCCAGTTGCAGCGACAGCGTCGGTCTGGTCCGGCTGGCCCAGTGAAGCGATGCAATGCGAACGGCGGTGCCCACAGGTCACGGTGCAAGCAGTGGCTCGATGTTGGCGGCGTCGGACGTCGCCCACGGTGAGACCAGGGTTGCGATGCGAAGCGGGGCGATGCGGTCTGCGGTGCAAACAGGTCACCGGCCAGGGATGGATTCGGTTGACGGAGTCGGTTGCAGTTCCCTTCCTCTGTGGCGACTGAAACAGCGTTCCAGAAGCGGTACCCAGAGGCTTGTGAAGTCTTTGTAGTCCCTGAGACTTCTTAACAGGAGGCCAGCTCGGTTCCGGGCCCTTGGAGATACTCAGCACAAGATTGTAGAAAGTTCAGTCCAGTCCTTTCACTGCCCAAGACAGAAGCAGCAACTGCAGGCCAACCCAACAAAGCAACAACACAGCAACGGGGCAGTACTCCTCCTGGCAGCTCTTCCAGCTCTTCGTCTTGGCAGGTTCCTTGATTCCAGCGAGATCTAAATTCATGGGGTCAGGGCCCCAGTATTTATATCCCAAATTCCTTTGTTCTCTGAAGGCAGAGAGGCCTTTGCCTAGTCCAAACCAGTTCTGGAGCACTTTGTTGACAAGTCTCCGTCCCTTCTTTCAGTGAGCAGGCCAGGGACATCAGACGCACCACAGGAGGTGGAGCCAGCATTGTGGAGGGAAGGCACTGTCCTATTCAGGGCCCAGGTGCGACCCCTCCCACCCATCTACAGGTCGATCTGGCTATTCAGCCCTGCGCTGACTCACCCTGTCTCCTGGCATCCCCCAGCCCCTGTCACTCACACTCCAGACAAGGAATACACAACCTCGCAGAGGCAGGCTTGGATGGTTAGACAAGAAAATACCCACTTTCTAAAAGCGGTATTTTCAAACACAGAATGTTAAAACCAACTTCACTAAAAGATGCATTTTATCATTCTGAGTCCAGGCATACTAAACTCGAATTTCTACCATGTTCCCGGGGTCAGTTAGGATTATATACTGTAATAATCAAAACCGCCCGTTCTGGCCTAGGGGAACAGGTAGCCTTGCAATAGTGAAAACGAACTAGGCTGTAATTCACTATCAGGACATGCCGCACACACCCGGGCATGTCCTACCTTTCGCATACAACGCACCCTGCCCACAGGGGTACCTTGGGCCTACCTTAGGAGTGACTAACATGCAGCAAAGGGAAGGTTTAGGGACTTGCAAGTGTGTGCACTTGCCAAGTCGACATGGCAGCCCCAGGCTGCGCACAGGCTCTGCGATGGCAGGCCCGAGTTACACTTTACGGGCTGTTTGCGTGGGTGGCACAATCCAGTGCTGCAGCCCACCAACAGCATTTGGTCTATAGGCCCTGGCACTCGTAGTGCACTTTACAAGGGACTGACACATAAACCAAATAGGCCAATCATGGAAACACCAATCCATAACACATTTTATACAGGAGCACTTGCACTTTCCCACTGGACCGCAGTGAGGAAAGTGCGCAGAATCATCACACCAGCAAAAACAGAGTCAAAACCGGGAGGTCAGAAAGCAAAAAGTCAGGGAAACACGCCAAAAGATGCCAAGTCTAACACTCACCATGCCAGTTCCCAAATCCTCCTCAGGGACCCTGAGAACCTCTGGAGCTACCTCATATGCATGAACCACCTTGTGTATGTCATTCCCCTCCTTGAAGTCAGGCACCTAGTCTCTGGGTATGTGGACATTTTCTTCTGTACTGGACATGGTACTTTGATTGCCACCATCGGAGCTGGACTCAGCCCTACCGACTTCCAACTCCAGCTCTCTTGTGCTCAGCTTATGAGCTAAAATCATTTCACTTCTCTCCATCCCCCATTTCTTTCTCTCCATCTCCAATTCGTGTTTTGCCATCTCCAACTTGATCTTCCTGGTTTTCCACCTGTTCTCTAGCTCCTCTGGAGACAGTCCTTTAGAGGAAACCCTCATGTGGGTGGCACAACCAGTGCTGCAGGCTCACTAGCAGCATTTGATTTACAGGCCCTGGGCACACCTGATGCACTTTACTAGGGACTTACTAGTAAATCAGATATGCCAGTCATGGATAAACCAATCACCAATGCATTTTAGAAAGGGAACACTAGCACTTTAGCACTGATGAGCAGTGGTAAAGTACCCAGAGTCCTACAACCAACAAAAACAGGTCAGAAACAAATAGGAGGAAGAAGGCAGAAAGTTTGGGGATAGCCCTGCAATAAGGGCCAGGTCCAAAAGGTTCATATGAGTGCTGTGACCGGTTGAGTTCGGCTAGTTTATTTTCAAGGTCCAGGGGAATTGTTTGGGTAAGTCTAGGCCTGGCAAGTAGATGAAATAGAGTCTTGAAGTCTTTCCCGGAAATTCAATACCTAGCAGTTTGACCAGGAGAGCACAGACATCGTGAAATCTAATATGCTGGATACGTACTATCAAAGAAGGAGTCCACATCTGGAAAACATGTGCCTTTATGACGTACCTAACCACTACAGATGCAGAAGCAATATAGTAGAAAGCATAGAAGAAGGAAAATATACAGTAGTTGGATGTGATGGTTGTTTGGTGAAACACGCAAAGGGAAATCTAATTAACCACAGAAAACTTAGTTGCTAAGCTCCAGACAGAAGAGAGTTTTTCTATTTGGTACTTGTACAACTCTTCAAGCCTTGGCGTGCTGAATCAGAACTACTTGGAGACTATAACTGCTATGAAGATTCTTTCAATGCTGTGACAGACAGCATTCAGTGTTCAGCCTTTCCACACTATTTGCAAATGTTGAAGGATATAATTGAACAGGAAGAAATTATTTCTGCTGAGATAGCTAAGGAGAGTTCACAATTCAGCCAGAGTTCTGGACCACTGACTCAAGATCCCCTTAGACAACCAGTTATTCAAAATGAAGCAGCCATAGCTATGAATGAGGTGGAGACTGCAATGCAACAAGCAAGAGAGGAAACTGTTGATTTTGAACATTTAGTAGCACAACTAAACGACGAACATAAATAAATGTATATTGAAGTAATAGAGCATGGATTTCTGCATGACAAAAAAGAATGTGAATGTTCTTTGTTTAAACCAATACTACTATACATCAGTGGTCAAGCGGGCACCAGAAAACACTTTTTAATTAAAGTTCTTACTGCATTCCTACAGAGCACAACAGAATCAAATTTATTGTGTGTAGTAACAGCACCAACTGGATTAGCTGCATACAATGTTAAAGGATTTACTCCACATCAACTACTAATGCAACCTGTCGAACACGACAATAAACTGTCATACCAGAAGTTATCTGGTAAAGCTTCTCATGAGGTGTCTAGAGTATTAAAGAAACTGAAGCTTTTAATTATCGATGAGGTAAACATAGTGTCAAATGTAATGCTTGCCTTCATTCACTTAAGAATGCAACAGATTTTAAGAACAGAATATGACGTGCTAATTGGAGGAAATTACTTAATTGTCTTTGGTGACCTACTGCAACTAACTCTCGTGAAAGGGCAGCCTGTTTTCAAGACACTTCTACATGATGAAACTCAAAATTATTTAGGGAGTATTGGAAATTTGAACATTTGGCTAAGCATCAAATACAAGGAACTAGTGAGGAATATACTTCAAGCAACCGACATGGAATATGAAAATATTCTAAAGGACATTAGAGTAGGAGTTCTGACTAAGGAGAGGAACATACATTACAAAGTCGACTTATCAACAAACTTTTCTCCTCTAACGACACAGCATCACAGCTAATGTTCAATTTCATAGAAGAAGGCAAATCCATAGTGTGTTTAATGCCTACCCTTCACGAGCGCTCAACATTTAATGAATTACCAACATTGGAAAAACAAGTAATTTTGGAACTCACAGCAATTGACAAAATGGAAAACAGGGAGTGACAATACTATCAACTGCAAAACTGCAAACAAATTGGATTCATTGGAGAAATCTGTATCTAGGACTGCATTGTTAGAAAAGTGTTTACGTGTGTACACAAATTGTACAGTAATTTTGCAGCGTAATTTAAATGTTGAGGAAGGATTAATAAATGGTGCGATGGGTAAAGTGATTGATTTCATTAATTTTCCAAATAGGGATGAAGTTGAATACTTAGCCATAAAACTTGATTAAATTGATGGCTTGAAGCAGATTGGTCAATGTATTGAACGTTTTCTTGATTGTAAAAGATTTGTATGTTCGGCTGCAGCAGTTCCCACTTTCTCTAGCGTATGCTGTAACTATCCATGAGCCACAAGGTTTGAGTGTAGATTCGGCTTTTATTAAAATTGGAAGTAGTGTATTCAAAGAAGGTATGTCATATGTAGCATTATCCTGAGTTAGAACATTTTCCGGTTTGTTTTTGGTTGATTTTGATGAAAGCAAAGTTAGTGCAGA
Source organism: Calotriton arnoldi (assembly GCA_963921515.1). Taxonomy (NCBI): domain Eukaryota; kingdom Metazoa; phylum Chordata; class Amphibia; order Caudata; family Salamandridae; genus Calotriton; species Calotriton arnoldi. The sequence goes on from CAWUFW010012228.1 coordinate 92,005, forward strand.
TGCAAGTTGTGTCAGAGTGTACAGTCAGTTAAGAAGTGTAGATACACCTCACTTAGGACAGTATCCTATTTATGAAAAACAGATAATCTGTCCTAAGCGCAAGCTAACAAAATAATTGATGAATGTTCCTCAAAAGAAGCAAAAGAAAGACAAGGATGAACATGTTAACAAGTAGAAACTGAAAAATGAGGGTGATATTGTAGGTTTGCAGTTGGAAAATAGTAATGGTGTCAACTGCTCTGCTAATGTGGTTCTCAATGTACTCTTCCATTTACTGCATTTTATAAATGCAATTCAACATAAAGCAGACAACACATTCTGCTCTCAATGGTGTCATTTGCTGGAAGGCTTACGTAGTGATAGGGTTGTAGTACATTCTACTTCAAGCATTTGAGATCTAGTAGACATATATAGTGGATCTGTAGCATTTACTGTCAACACTCAACAAGATCCACAGGCATTTATTATGGTCATCCTTGGAACAAGAAGAAGTAAATATTGATGACTTGTTTGGACTAAGTTACACATGGATCCGTGACTGTGAAGATTGCACTTTTACATCTATCACACAAATCAATTCTGAATGATTTCTCTACTTTACATTACCGAATTCCAAAACTGTGCCTTGTGACAGACTGATCAAAAAGGCTAACCAAAACATGACCGGTTTAAATTATATATCAGATTGTATGTCTACAGTGCAGTTACAGAGAAGTGGGAAAAACATTATATTAATGCTACAATGATACAGAGCAGAAGGATCTAAAATAGAAACTGAAATTACAAACTTCAAAGCAGACAAATTTCAATTTCTGGAAGAACATATACTACTGTGGCTATCATCTTTCTTGTAAGACTTCACCTCAGGACACTACACTGTGTACTTAAGAAGCGTAAGTGGATGAACGGAATGCAACAACAGCAAGCTTACATTGAAACAAAAACTGCCTTTCAAACTTCCAACTCCATACCTCTTATTTCTTCAGAAATTGGTGGTGGGAAATAAGAAAAATGCGCTCCAAGGTCTTATCACATAGAAATTCTGGTAATAACATGAAATCTAGTAGGGTGCATTAAGGTAGGGAAAAACCACCAGATCCCCAAATGTGTGGTCAAGATGGCCACTGATACAGTAAATGCTAATCCTCTGCATACGGATATACAGTGGTCGAACACTGCGCACACGCAGGACGAGGGAGCACAACACGGACAACAATCGTGCCGGATGGGGCATCAGATTGCAGCACTAACAACCGTATACACACAGAACAGGAGAGAACTCCTATATTAATGACCCCACTCTTGGCATTCAACGGAATATAAAAGTAACAACCAGAAACCCTTTCGGGCTGGAAGTATCACCTAAAATAAGAAACCTCGAAATAAAGACCATAGCCCTAAAGAAGTCGCGGGGTAATCACATGTAAAGCAACGAAACACGTGTTGGCTAGGAATCAGAAAAAGTGAAGTGCAAAATGGACTTCGCTTACAGAAGAACACAAATAAACAACCTTGAAATGCACAACAAACACCATTGTGATTTATAAATATACCATTTATGTCTGTAATTATCCTACGTGTGCAGAGGATTAGCATTTACTCTTATTTCTTCAATCAAAGTTCTAAGGAGAATTACTGGTTAAAAAGTGGTATACAGTATTTGTTCTTCATGGCTCATCAGTGTTTAAGATATCATTCGGCCTACTAGGGGTGATGTCTTCAAAATGGACTCTAAAATTCAAATGTGCTTTACATTTATTTCGAGTAATGGACTACTTGTAATATTACAACATTTTATTTTTTTCTGATATGTTTCTTTAAATTAGTTCAGTAGCTATAGCTAAAATAATGTATTGATTATTTGTAGTGAGTTCAATGCAGAGTGTCACTTATTTATAGTGCCACACTGTGCAGTTCTGTTTTTCTTTCTACAATCTGAATGATTATTTTTTCCCGTTGTACAATGATGAAACTTCATACATTGCATTGTTTACAGTGTACAAGTATGAAAGCTGAGAACAGCAAAAAAGGGAAAATGAAATGTTTAAATTAAATGTAAAATTGCTTTACAATGATGAACTTGTGCAATGTTGTATTATTAACATGAACATTTCTATTGCAGAAACTTAAACTTTGCTATCCAAATTTATAACATGTAACAATAACTTATATGTATGTTTTCTCTCTTTTACCACAGATCAATGGCACCATTTATTGCAGTAATGTAGGTGACTAATTACATATTTCCCCTTTATAATATATCCAATAACACAGGAATGCAGACATTCCTGCATACAGTGACAAACTCAAGCAGACATTGATACATATACTGACACATCCATGCACACACTGATGGTATAGATTGGAATACCCAACCTCACACTTATGGATACACTGACACACCCACACAGTGATACATATACTTGCACATCCATTAACACCCTCATGCATACCCTCACACACCCAGGTACACACTAATTTGTACAGTAAGATACCCAGGCACACACTGATGTACACATTCACACATCTAAGCAGATACTGTTGCATGTACTGAAACACCCAAGCATACACTCATGCACCCTGCCACACACTCATACATATACTGACACACCTACACATGCACTGATACAGTAACTGAGTCACTTACACACTCACTGATACAAACACTCAGACACCCAGGACACACTCATACATATAGTACCACAGCCAAGCAAATACACTGATGCATTCACTAACTCACTCATACACTCACTGATACATACACTCAAACCTCCTGGGACAGGTTCATACATATATTGACTTACCCAAAGACACACTAATACATTCACTAACATACTCAGGCAGTCACTCAGATGTACAGTCTGACATCCTGGTACACACTCAAACATATACTGAGAAACACAAGCACACACTAATGCAATAACTGACTCGCACACACTCACTCATACATAGAGTCAGACACCCCAAGACACACATACATATACTGACACAGGTAAGCAAATACACAGACACATTCACTGCTTCACTCATGCTCACTGATACATATACTCAGACACTCTGGGAGTCACTCACACATATACTGACACACCCACACACACACTGATGTATTCACTAACACACTCAGCCACTCACTCATACACACACTCAGGCACTCCAGGACACACCCATACACATACTGACACACCCAAGCACACACTGATACATTCATTCACATACTCACATATTCAGTGAGACATACACTCAGACACCCAGGGACACACTGATACATATAATGGCACAACAAAGCACACACTGATGCATCCACTGACATGCTCAGACACTCACTCATACATACACTCAGACATCCCGGGACACACTCATACATATACTGAGACACACACTCATATATCAGGGCACACTGCTAAATATATTGACACCCCTACACACACACTGATACTTTCACTGACACACTCAGCCACTCACTCATACACATACGCAGACACCCCAGGAAACACTCATACATATACTGACACACCCAAGCACACACTGATGCATTCACTCACATATTCACTCATACATATACTGACACACCCAAGCACACACTTGATGTATTCACTCACATATTCACTGATACATACACTCAGACACCTAGGGACACACTGATATATACACTGGCACACCAAAGCACACACTGATGCATTCACTATCACATTCAGACACTCAGTCTTACATACACTCAGACACCCAGGGACTCACTCATACATACACTGACACAGCAATGCACACACTGATGCATTCACTAAGTCACTCACACACTCACTGATACATACACTCAGACACCCTCTGACTCACTCATACATATACTGACACACCCAAACACACACATACATTTGCTGACATGCTGAAACACTCAGTCATACATACACTCAGACACCCCAGGACACACTCCTACATATACTGAGACACCCAAGCACACACTGATTGCATGACTAACTCACTCAGTTACTCATACACCCAAAGACATAATCATACATCTCTCAACATACAGACAAAAATACACAAGATTAATAAAGAGTCAGACTCAGCTCTTTGATTGATTGAACGGTGGTTCTAAAAAGAACCATTTTTAAAAATGCTTTAAAAACCTTTAAAAAAAGTTTTTGTTGTTTATTTTCTCATGAACTAGCAGAAAAAGAAACCAATGAACTGGATACAGGAATTTTGCACTTTGAAATCTCAACGGTGTTGTAGAAAAGCAGTCCGAATGTAGTTAAAAAAAAACCTAATACGGTGGTTGTTAACATGAACAAACAAATAAGAAACATTCTGCACTTGCACTGTCACAAGCTTGTGGCAGGTTGCACAGTGTGCTACCATGCCTCCTAAGTGTGTGGAGGTAGCTGGCACAGTAATTACAGCAGCGCTGCTGTTTCCAGATCAGGTCGAACTACCTGCGCCATCTCCATATCTTAACTCCCTCTCCCTCACTATCCTCGGATAGGACCATTCGTGTGTGTTCTTGATGTGCTTCCACATACTCGATGTTCCATGGCTGTACTTTTTGGCAGTGCCACGTGATAACTCCTTGCCACAAAGATTACATTTCACAAACCTGGCATATACCTTTTTCTCTCCAGAAGGTATGGTGAAAAACTGCCACACCTAACTTTCCTTCCTAGTAGAAGATGGAAGTTCTACTTCTTCGTCCATAATAACTTCAGATTCTGCAGATGGAGCTGGAGTACTCCCTTCAGCCATTGGCACAGAAACTACAACTGCAAGATATTCAAAGCAATGCTTCTCACACAACACTTTGAAGAAGAAGAACTGTTTTGGGGAGTGGTCCAAATCAAAACTACGATTGGTTTTACAGCAACCAATAGGATAGCAGAATTTCCTTCTCATATCGAGTGAACCCGCAAGTCCAAGCCGCAGATTTGTGGGTTTGCCGAAATCGTAAAAGCATTTATTATAAAAATATATATACTTTAAGTACTTTGTGCATTCAAATATGTCCAGCCTTATGGAAGATATGGAAATAGAGGCTCCTATATACATGTAAAAAGGTGTTGAATCCATGGGGTGGAACCGCGGGATCATTCTGATCACATGACCGGAGCAAAACCATAGAGTATGGCCCGTCTGTATTTGCGGAACCGCGTATGTACTGGGAGACCCAAAAATACTTGAAAACAAGCATTTGCAATGCAATAGGTCTCGCATTCAGGCGAGATTGAGCTATTGCCATTGTAAATGACAATGCCTTTTATTTATGTTTTGCATTTTAAAACATAAATAAAAGGCATTGTCATTTACAATACTAACAGCTTAAACTCTCGCAAATGCGAGACCCATTGCATTGCAATAAAGGGCCTTCTCGACCGCTTGTTAGATTGTAAATGTCAGAGGAAGAGACCGGCCTGCGATGTCTTCAAAGTAGTGATAAATAGTGCAGTGAAGAAGATGTGTAAGTGTTGTAAATTACAGACAAAGTGTGAAGGGAGAGTTGCATATGATCCGAGCTATAAACACTAACAAAACACTCCAACACCTTTCGCACTGTGTGTCGCGGCTCAGGAGGAAGAGCGGGAAGAGGGGGCTATTTCCTGCCCTCTCCGTGATTTGAGTGTGCAGTGTGGCATTGCGTAATGTCATTGGTATCTTTGGCCTAATAAACACTCTAGCTGTAGTAGGGCCCTGGCTTCACCTCCTGGTGCAGGGCAGGCTGTGCTTTATGGCACGCATGGAGGGATGGAGGGAGGGAGGGAGGGATGGCCTCGGCTGCATCTCCGGCCTCGTACAGTGCTCCTGCTATTACTAGTGAGCGAGAGGTGCTGAGTGGTGGTGGTATTGGTAATGGGGGTGGTATTGGTGGTGGTGGTGATGGTGGCGGTACTGGTGGTGGAGGTAGTGGTGAAACTGGTACTGGTGGTACTGGTATTGGTGGTAGTGGTACTGGTGGTAATGGTACTGGTGGTACTGGTACTGGTGGTGGTGGTATTGGTGGTGGTAGTGGTGGTATTTGTGGTGGTAGTGGTGGTATTGGTGGTGGTACTGGTACTGGTAGTATAGGTGGTGGTACTGGTGGTATTGGTGGTGGTACTGGTAGTATTGGTGGTGGTACTAGTGGTATTGGTGGTGGTACTGGTACTGGGGGTAATGGTGGTACTGGTGGTGGTACTGATACTGATGGTATTGGTGGTGGTACTGGTGTTACTGGTGGTGGTGGTACTGGTGGTGGTGGTGGTACTGGTTGTGGTGGTACTGGTACTAGTGATGGTGGTACTGGTGGTGGTGGTACTGGTGGTGGTGGTACTGGTGGTGGTGGTGGTGGTACTGGTGGTGGTGGTGGTACTGGTGGTGGTGGAACTGGTGGTGATGGTGGTGGTACTGGTGGTGGTGGTGGTACTGGTGGTGGTGGTACTGGTAGTTCTGGTGGTGGTGGTGGTACTGGTGGTGGTGGTGGTACTGGTTCTGGTGGTGGTGGTACTGGTGGTGGTGGTGGTACTGGTGGTGGTACTGGTGGTGGTGGTACTGGTGGTGGTGGTGGTGGTATTGGTGGTGGTACTGGTGGTACTGGTGGTGGTACTGGTGGTACTGATGGTGGTACTGGTGGTGGTGGTACTGGTGATGGTAAAGGTTGTGGTACTGGTGGTACTGGTGGTGGTGGTACTGGTGGTGGTGGTACTGGTGGTGGTACTGGTGGTGGTGGTACTGGTATTGGTGGTGGTGGTGGGGGTACTGGTGGTGGTGGTAGCGGTGATACTGGTGGTACTGGAATTGGTGGTAGTGGTACTGGTGGTACTGGTGGTACAGGTGGTACTGGTACTGCTGGTGGTGGTATTGGTGGTGATAGTATTGGTGGTGGTAGTGGTGGTATTGGTGGTGATAGTGGTGGTATTGGTACTGGTGGTATTGGTGGTAATACTGGTGGTATTGGTGGTGGTACTGGTAATATTGGTGGTGGTACTGGTGGTGGTACTGGTACTGGGGTATTGGTGATACTGGTACTGGTGGTGGTACTGATACTGGTGGTATTGGTGATACTGGTACTGGTGGTGGTGGTACTGGTGGTGGTGGTACTGGTGGTAGTGGTACTGGTGGTGGTGGTACTGGTACTGGTGGTGGAGGTACTGGTGGTGGTGGTGGTGGTACTGGTGGTAGTGGTGGTGGTACTGGTGGTGGTGGTACTGGTGGTGGTACTGGTGGCGGTGGTACTGGTGGTGGTGGTACTGGTGGTTGTGGTACTGGTGGTGGTGGTTCTGGTGGTGGTGGCAGTACTGGTGGTGGTACTGGTGGTACTGGTACTGGTGGTAGTACTGGTGGTGGTGGTGGTACTGGTGGTGGTACTGATGGTGATACTGGTGGTGGTGGTACTGGTGGTGGTGGTGGTGGTACTGGTAGTGGTAAAGGTGGTGGTACTGGTGTTGGTGGTACTGGTGGTGGTGGTGGTACTGGTGGTACTGGTGGTGGTGGTACTGGTGGTACTGGTGGTTATGATGGTGGTACTGGTGGTGGTGGTAATGGTGGTGGTACCGATGGAGCTACTGGTGGTGGTACTGGTGGTACTGGTGTTGGTGGTGGTACTGGTGGTACTGGTGGTGGTACTGGTGGTGGTGGTACTGGTGGTGGTGGTACTAGTGGTGGTGGTACTGGTGGCAATGGTGGTACTGGTGGTGTTGGTACTGGTGGTGGTGGTACTGGTGAAGGTACTGGTGGTTGTACTGGTGGTGGTGGTGGTTCTGGTGGTGGTGGTGGTACTGGTACTGGTGGTGGTGGTAGTACTGGTGGTGGTGGTACTGGTGGTGGCACTAGTAGCGGTACTGGTGGTGGTACTGGTGGTGGTGGTGGTACTGGTGATGGTGGTACTGGTGGTGGTGGTGGTACTGGTGGTGGTGGTACTGGTGGTGGTGGTACTGGTGGTGGTACTGGTGGTGATGGTGGTACTGGTGGTGGTGGTACTGGTGGTGGTACTGGTGCTGGTGGTGGGACTGGTGGTGGTGGTACTGGTGGTGGTGGTACTGGTGGTGGTACTGGCGGTGGTGGTCATTCTGGTGGTACTGGTGGTGGTACTGGTGGTGGTACTGGAGGTGGTACTGGTGGTGGTACTGGTGGCGGTACTGGTGGTGGTGGTACTGGTGGTACTAGTGCTGGTGATGGTAAAGGTGGTGGTACTGGTATTGGTGGTACTGGTGGTGGTAGTGGTACTGGTGGTGGTGGTGGTACTGGTGGTGGTGGTAGCGGTGATACTGGTACTGGTGGTACTGGTACTGGTGGTACTGGAATTGGTGGTAGTGGTACTGGTGGTACTGGACCTGGTGGTACAGGTGGTACTGGTACTGCTGGTGGTGGTATTGGTGGTAGTGGTATTGGTGGTGGTGGGATTGTGGTGGTACTGGTACTGGTGGTATTGGTGGTGGTACTGGTAATATTGGTAGTGGTACTGGTGGTATTGGTGGTGGTACTAGGGTATTGGTGGTACTGGTGGTGGTACTGATACTGGTGGTATTGGTGGTGGTACTGGTGGTGGTGGTACTGGTGGTGGTACTGGTGGTGATGGTACTGGTGGTGGTGGTAGTACTGTTGGTGGTGGTACTGTTGGTGGTGGTGGTACTAGTAGTGGTAATGGTGGTGTTGATACTGGTGGTGGTACTGGTGGTGGTGGTACTGGTGGTGGTGGTACTGGTGGTGGTGGTGGTACTGGTGGTTGTGGTGGTACTGGTGGTGGTGGTACTGGTGGTGGTACTGGTGCTGGTGGTGATACTGGTGCTGGTGGTGGTACTGGTGGTGGTACTGGTGGTGGTATTGATGGTGGTGGTATTGGTGGTGGTGGTGGTACTGGTGGTGGTGGTAGCGGTGATACTGGTACTGGTGGTACTGGTACTGGTGGTACTGGTATTGGTGGTAGTGGTACTGGTGGTACTGGCACTGGTGGTACATGTGGTACTGGTACTGCTGGTGGTGGTATTGGTGGTGGTGGTATTGGTGGTGGTACTGGTACTGGTGGTATTGGTGGTGGTATTGGTAATATTGGTAGTGGTACTGGTGGTATTGGTGGTGGTACTGATACTGGTGGTATTGGTGGTGGTACTGGTGGTGGTGGTACTGGTGGTGATGGTACTGGTGGTGGTGGTACTGGTGGTGATGGTACTGGTGGTGGTGGTAGTACTGTTGGTGGTGGTGGTACTGGTGGTGGCACTAGTAGTGGTACTGGAGGTGTTGGCACTAGTGGTGGTGGTGGTACTGGTGGTGGTGGTACTGGTGGTGGTGGTGGTGGTACTGGTGGTGGTGGTACTGGTGGTGGTGGTGGTACTGGTGGTGGTGGTACTGGTGGTGGTGGTGGTACTGGTGGTGGTGGTACTGGTGGTGGTACTGGTGCTGGTGGTGGTACTGGTGCTGGTGGTGGTACTGGTGGTGGTGGTGGTTCTGGTGGTACTGGTGGTGGTCATCATACTGGTGATACTGGTGGTGGTACTGATAGTGGTGGTACTGGTGGTGGTGGTATTGGTGGTGGTACTGGTGGTGGTGGTACTGATGGTGGTACTGGTGGTGGTGGTACTGGTGGTAGTGGTGGTACTGGTACTGGTGGTGGTAGTGGGACTGGTGACGGTAAAGGTGGTGGTACTGGTGGTACTGGTATTGGTGGTACTGGTGGTGGTGGTGGTACTGGTGGTGGTGGTACTGGTGGTGGTGGTGGTACTGGTGGTGGTACTGGTGGTGGTGGTACTGGTGGTGGTGGTGGTACTGGTGGTGGTGGTGATACTGGTACTGGTGGTACTGGTACTGGTGGTGCTGGTATTGGCGGTAGTGGTACTGGTGGTCCAGGTGGTACTGGTACTGGTGGTGGTGGTATTGGTGGTGGTAATGTTGGTGGTACTGGTACTGGTGGTATTGGTGGTGGTACTGGTGGTATTGGTGGTAAGACTGGTAATATTGGTGGTGGTACTGGTGGTATTGGTGGTGGTACTGGTACTGGGGTATTGGTGGTACTGGTGGTGGTACTGGTGGTTCTGGTGGTGGTGGTGGTGGCAGTACTGGGGGTGGTACTGGTGGTGGTGGTTATACTGGTGGTACTGGTGGTGGTACTGGTGGTGGTGGTGGTACTTGTGATGGTGGTACTGGTGATGGTACTGATGGTAGTACTGGTGGTGGTTGTAGTGGTGGTACTGGTACTGGTGGTGGTGGTGGTACTGGTGGTGGTAAAGGTGATGGTACTGGTGGTATTGGTGGTGGTGGTCCTGGTGGTGGTGGTACTGGTGGTGGTGGTACTGGTGTTGGTGGTACTGGTGTTGGTGGTACTGGTGGTGGTGGTACTGGTGGTGGTGGTACTGGTGACGATGGTGGTACTGGTGGTGGTGGTACTGGTGGTGGTGTTACTGGTGGTTGTACTGGTGGTGGTACTGGTGGTGGTGGTGGTACTGGTACTTGTGGTGGTGGTAGTACTGTTGGTGGTGGTACTGGTGGTGGTGGTTGTACTGGTGGTGGTACTAGTAGTGGTACTGGTGATGGTACTGGTGGTTGTACTGGTGGTACTGGTGGTAGTACTGGTGGTGGTGGCACTGGTGGTACTGGTGGTGGTGGTACTGGTGGTGGTGGTACTGGTGGTACTGGTGGTGGTACTGGTGGCACTGCTGGTGGTGGTGGTGGTGGTACTGGTGTTGGTACTGGTGGTGGTAAAGCTGGTGGTACTGGTGTTGGTGGTACTGGTAATATTGGTAGTGGTATTGGTGGTATTGGTGGTGGTACTGGTACTGGGGTATTGGTGGTACTGGTGGTGGTACTGATACTGGTGGTATTGGTGGTGGTACTGGTGGTGGTGGTACTGGTGGTACTGGTGGTGGTACTGGTGGTGATGGTACTTGTGGTGGTGGTACTGGTGGTGGTGGTGGTACTGGTGGTGGCACTAGTAGTGGTACTGGTGGTGTTGGTACTGGTGGTGGTGGTACTGGTGATGGTGGTACTGGTGGTGGTGGTACTGGTGGTGGTGGTACTGGTGGTGGTGGTACTGGTGGTGGTGGTGGTGGTACTGGTGGTGGTACTGGTGGTGGTGGTACTTGTGGTGGTGGTACTGGTGGTGGTGCTGGTGCTGCTGGTGGTACTGGTGCTGGTGGTGGTGGTGGTACTGGTGGTGGTACTGGTATTGGTGGTGGTGGTATTGATGGTGGTGGTATTGGTGTTGGTGGTGGTACTGGTAGTGGTAGCGGTGATACTGGTACTGGTGGTACTGGTATTAGTGGTAGTGATACTGGCACTGGTGGTACAGGTGGTACTGGTACTGCTGGTGGTGGTATTGGTGGTGGTACTGGTGGTATTGGTGGTGGTACTGGTAATATTGGTAGTGGTACTGGTGGTACTGGTGGTGGTACTGGTACTGGGGTATTGGTGGTACTGGTGGTGGTACTGATACTGGTGGTGGTACTGGTGGTGGTGGTACTGGTGGTTGTGGTGGTACTGGTGGTGGTACTGGTGGTGATGGTACTGGTGGTGGTGGTAGTACTGTTGGTGGTACTGGTGGTGGTGGTGGTACTGGTGGTGGCACTAGTAGTGGTACTGGTGGTATTGGTACTGGTGGTGGTACTGGTGGTGGTACTGGTGATGGTGGTACTGGTGGTGGTGGTGGTGGTGGTACTGGTGGTGGTGGTGGTACTGGTGGTGGTGGTACTGGTGGTGGTACTGGTGGTGGTGGTACTGGTGCTGGTGGTGGTACTGGTGCTGGTGGTGGTACTGGTGCTGGTGGTACTGGTGGTGGTGGTACTGGTGGTGGTGGTTCTGGTGGTGATGGTGGTACTGGTGGTGGTGGTACTGGTAGTGGTGGTATTGGTGGTGGTACTGGTGGTACTGGTGGTGGTACTGGTGGTACTGATGGCAGTACTGGTGGTGGTGGTACTGGTGGTAGTGGTGGTACTGGTGGTGGTGGTGGTGGTACTCGTGATGGTAAAGGTGGTGGTACTGATGGTACTGGTATTGGTGGTACTGGTGTTGGTACTGGTGGTGGTACTGGTGGTGGTACTGGTGGTGGTACTGGTATTGGTGGTGGTGGTATTGGTGGTGGTGGTACTGGTGGTGGTAGCGGTGATACTGGTACTGGTGGTACTGGTATTGGTGGTAGTGGTACTGGTGGTACTGGTGGTACAGCTGCTACTGGTACTGCTGGTGGTGGTATTGGTGGTGGTGGTATTGGTGGTGGTAGTGGTGGTGGTACTGGTACTGGTGGTATTGGTGGTGCTACTGATGGTATTGGTGGTAAGACTGGTAATATTGTTGGTGGTACTGGTGGTATTGGTGGTGGTACTGGTACTGGGGTATTGGTGGTGGTACTGATACTGGTGGTATTGGTGGTGGTACTGGTGGTGGTACTGGTAGTACTGGTGGTGGTGGTACTGGTGGTAGTGGTACTGGTTGTGGTGGTACTGGTGTTGGTGGTACTGGTGGTGGTACTGGTGGTGGTACTGGTGGTGGTGGTGGTACTGGTGGTACTGGTGGTGGTGGTACCGGTGCTGGTGGTACTGGTGGTGGTGGTGGCAGTACTGGTGGTGGTTGTTGTACTGGTGGTGGTTGTTGTACTGGTGGTACTGGTACTGGTGGTGGTGGTGGCAGTACTGGGGGTGGTACTGGTGGTGGTACTGGTGGTACTGATGGTAGTACTGGTGGTGGTGGTACTGGTACTGGAGGTGGTGGTGGTACTGGTGGTGGTAAGGTGATGGTACTGGTGGTGGTGGTACTGGTGGTGGTTGTAGGAAGGTGGAATCTGACTGCATGGTTGCCCCTACTTTTTTCCTGGTGTTTTGCTGGTTTTCGACTTAGTTTGGCTGGGATCCTTCTATTCAGGACCCCAGCCTATCTGCTTTCCCCTTTAAATTGATTGCATGTACTTTAGGTACACTCCAGATTGGATTCTGGGGTACCCTTATATGTCCCTAGTATATGGTATACTATGTACCCAGGGCATAGGTACCCCAGAGGCCTCCCAGGGGCTGCAGCATGTATTATGCCACCTCTGGTGGTGGTATTGATGGTGGTGGTATTGGTGGTGGTGGTGGTACTGGTGGTGGTGGTAGTGGTGATACTGGTACTGGTGGTACTGGTACTAGTGGTACTGGTATTGGTGGTAGTGGTACTGGTGGTACTGGCACTGGTGGTACATGTGGTACTGGTACTGCTGGTGGTGGTATTGGTGGTGGTGGTATTGGTGGTGGTACTGGTGGTATTGGTAATATTGGTATTGGTACTTTTGGTATTGGTGGTGGTACTGATACTGGTGGTATTGGTGGTGGTACTGGTGGTGGTGGTACTGTTGGTGATGGTACTGGTGGTGGTGGTACTGGTGGTGATGGTACTGGTGGTGGTGGTAGTACTGTTGGTGGTGGTACTGGTGGTGGTGGTGGTACTGGTGATGGCACTAGTAGTGGTACTGGTGGTGTTGACACTAGTGGTGGTACTGGTGGTGGTGGTGGTACTGGTGGTGGTGGTGGTGGTACTGGTGGTGGTGGTACTGGTGGTGGTGGTGGTACTGGTGGTGGTGGTACTGGTGCTGGTGGTGGTACTGGTGCTGGTGGTGGTACTGGTGCTGGTGGTACTGGTGGTGGTGGTACTGGTGGTGGTGGTTCTGGTGGTGATGGTGGTACTGGTGGTGGTACTGGTGGTGGTCATCGTACTGGTGGTACTGGTGGTGGTACTGATGGTGGTGGTACTGGTGGTGATACTGGTGGTGGTGGTACTGGTGGTGGTGGTATTGGTGGTGGTACTGGTGGTACTGGTGGTGGTGGTACTGATGGCGGTACTGGTGGTGGTGGTAGTATTGTTGTTGGTGGTACTGGTGGTGGTGGTGGTACTGGTGGTGGCACTAGTAGTGGTACTGGTGGTATTGGTACTGGTGGTGGTACTGGTGGTGGTGGTACTGGTGATGGTGGTACTGGTGGTGGTGGTGGTGGTACTGGTGGTGGTGGTGGTACTGGTAGTGGTGGTACTGGTGGTGGTGGTGGTACTGGTGGTGGTGGTATTAGTGGTAGTGATACTGGCACTGGTGGTACAGGTGGTACTGGTACTGCTGGTGGTGGTATTGGTGGTGGTGGTATTGGTGGTGGTACTGGTGGTATTGGTGGTGGTACTGGTAATATTGGTAGTGGTACTGGTGGTATTGGTGGTGGTACTGGTACTGGGGTATTGGTGGTACTGGTGGTGGTACTGATACTGGTGGTGGTACTGGTGGTGGTGGTACTGGTGGTGGTGGTGGTGGTACTGGTGGTGGTACTGGTGGTGATGGTACTAGTGGTGGTGGTAGTACTGTTGTTGGTGGTACTGGTGGTGGTGGTGGTACTGGTGGTGGCACTGGTGGTGGCACTAGTAGTGGTACTGGTGGTATTGGTACTGGTGGTGGTACTGGTGGTGGTGGTACTGGTGATGGTGGTACTGGTGGTGGTGGTGGTGGTACTGGTGGTGGTGGTGGTACTGGTGGTGGTGGTACTGGTGGTGGTGGTACTGGTGGTGGTGGTACTGGTGCTGGTGGTGGCACTGGTGCTGGTGGTGGTACTGGTGCTGGTGGTACTGGTGGTGGTGGTACTGGTGGTGGTGGTTCTGGTGGTGATGGTGGTACTGGTGGTGGTAGTACTGGTAGTGGTGGTATTGGTGGTGGTACTGGTGGTACTGGTGGTGGTACTGGTGGTACTGATGGTGGTACTGGTGGTGGTGGTACTGGTGGTAGTGGTGGTACTGGTGGTGGTGGTGGTGGTACTCGTGATGGTAAAGGTGGTGGTACTGATGGTACTGGTATTGGTGGTACTGGTGTTGGTACTGGTGGTGGTACTGGTGGTGGTGGTGGTACTGGTATTGGTGGTGGTGGTATTGGTGGTGGTGGTATTGGTGGTGGTGGTACTAGTGGTGGTAGCGGTGGTAGCGGTGAAACTGGTACTGGTGGTACTGGTACTGGTGGTACTGGTATTGGTGGTAGTGGTACTGGTGGTACTGGTGGTACAGCTGCTACTGGTACTGCTGGTGGTGGTATTGGTGGTGGTGGTATTGGTGGTGGTGGTATTGGTGGTGGTAGTGGTGGTGGTACTGGTACTGGTGGTATTGGTGGTGCTACTGATGGTATTGGTGGTAAGACTGGTAATATTGTTGGTGGTACTGGTGGTATTGGTGGTGGTACTGGTACTGGGGTATTGGTGGTGGTACTGATACTGGTGGTATTGGTGGTGGTGGTGGTACTGGTAGTACTGGTGGTGGTGGTACTGGTGGTAGTGGTACTGGTGGTGGTGGTACTGGTGTTGGTGGTACTGGTGGTGGTACTGGTGGTGGTGGTGGTACTGGTGGTACTGGTGGTGGTGGTACCGGTGCTGGTGGTACTGGTGGTGGTGGTGGCAGTACTGGGGGTGGTACTGGTGGTGGTTGTTGTACTGGTGGTACTGGTGGTGGTGGTGGCAGTACTGGGGGTGGTACCGGTGGTGGTACTGGTGGTACTGATGGTAGTACTGGTGGTGGTGGTACTGGTACTGGAGGTGGTGGTGGTACTGGTGGTGGTAAGGTGATGGTACTGGTGGTGGTGGTGGTACTGGTGGTGGTTGTAGGAAGGTGGAATCTGACTGCATGGTTGCCCCCACTTTTTTCCTGGTGTTTTGCTGGTTTTCGACTTAGTTTGGCTGGGATCCTGCTATTCAGGACCCCAGCCTATCTGCTTTCCCCTTTAAATTGATTGCATGTACTTTAGGTACACTCCATATTGGATTCTGGGGTACCCTTATATGTCCCTAGTATATGGTATACTATGTACCCAGGGCATAGGTACCCCAGAGGCCTCCCAGGGGCTGCAGCATGTATTATGCCACCTCTGGTGGTGGTATTGATGGTGGTGGTAATGGTGGTGGTGGTGGTACTGGTGGTGGTGGTAGTGGTGATACTGGTACTGGTGGTACTGGTACTGGTGGTACTGGTATCGGTGGTAGTGGTACTGGTGGTACTGGTGGTACTGGCACTGGTGGTACATGTGGTACTGGTACTGCTGGTGGTGGTATTGGTGGTGGTACTGGTACTGGTGGTATTGGTAATATTGGTATTGGTACTGTTGGTATTGGTGGTGGTACTGATACTGGTGGTATTGGTGGTGGTACTGGTGGTGGTGGTACTGGTGGTGGTGGTACTGGTGGTGATGGTACTGGTGGTGGTGGTGGTACTGGTAGTGATGGTACTGGTGGTGGTGGTAGTACTGTTGGTGGTGGTACTGGTGGTGGTGGTGGTACTGGTGATGGCACTAGTAGTGGTACTGGTGGTGTTGGCACTAGTGGTGGTACTGGTGGTGGTGGTACTGGTGGTGGTGGTGGTGGTACTGGTGGTGGTGGTACTGGTGGTGGTGGTGGTACTGGTGGTGGTGGTACTGGTGCTGGTGGTGGTGCTGGTGGTGGTACTGGTGGTGGTGGTACTGGTGGTGGTGGTACTGGTGGTGGTGGTTCTGGTGGTGATGGTGGTACTGGTGGTGGTACTGGTGGTGGTCATCGTACTGGTGGTACTGGTGGTGGTACTGATGGTGGTGGTACTGGTGGTGATACTGGTGGTGGTGGTACTGGTGGTGGTGGTATTGGTGGTGGTACTGGTGGTACTGGTGGTGGTGGTACTGATGGCGGTACTGGTGGTGGTGGTACTGGTGGTAGTGGTGGTACTGGTACTGGTGGTGGTAGTGGGACTGGTGATGGTAAAGGTGGTGGTACTGGTGGTACTGGTATTGGTGGTACTGGTGGTGGTGGTGGTACTGGTGGTGGTGGTACTGGTGGTGGTACTGGTGGTGGTGGTACTGGTGGTGGTACTGGTACTGGTATTGGTGGTGGTGGTATTGGTGGTGGTGGTGGTACTGGTGGTGGTGGTGGTGATACTGGTACTGGTGGTACTGGTGGTGTTGGTATTGGTGGTAGTGGTACTGGTGGTACAGGTGGTACTGGTGGTGGTGGTATTGGTGGTGGTGGTGGTGGTGGTACTGGTACTGGTGGTATTGGTGGTGGTACTGGTGGTATTGGTGGTAAGACTGGTAATATTGGTGGTGGTACTGGTGGTATTGGTGGTGGTACTGGTACTGGGGTATTGGTGGTACTGGTGGTGGTACTGACACTGGTGGTTCTGGTGGTGGTTATACTGGTGGTACTGGTACTGGTGGTGGTACTGGTGGTGGTGATGGTACTGGTGATGGTGGTACTGGTGATGGTACTGATGGTAGTACTGGTGGTGGTTGTAGTGGGGGTACTGGTGGTGGTGGTGGTACTGGTGGTGGTAAAGGTGATGGTACTGGTGGTATTGGTGGTGGTCCTGGTGGTGGTGGTACTGGTGGTGGTACTGGTGGTGGTGGTACTGGTGTTGGTGGTACTGGTGGTGGTGGTACTGGTGTTGGTGGTACTGGTGGTGGTGGTACTAGTGGCGATGGTGGTACTGGTGGTGGTGGTACTGGTAGTGGTACTGGTACTTGTGGTGGTGGTAGTACCCTTGGTGGTGGTACTGGTGGTGGTGGTGGTACTGGTGGTGGTACTAGTAGTGGTACTGGTGGTGGTACTGGTGGTGGTGGTACAGGTGGTTGTACTGGTGGTACTGGTAATGGTGGTAGTACTGGTGGTGGTGGTACTGGTGGTGGTGGTACTGGTGGTGGTGGTACTGGTGGTGGTGGTACTGGTGGTGGTACTGGTGGTGGTACTGGTGGTACTGATGGTGGTACTGGTGGTGGTGGTACTGGTGGCACTGCTGGTGGTGGTGGTACTGGTGTTGGTACTGGTGGTGGTAAAGCTGGTGGTACTGGTGTTGGTGGTACTGGTAATATTGGTAGTGGTATTGGTGGTATTGGTGGTGGTACTGATACTGGTGGTATTGGTGGTGGTACTGGTGGTGGTGGAACTGGTGGTGGTACTGGTGGTGATGGTACTTGTGGTGGTACTGGTGGTGGTGGTGGTACTGGTGGTGGCACTAGTAGTGGTACTGGTGGTGTTGGTACTGGTGGTGGTGGTACTGGTGATGGTGGTACTGGTGGTGGTGGTACTGGTGGTGGTGGTGGTACTGGTGGTGGTGGTGGTACTGGTGGTGGTGCTGGTGCTGCTGGTGGTACTGGTGGTGGTACTGGTGGTGGTACTGGTAGTGGTAGCGGTGATACTGGTACTGGTGGTACTGGTATTAGTGGTACTGGTATTAGTGGTAGTGATACTGGCACTGGTGGTACAGGTGGTACTGGTACTGCTGGTAGTGGTATTGGTGGTGGTGGTATTGGTGGTGGTACTGGTGGTGGTGGTGGTACTGGTGGTGGTACTGGTGGTGATGGTACTGGTGGTGGTGGTAGTACTGTTGTTGGTGGTACTGGTGGTGGTGGTACTGGTGGTGGCACTAGTAGTGGTACTGGTGGTATTGGTACTGGTGGTGGTACTGGTGGTGGTGGTACTGGTGATGGTGGTACTGGTGGTGGTGGTGGTGGTACTGGTGGTGGTGGTACTGGTGGTGGTGGTGGTACTGGTGGTGGTGGTGGTGGTACTGGTGGTGGTGGTACTGGTGGTGGTGGCACTGGTGGTGGTGGTGGTGGTGGTACTGGTGCTGGTGGTGGTACTGGTGGTGGTGGTACTGGTGGTGGTGGTACTGGTGGTGGTGGTTCTGGTGGTGATGGTGGTACTGGTGGTGGTACTGGTGGTGGTGGTACTGGTGGTATTGGTGGTGGTACTGGTGGTGGTACTGGTGGTACTGATGGCGGTACTGGTGGTGGTGGTACTGGTGGTAGTGGTGGTACTAGTGGTGGTGGTGGTGGTACTCGTGATGGTAAAGGTGGTGGTACTGATGGTACTGGTATTGGTGGTACTGGTGGTGGTACTGGCGGTGGTACTGGTGGTGGTGGTGGTACTGGTATTGGTGGTGGTGGTATTGGTGGTGGTGGTGGTACTGGTGGTGGTGGTAGCGGTGATACTGGTACTGGTGGTACTGGTATTGGTGGTACTGGTATTGGTGGTAGTGGTGGTACAGCTGGTACTGGTACTGCTGGTGGTGGTATTGGTGGTGGTAGTGGTGGTATTGGTGGTGGTAGTGGTGGTGGTACTAGTACTGGTGGTATTGGTGGTGCTACTGGTGGTATTGGTGGTAAGACTGGTAATATTGTTGGTGGTACTGGTGGTATTGGTGGTGGTACTGGTACTGGGGTATTGGTGGTGGTACTGATACTGGTGGTATTGGTGGTGGTACTGGTGGTGGTGGTGGTGGTACTGGTAGTACTGGTGGTGGTGGTACTGGTGGTAGTGGTACTGGTGGTGGTGGTACTGGTGTTGGTGGTACTGGTGGTGGTACTGGTGGTGGTACTGGTGGTGGTGGTGGTACCGGTGGTGGTGGTACTGGTGGTGGTGGTTCTGGTGGTGGTGGTGGCAGTACTGGGGGTGGTACTGGTGGTGGTTGTTGTTCTGGTGGTACTGGTACTGGTGGTGGTGGTGGCAGTACTGGGGGTGGTACTGGTGGTGGTGGTACTGGTGGTGGTACTGGTGGTACTGATGGTAGTACTGGTGGTGGTGGTACTGGTACTGGAGGTGGTGGTGGTACTGGTGGTGGTAAGGTGATGGTACTGGTGATGGTGGTACTGGTGGTGGTTGTAGGAAGGTGGAATCTGACTGCATGGTTGCCTCCACTTTTTTCCTGGTGTTTTGCTGGTTTTCGACTTAGTTTGGCTGGGATCCTGCTATTCAGGACCCCAGCCTATCTGCTTTCCCCTTTAAATTGATTGCATGTACTTTAGGTACACCCCAGATTGGATTCTGGGGTACCCTTATAAGTCCCTAGTATATGGTATACTATGTACCCAGGGCATAGGTACCCCAGAGGCCTCCCAGGGGCTGCAGCATGTATTATGCCACCCCTGAGAGGCCATTCAAAATGACACCACAGGTCTGCTACTGCAGCCTGTGAAAGGTGGTGCGCATCTAGGGGTGGGCGGAATTTGCGTAGTCGCGCTACGCAAAGCTCCGCGAAACGTAAAAAAATCTCCGCGAGCACGCAAAAGTTCCGCGAACACGCGGATTTGCTTGTTCCGCCCGTTTGCGATGCTTTTTTTTCCTGTTCGGGAACGCTGTTTGCATGCTCGAGGAGAAATATCTTGCGAACACGCATTTTGAAAGCGCGTACAAGCAAAAAATTCCGCGAAGCCGCAGATCGCGGAATTTTGGGTAATTCCGCATTCTCCGCGGAACGCGAAATTACCCAAATTCCGCAAACTCCGCAAGCGGAACGGAATTTACCACCCAGGCCTAGTGCATGCACCCTTACTTAGATATAGGTTCACTATATCTATCCTAATCACTGCACATATAAGCCTATCAGTCACCCCTATGGCAGGCCTTATCCATCCTGAAGGCAGGGTGCTGGGTTTTATGTGAGAGGGTGCCCATGCATGAGCAGAGCCCCTCTGCAGCCTTCGGAACCACTATTCCAGGGTTGTCTGTGATTCAGCCAACCATATACTCTTAAGTGCATTATAACCTCGCGGTAAATGCTAACTTTAAATCGGCTGCATGGAAACATGTCGTGTTTGGTGTCAAACACCTTGGAATCATATTCCACCCTCCTAGATGGAGAAACATGGCACCACCGGTACAGCCGGTACCAGCTTTGCAAAACCCTGGCATCACAAAATGGATGCTGCCAGCCACAGACACGAGTCTGCCCTCCTGCTGCTGGACGAAACTCCGGCAGGGGAGGCTGGACAATAGGTTTCCTGCCACAGGGAGGTGTGACCACCTCCCAGACAGGCTTTAGTGTATTGGGGCTGGGTGGGTGCACTCTCCGAGTGCTTTGATGTCTGCACTGGGGGCACATTTGGTGTCCTTGTGCATAGTCCAGCTCAAACCGGTTGCAGGGGCACTCAGCCCCTGCTCTGGCACGAAACTGGACAAAGGACATGGGTGTAGCCACCCCTCTGTCCTGACCCTCCCATAGGTGGGTCCCCAGAGTTTGTCCCACCCTTACCTTGGGTATAAAGTAGGAACCCTGACTACAGGACTTTAGATTTTACCTGGACTAAACTCTGCTACAGAAGCCAAGTACTTCGACAATCTACACTACGCTGGATGACTGAAGAGTCTCCCTTGGAGTAAAGGAGTTACTCCCCTGCAAGGCAGGCACCTTTAACCCCTTTGGTGCTTGCGTCGGCCAATGGCCGACGCAAGCACTACCTCCCTGGTGCGGCGCACGTCCATTGGCCGTCACATGGGAGGGCCCCCTTTAAACCTCCGGTGCATCGCACCGGAGATTTTTTTTTTTTTATTCCGCCTGGGGGAGACGTGGAAGGCTTTCCGCGTCTCCTCCCGCCCCCCTCCTGCCCATCTGTGACATCAGCGCGCCGCGAGGCGCTCTGACGTCACTGATTTCCCCACCTTAGCCGAGGACAGCAGCAGGTAAGGCCGCGCTCGACTCCGATGGGGAAATCCAGCCGAAAACAGCCTCCCCATCTTTCAGGGAGGCCTCGTTTGAAAGGAGAGAGTCTCCCCTTTCAAACGAGGCCTTCCTGAAAGGGTTTCCTGTCCGTGGATCGCGGCAGCGCTGCGATCCACGGCCAGGAAACCCCGCTAGACACCAGGGATGTCTTTGGGGGGGTCGGCCCTCGTGGTAACGGGGGCATATTTTTTTAAATTGTTGAAAGTTGGCTTTGTTTGGGGTGCGCGATTGCACCCCAAAAATGAAAAAAATAAATAAAAAAAAATAAAAGGGGGTCGGTCCTCCCGCTCAGTGGCCGACCCCCTGTGGGGGCATATTTTTTATGTAGACATGTTGGCTTTCCTTGGGGGGCACGATCGCCCCCCAAAAAGTACAATGGTGGCAATATTGGCAGGGGGTCGGTCCTCCTGCTCAGTGGCCGACCCCCTGTGGGGGCAATTTTTTTATAGCTATGTGCTTTCCGTGGGGGCCACAATCGGCCCCCAGGGAAGCCATAGCTATAAAAAAAAAATTAGAGAAAGAGAGAGATCTTTCTTTATATATATATATATATATATATATATAGAGAGAGAGAGAGTCTCTTTCTCTCTGTAGATGATATATGTATATATATGTGCCAATACTCCTTCTCATCTCGCTTCCTCCCCGTGAAAGAAAGAGCACGGACCGCTGTAGTTTGGTGCTATTAGTTTATTATCAAGCTCTCAGTAGATCGTAGTTGCCATAACGCGTTTCGTCCCTCACAGGGGACTTGATCACATATATATATCTATATACATATGTATGTGTATATAGATACATATATATACATAAGTCTAAAGAGTGAATGATATATATATGTATCTATATACATATATATGTATAGATATATGTATATAGATACATATATATAAATATATGTAGAGATAAAATCTATGTATATATATATATGTGTCCGTGTGTGTGTGTGTGTGTGTATATATATATATATATACATATATATATATATGCTCCTTGATGCACATTGAACGGCGCACTTGCGGACGGAGTGCTTCACAAACGCGAGGTGCGCCCGCTATATTTATCTAGGCTCTGTTTCCTTGTTTCCCAAAAAGAAAAACAGCACTCGCGAGGGCAGTTGCTAGAGTTTATTGGCCCCGCGAGTGCTGTTTTTCGTTTTGGGAAACAAGGAAACGGAGCTTGGATATATATATATATATATCTATATATATATATTCAGAAACACAAAGGATGCCGAACTCCAGAGATTGGTTTCAGAGTTGCTTTATTTTCACCACCCCGGGTGGTAGTGGTGGTGAAAATAAAGCAACTCTGAAACTGGTCTTGGAGTGCGGCATCCTTTGTGTTTCTGAATTTAAATATCGGGTAAGGATTCTACCCGTTGCTGCCTGCACCAGGTATTGAGCGCTCTGACATTGGAAATTAATTGTTATATATATATATAAATATTTATTTACAGAGATATTTCTCAGTGCTGAAATTATGAGACTGTGAAAGAACTATAATGAGTCTCTTTGAAGTTACCTGAAAGGCAGTAAAGTGTGGTACTGCTGCAGAGTACAAAAAAAATTCTGCTAGATAGAGATATCTGACTTTTGTGTAGTGGCAGTTTTGACGTCATAAAGGGTATGCTGAAACGAACAGATCGGTATTATGTAGACAGCTAAGTGGATTAGTAAAGCCACAAAGTAGAAACACTTTGTAACAGACTAAATGTATGTGAGAGAGGGGCTATGGAGAGATGAGGGGCACGTTTGCAAGGATGGTAGTGGGCGCATCAAAGGAGGTCATAGTGTGCAATTGTAAAGCACACGTTCACCCGTAGGCATCTTGGCGCCAAAATGATGGTCGCACTGGCTCCCACCAGCGCTAAAAGGCTGCGATGATGGGTATGTGGCAAGGTAAAGTAATACTGTGTCTTTTTTCTCTCTTTCTTAGTCTTTTTGGAGAGCGTACAGAGTTCGCAAAGGTAAGGTGACTTCGTCATTATTGACTTAAACACTTCACTCACGCACACACCCACCTACACTTTAAAACCAACAACCTATCTGCCTTCTACGTAGGATTGTGTTTTAAAAGGATAGTTTAGGCACTAGCAGAGATGGCATGTCGTTGGATGAATGCTGCCCAGGCCCTAAATCTGGTTCTGGAGTCCAGCTCTGAGGCAGGATCAGAGACTGAGACAGCAGATACTGAGACAGCATCTGAGGGAGAGGACAATGGAGCCGAATCTGAGAGTGACTTTTCAGTCGGCGCAGTTCCATCCGATGACTCATCGTCCAGCGATTCTGAAGGAGACGATGTCAGTCGTGCTGTGCCTTTGCCAGCACAGTCTGTGCAGCAGGATACCCGTAACAGGTTAGAGCAACCCAGAGTGCAGGCACGTGCGGCCGCAAGCACAGACGGAGTGCTGTCTTGGCAGCCTCCCAATTTAGTTCAGCCCCAAATTCCACCTTTCACTGGTGACGCTGGATGTAAAGTAGATACGGCAAATTTTTTGCCAATTGACTACTTCCATCTCTTTTTTGGTGTTGACTTCCTAGACGAAATTGTGCAGCAAACAAATTTGCGTGCCGAACAATTTCTGAGGGAGCAAGGAGGCACTCTTGGGCCTCATTCTAGGGCACGCAAGTGGACTCCCACTTCTCTAGGGGAGTTGAAGATATTTTTGGGCCTCACGCTTAAAATGGGGGTAGTGCATAAACCAACCTTGCTATCCTACTGGTCTACTCGCACGGTTTGGTTAACCCCCATCTTCGCACCATACATGAGCAGAGATCGTTTTTGCTATTGCAGCGCATGCTGCATTTCAATGACAACTCTGCTGCATTGCCCCAGGACCATCCAGACTATGACAGGTTGTTCAAAATTCGGCCTGTCGTGGAACATTTGTCTGCCAGGTTTCCAGAGGTTTATACTCCTGGAAAGAATATAGCCATTGATGAGTCCTTGATCTTGTATAAAGGGCGGCTGCTGTTTAGGCAGTACATTCCGAGCAAACGTGCTCGCTATGGCATCAAGCTGTACATGTTGTGTGAGAGCTCAACTGGCTATGTGTACAGCTTGAGAGTGTATACAGGGAAGGACACAACTCTTAACCCTGTAGGTTGCCCTCCCATGCTAGGGGTCACAGGAAAGATTGTATGGGAGCTTGTCCAGCCACTTCTTCATGTGGACAATTTCTATACAGGAGTAGAGCTGTTCAGTGAGCTCTATAAAGCTGGCACCGTGGCTTGCGGTACAATTCGTTGTCGCCGCAAAGGATTCCCGCAGGAGCTTGTTTGCAAGAAGCTCCAGAAATCCCAGAGCACTGCGTTGCGTTCCAACGAACTGCTCGCAGTTAAGTTCTCAGATAGGCGTGATGTGTACATGCTCACTACAATTCATGCTGAGAGCACTTCCCCTGTCATGGTTTGGGGTCAGATGGCCGAAGTCCACAAGCCCACCTGTATACTTGATTACAACAAGTACATCGGCGCAGTGGACAAGAACGACCAGGTTCTTCAGCCATACAATGCGAGTCGTAAAACTCGCACTTGGTATAAGAAACTGTTTACGCACCTGATCCAGATGGCAACATACACTGCGTATGTTGTTTATCGTGAGACCACCACAGGAAGACTCATGTCTTTCCTTGACTTTCAGTTGTCTGTGATTGAAAGTCTTACTGCTACAGAAGCAGAAGCCTCCAGTTCATGTGTTCTGGAGGACGTGGCAAGGCTGCAGGAGCGAAACTTTGCAGATAAAATTCCTGCAACACCCAAAAGGAGCGACCATGTCGTCGTTGTAAAGTGTGCTCGATGCAGAGAAAGAGGCAGGAGACTCGTGTTTACTGTCCCCAGTGCCCAAGTAAGCCTGCCTTCTGTTTTCCTACTTGCTTTATGTTGTATCACACTAAAGCAAAATACTGAGGAAATTGACTGAGTTGGAGCTGCCAATAGGATAACCTTTCAATTGGTGTGAATGGATACCTACTGTCTGTGGGCCACTCCTTCACTACGCAAGCAGCTGCAGGATATTTCTTCCTCTACTTCATGAAATCATGGACTTCTCAACACCTTTATCTGCTTTCAGAACGTGGTAGTTGTTCTGTTCGCCAATTGACAAGTGCATTATAGTCCCCACGCTGCACATACTGGTGGACAGAACATATGCCACGTTGTCATGGAGTACCCGTGTTTCACATTCAACCGTTCTTTGTAGTTTATGATGTTCTCTTTAGGAAGTTTTTGAAAATTTCCAGCATGTTTGCCTTAGTTTCAAAGGTAGATATGCTTGCTCAGCTCGAGAAATGTTTTTGCGGCATACTCGGGCACCCCCAACTTGCATCCACAAACTGGAAGGAGTTGGATAGAGCATTGTGAGAGCATTGATAACTCGTGACAGAAATGTTCACTCAAGCTTCAAGTAGCTAGAGATGAAAGGCATTAGAATAGGGTCTCTTAACAATTGGACAGGGTTAGTCAGGACTCTGAGGACAGACACACGAACGGGTTAGAACAGCTTACGGTAGGTACGCTTTCCGAGGAATATTGCAAAGGTAGAAGGCAGATAGTACAGGTAGTATAGGTACACGTCCTGACTTCTTCTTCACCCATGGATTCAAATCCATTGCTGCCACACTCACACTGAATTTACTGTAGTACTTATGGGTAAATGCTGCTTGCCATGTTCATCCTCCGTTAGAACTTAGTAGATGGTCAGTTTGCTGTATGATAAGTGCATTACAGTCACTGCACATAACGGTGGATTGGACATATGCTACGTTGTCACGGACTACCCTTGTTTCACATTCATCCGTTCATAGTTTATGATGTTATCTTTTGAAAATTTCCAGCATGTTTGCCTTAGTTTCAAAGGTAGATATGCTTGCTCAGCTCGAGAAATGTTTTTGCGGCATACTCGAGCACCCCCAACTTGCATCTACAAACTGGAAGGAGTTGGATTTAGCATAGTGAGTGCACTAAAGGTGCATGAAAGACATGTCTTCCTGAGCCTCATGTGGCTGTCAGGGAAGTCATTAGTATAGGTTCACTGGGCATGAGTTCGGTAACGTTCTGGAAGAAGGAGGTGGAGACTTGACAGGTGGTAGAATATAGTCAAAGTCATTATGTCTTGTGGCATATGAATGTGATGGGCCCTTGCATGGCGGCAGTATGTTTGTGTGAGTGCAAGTGATATGGTTGTTTGGGCCCGTGGCTGGCGGTACGGAAGTCTTGTGTGTGGTGTGTGAATGGCGTGTGAATGGACCATAAAGTGGTTGGTGCCATGATGTGGCTTTATGGCTCCCCTTCAGAAGGCTTGGCTTCAATATTTATATACTTTGATAAGTATTTGTGCTTTGAAGCCAGCGTTTCTGGAGGTGCTAAAACCAACCTGTGTAAGTGGTGGATTAGCTTTATCAAATGAGTGTTAGATTTATATTTGTGTCGGTTTAATGGCCTTTTGTAAGATATTTTTTTTTTCACAATGGGTAGCAGGGGACTTTCTGCCCTAGCTCAGTCGTCACCTAGGCAAACCTTTACATTTTTGAGTAGTAGACAAAGGGGGAAGTACAAGGGTGAATGACTTGCGTGGTTCTCACTGTTTTTTACCCAACATACCCTGCTAGCCTCATATTTTGTTGAAAAAAATCACTATTTCCACACATTTTTGTGTGGGAAAGTTGTGGCATCGCCGGGCAGACATGCATTTCCTACCACCCAGTGTTCCCCAAGGTCTCCCGATAAAAATGGTACCTCACTCGTGTGGGAGGCCCAAGTACCCGCGACAGGCTAGGGCCCAAAACGTATTGAGGTGACATTAAAATTGCCTATCACAAAACAACCTGGTTTTGCAAGGAGGTCACCTCGGTTTTGGCCCCGTGCTCGGCGACCAGCTAGGAAACCTATCAAACCCACACATTTCTGAAAACTAGACACCCGGGGGTTCCAGGGAGGTATGGCTTGCGTGGATCCCCCAACGTTTTCTTACCCAGAATCCCCTGCAAACCTCGAATTTAGCTGAAAAAATCACTTTTTCCACACATTTTTGTGTGGGAAAGTTGTGGCATCGCCGGGCAGACACGCATTTCCTACGACCCAGTGTTCCCCAAGGTCTCCCAATAAAAATGGTACCTCACTCGTGTGGGAGGCCCAAGTACCCGCGACAGACTAGGGCCCAAAACGTATTGATGTGACATTAAAATTGCCTATCACAAAACAACCTGGTTTTGCAAGGGGGGTCACCTCGGTTTTTGGCCCCGTGCTCGGCGGCCAGCTAGGGAAACCTATCAAACCCACACATTTCTGAAAACTAGACACCCGGGGGGTTCCAGGGAGGTATGGCTTGCGTGGATCCCCCAACGTTTTCCTACCCAGAATCCCCTGCAAACCTCGAATTTAGCTGAAAAAAATCACTTTTTCCACACATTTTTGTGTGGGAAAGTTGTGGCATCGCCGGGCAGACACACATTTCCTACCACCCAGCGTTCCCCAAGGTCTCCCGATACAAATGGTGCCTCACTCGTGTGGGAGGCCCAAGTACCCGCGACAGGCTAGGGCCCAAAAGGTATTGAGGCGACATTAAAATTGCCTATCACAAAACAACCCGGTTTTGTGAGAGGGTCACCTTGGTTTTTGGCCCCGTGATCGGCGGCCAGCTAGGGAAGCCTACCAAACCCACACATTTCTGAAAACTAGACACCCGGGGGTTCCAGGGAGGTATGGCTTGCGTGGATCCCCCAACGTTTTCCTACCCAGAATCCCCTGCAAACCTCGAATTTAGCTGAAAAAATCACTTTTTCCACACATTTTTGTGTGGGAAAGTTGTAGCATCGCCGGGCAGACACGCATTTCCTACCACCCAGCGTTCCCCAAGGTCTCCCGATAAAAATGGTGCCTCACTCGTGTGGGAGGCCCAAGTACCCGCGACAGGCTAGGGCCCAAAAGGTATTGAGGCGACATTAAAATTGCCTATCACAAAACAACCTGGTTTTGCAAGCAGGGTCACCTCGGTTTTTGGCCCCGTGCTCGGCGGCCAGCTAGGGAAACCTATCAAACCCACACATTTCTGAAAACTAGACACCCGGGGGGTTCCAGGGAGGTATGGCTTGCGTGGATCCCCCAACGTTTTCCTACCCAGAATCCCCTGTAAACCTCGAATTTAGCTGAAAAAATCACTTTTTCCACACATTTTTGTGTGGGAAAGTTGTGGCATCGCTGGGCAGACACGCATTTCCTACCACCCAGCGTTCCCCAAGGTCTCCCGATAAAAATGGTACCTCACTCGTGTGGGAGGCCCAAGTACCCGCGACAGGCTAGGGCCCAAAACATTTTGTGATAGGCAATTTTGATGTTGCCTCAATACGTTTTTGGCCCTTGCCTGTAGCGGGTACTTGGGCCGCCCACACGAGTGAGGCACCATTTTTATCGGGAGAACTTGGGGAACACTGGGTGGTAGGAAATGCATGTCTGCCCGGCGATGCCACAACTTTCCCACACAAAAATGTGTGGAAAAAGTGATTTTTCAGCTAAATTTGAGGTTTGCAGGGGATTCTGGGTAAGAAACGTTGGGGGATCCACGCAAGCCATACCTCCCTGAAACCCCTGGGTGTCTAGTTTTCAGAACTGTGTGGGTTTGATAGGTTTCCTAGCTGGCCGCCGAGCACGGGGCCAAAACCGAGGTGACCCCTTGCAAAACCAGGTTGTTTTGTGATAGGCAATTTTAATGTCACCTCAATACGTTTTGGGCCCTAGCCTATCGCGGGTACTTGGGCCTCCCACACGAGTGAGGTACCATTTTATCGGGAGACCTTGGAGAACGCTGGGTGGTAGGAAATGCGTGTCTGCCGGCGATGCACAACTTTCCCACACAAAAATGTGTGGAAAAAGTGATTTTTTCAGCTAAATTTGAGGTTTGCAGGGGATTCTGGGTAAGAAAACGTTGGGGGATCCACGCAAGCCATACCTCCCTGAAACCCCGGGTGTCTAGTTTTCAGAAATGTGTGGGTTTGATAGGTTTCCTAGCTGGCCGCCGAGCACGGGGCCAAAACCGAGGTGACCTCCTTGCAAAACCAGGTTGTTTTGTGATAGGCAACTTTAATGTCACCTCAATACGTTTTGGGCCCTAGCCTGTCGCAGGTACTTGGGCCTCCCACACGAGTGAGGTACCATTTTATCGGGAGACCTTGGGGAACGCTGGGTGGTAGGAAATGTGTGTCTGCCCGCGATGCACAACTTTCCACACAAAATGTGTGGAAAAAGTGATTTTTTCAGCTAAATTTGAGGTTTGCAGGGGATTCTGGGTAAGAAAACGTTGGGGATCCACGCAGCCATACCTCCCTGAAACCCCCGGGTGTCTAGTTTTCAGAAATGTGTGGGTTTGATAGGTTTCCCTAGCTGGCCGCCGAGCACGGGCCAAAACCGAGGTGACCCCTTGCAAAACCAGGTTGTTTTGTGATAGGCAATTTAATGTCACCTCAATACGTTTTGGGCCCTAGCCTGTCGCGGGTACTTGGGCCTCCCACACGAGTGAGGTACCATTTTATCGGGAGACCTTGGGGAACTCTGGGTGGTAGGAAATGCGTGTCTGCCCGGCGATGCTACAACTTTACCACACAAAAATGTGTGGAAATTTTTTCAGCTAAATTTGAGGTTTGCAGGGGATTCTGGTAGGAAAACGTTGGGGATCCACGCAAGCCATACCTCCTGGAACCCCCGAGTGTCTAGTTTTCAGAAATGTGTGGGTTTGATAGGTTTCCCTAGCTGGCCGCCGAGCACGTGGCCAAAACCAGGTGACCTCTGCAAAACCAGGTTGTTTTGTGATAGGCAATTTAATGTCGCCTCAATACCTTTTGGGCCCTAGCCTGTCGCGGGTACTGGGCCTCCCACACGAGTGATGCACCATTTTTATCGGGACACCTTGGGGAACGCTGGGTGGTAGGAAATGTGTGTCTGCCCGGCGATGCCACAACTTTCCCACACAAAAATGTGTGGAAAAAGTGATTTCTTTCAGCTAAATTCGAGGTTTGCAGGGGATTCTGGGTAGGAAAACGTTGGGGGATCCACGCAAGCCATACCTCCCTGGAACCCCCCGGGTGTCTAGTTTTCAGAAATGTGTGGGTTTGATAGGTTTCCCTAGCTGGCCGCCGAGCACGGGGCCAAAAACCGAGGTGACCCCCCTTGCAAAACCAGGTTGTTTTGTGATAGGCAATTTTAATGTCGCCTCAATACCTTTTGGGCCCTAGCCTGTCGCGGGTACTTGGGCCTCCCACACGAGTGAGGCACCATTTTTATCGGGAGACCTTGGGGAACGCTGGGTGGTAGGAAATGCGTGTCTGCCCGGCGATGCCACAACTTTCACACACAAAAATGTGTGGAAAAAGTGATTTTTTCAGCTAAATTCGAGGTTTGCAGGGGATTCTGGGTAGGAAAACGTTGGGGGATCCACGCAAGCCATACCTCCCTGGAACCTCCCGGGTGTCTAGTTTTCAGAAATGTGTGGGTTTGGTAGGCTTCCCTAGCTGGCCGCCGATCACGGGGCCAAAAACCAAGGTGACCCCTCTCACAAAACCAGGTTGTTTTGTGATAGGCAATTTTAATGTCGCCTCAATACCTTTTGGACCCTAGCCTGTCGCGGGTACTTGGGCCTCCCACACGAGTGATGCACCATTTTTATCGGGAGACCTTGGGGAACGCTGGGTGGTAGGAAATGTGTGTCTGCCCGGCGATGCCACAACTTTCCCACACAAAAATGTGTGGAAAAAGTGATTTCTTTCAGCTAAATTCGAGGTTTGCAGGGGATTCTGGGTAGGAAAACGTTGGGGGATCCACGCAAGCCATACCTCCCTGGAACCCCCCGGGTGTCTAGTTTTCAGAAATGTGTGGGTTTGATAGGTTTCCCTAGCTGGCCGCCGAGCACGGGGCCAAAAACCGAGGTGACCCCCCTTGCAAAACCAGGTTGTTTTGTGATAGGCAATTTTAATGTCACATCAATACGTTTTGGGCCCTAGTCTGTCGCGGGTACTTGGGCCTCCCACACGAGTGAGGTACCATTTTTATCGGGAGACGTTGGGGAACGCTGGGTGGTAGGAAATGCGTGTCTGCCCGGCGATGCCACAACTTTCCCACACAAAATTTGTGGAAAAAGTGATTTTTTCAGCTAAATTTGAGGTTTGCAGGGGATTCTGGGTAAGAAAACGTTGGGGGATCCACGCAAGCCATACCTCCCTGAAACCCCCCGGGTGTCTAGTGTTCAGAAATGTGTGGGTTAGATAGGTTTCCCTAGCTGGCCGCCGAGCACGGGGCCAAAAACCGAGGTGACCCCCCTTGCAAAACCAGGTTGTTTTGTGATAGGCAATGTTAATGTCACCTCAATACGTTTTGGGCCCTAGCCTGTCTCGGGTACTTGGGCCTCCCACACGAGTGAGGTACCATTTTTATCGGGAGACCTTGGGGAACTCTGGTTGGTAGGAAATGCGTGTCTGCCCGGCGATGCCACAACTTTCCCACACAAAAATGTGTGGAAATTTTTTTCAGCTAAATTTGAGGTTTGCAGGGGATTCTGGGTAGGAAAACGTTGGGGGATCCACGCAAGCCATACCTCCCTGGAACCCCCCCGGGTGTCTAGTTTTCAGAAATGTGTGGGTTTGATAGGTTTCCCTAGCTGGCCGCCGAGCACGGGGCCAAAAACCGAGGTGTCCCCTTTTGCAAAACCAGGTTGTTTTGTGATAGGCAATTTTAATGTCACCTCAATACGTTTTGGGCCCTAGCCTGTCGCGGGTACTTGGGCCTCCCACACGAGTGAGGTACCATTTTTATCGGGAGACCTTGGGGAACGCTGGGTGGTAGGAAATGCATGTCTGCCCGGCGATGCCACAACTTTCCCACACAAAAATGTGTGGAAAAAGTGATTTTTTCAGCTAAATTCGAGGTTTGCAGGGGATTCTGGGTAGGAAAACGTTGGGGGATCCACGCAAGTCATACCTCCCTGGAACCCCCCGGGTGTCTAGTTTTCAGAAATATGTGGGTTTGATAGGTTTCCCTAGCTGGCCGCCGAGCACGGGGCCAAAAACCAAGGTGACCCCTCTTGCAAAACCAGGTTGTTTTGTGATAGGCAATTTTAATGTCACCTCAATATGTTTTGGGCCCTAGCCTGTCGCGGGTACTTAGGCCTCCCACACAAGTGAGGTACCATTTTTATCGGAAGACTTTGGGGAACGCCGGGTGGGTGGAATTTTGTGGATCCACGCAGATTCCAGAACTTTCCACCTCAGAAATGTGAGGAAAATGTGTTTTTTTTTACAATATTTTAGGTTTGCAAGGGATTCTGGGTAGCATAACCTGGTGAGAGCCAGCCAAGTCACCCCATCCTGGAGTCCCCTGGGTGTCTAGTTTTCAAAAATGTATAGGTTTCCTAGGTTTCCCTAGGTGCCGGCAGAGCTATGGTTCAAAATCTACAGCTAGGCACTTTGCCAAAAAAGGGTCCGTTTTCACTGTGAAAATGTGGTGTGTCCAAGTTGCGTTTTGGTCTATTTCCTGTTGTGGGTACTTGGGCCTCCCACACAAGTGAGGTACCATTTTTCTCGGAAGACTTTGGGGAACGCGGGGTAGGTAGAAATTTGTGGGTCCACGCAGATTTCAGGATTTTCCACCACAGAAATTTAAGGAAAATGTGTTTTTTTTGACAATTGTTTAGGTTTGCAAGGGATTCTGGGTAACAGAACCTGGTGAGAGGCAGTAAAGTCACCCCATCCTGGATTCCCCTGGGTGTCTAGTTTTCAAAAATATATAGGTTTGCTAGGTTTTCCTAGATGCAGGCAGAGCTAGGATTCAAAAACTACAGCTAGGCACTTTGCCAAAAAAGGGTCATTTTTCACTGTGAAATTGGGGTGTGTCCACGTTGCGTTTTGCGCGATTTCCTGTCGCGGGCTCTAGGCCTACCCACACAAGTGAGGTACCATTTTTCTCGGAAGACTTTGGGGAACGCAGGGTGGGTTGAAATTTGTGTATCCACGCAGATTCCAGAACTTTCCACCACAGAAATGTAGGGAAAATGTGTTTTATTTGACAATTTTTTAGGTTTGCAAGGGATTCTGGGTTACAGAACCTGATGAGAAGCAGTCAAGTCACCCCATCCTGGATTCCCCTGGGTGTCTAGTTTTCAAAAATGTATAGGTTTGCTAGGTTTCCCTAGGTGCCGGCAGAGCTAGGGTTCAAAAACTACAGCTAGGCACTTTGCCAAAAAAGGGTCGTTTTTCACTGTGAAGTTGTGGTGTGTCCACGTTGCGTTTTGCACCATTTCCTGTCGCGGGCACTAGGCCTACCCACACAAGTGAGGTACCATTTTTCTCGGAAGACTTTGGGGAACGTGGGGTGGGTAGAAATTTGTGGATCCGCGCAGATTACAGACCTTTCCACCACAGAAATGTGAGGAAAATGTGTTTTTTTGGACAATTGTTTAGGTTTGCAAGGGATTCTGGGTTACAGAAGCTGGTGAAAGCCAGTCAAGTCACCCCATCCTAGATTCCCCTGGGTGTATAGTTTTCAAAAATGTATAGGTTTGCTAGGTTTCCCTGGGTGCCGGCAGAGCAAGGGTTCAAAAACTACAGCTAGGCACTTTGCAAAAAAGGGTAATTTTTCATTGTGAAAATGTGGTGTGTTCACGTTGCGTTTTGAGCCGTTTCCTGTCGTGGGCACTATGCCTACCCACACAAGTGAGGTACCATTTTTATCGGGACACTTACGGTAATTCAGATTTGTAAAGCAACTGTTATTACCTATTGACTTTGTCTTTCATTTGGAAGGCAGAAATGCATCCAATGTGTGAAAAATAAGTTATTTTGAAAAATGACCTATAATTCTCATGCTAGTATGAGTATTACCAATTTCAGAAATGTGCAAATATCTACTGTTTCTAAACTCTATATTGTGTTCCCATTTCAGAAATACATAGGAGTCTTTCATACCGAATATTCCATGTATACATTTTCCCAGAATAATTGCTATATACCCGGTACATAATAAAAAACCATTGCAAGACGCTGCTCAGTTTTTGGCTCTGGGTTCGTCGGGTTCTTGGTGAACCTACAAGTCCTATATATCCCCACTACCAGTAAGGTCCAGTGGATGTAACGGTATATTGCTTTCAAAGAGCAGTCATAATTAGAAGAAGTTACAGGTGAAAACGTTGACACAAAAGGCTGTTTTTTTCAACTAATTTTCCATTTTTCCTATATTTAACTGTTAGCTTCTATAAAGAAACCTTGATGGATTTACACAAATGACCCCTTGCTGAATTCAGCATTTTGTCTACTTTTCTAAAATGTATAGATTTCCAGGATCCATTATTGCTTTCATACCCATTTCTACCATTAACTGGAAGGAGGTTGAAAGCATAAAAAATAGCAAAAATAGGCTATGTCCCAGAAAAATGCCAAAACTGTGTAAAAGTTTTGGGTTTTCTGACAAAAGTCTGTCATTCCCTAAAAGCTGGGAAAATGGAGATTTCAGCCCCACAAACCCTTTTTTGATACCATTTGCAGGGAAAAACCCAGACGCTTTCATATGCGGGACTTTTTTCCCATTTTTCCACAAAAAACCAAAATTTAGCTGTATTTTGGCTAAAATCTGGGACCCCTCCAGGGGAATCCACAAACCCTGGGTACCTTTAGAATCCCCATGATGTTGGAAGAAAAGGACGCAAATTTGGCGTGGATACCTTATGTGGTCAAAAAGTTACAGAGGCCTAATCGTGAACTACTACAAATAGCCAAAAAAGGGCTCAGCACTGGGGGGGAAAAGGCCCAGCAGTTAAGGGGTTAACGCATCTGACCGGTTTGCATCTCCGAAGCTCTTGAGGACTCCGAATAATATTGCAACACAGGAGGTGGGTTCCAGAGGTCTTAGAGGTTGATCTGTGCCAACAGCAAGTCTGAGGCCCGTATCCCTCGTGGTGACCGTGCAACCTGAACCCCTGGATACCGCGTCTATTTGCAGAAGCATCAGCTTTCCGGCAACCCCTGAGGCTGAGCTTTGGGTTACTTGTAGACCTGACCCCGAGCAGTAATTACACTGAAGATTGCTGGCCTACACTCAACGAGTGTTCCATGGGCCGCCATTTTGTGATCCTCTTGAGGTCCCTTCGCGATCCCTGGTCCGTTGACCTGTGGGTCCCTAAGAAGGCAACTCTAACTTTCAATGGGCTTCCCTGATTGCTCCAGACGTGCCCTGACTCTCCATCACTTGGGGAGTCCCCAGGACCTTGCTGGTCCTCACAGAAGCATCATTACTCTGACCGCGTGGGTTGCAGTTGCCAAGGCTTGTTGTTCTCCAATCCGGAAACGGACCCCTCAGCAATCAACATCCTTTGTGGGACAGCTCGCCTGTGGAATCTGGTTGTCGTCGACATCTCCTGGTCCCCGTGGCTGCAGAGTCAAGCTTCACCTCTTTGCACCTGAAGCACCCGACATCGGTGGGCATTTGATTGCTCCGCTCCTGGTCACGTGAAGTGACCCAGACTTTGTCCCCTCTGCTTTCAGGTTCTTCACATCTTTGATCCAGGCTTGGATCACACCGGACACTTTTCTTCTCCACGGCAGCAGCTCTTCTTCGCAACACGCCATAGAAAACGACAAGGGTTTCCGACACCACTAGACCCCTATGCACCCGGCTTCCCTGGGCTAGGTAACACAGGTACCTCAGTACTCACAAGGGTGCTGGCCTTTGAACCTTCTAAGTTTAGCTGGGTTTGCTTGAAGTCCTCTCCGAAGTGTCCTTAAACTCTAAAATTCCAACCGCGACATTCCCATAGAGTTGTACGGAGCTCGCGTCTGTGTTCCCACACTGCACCCGTCCTCCGTGGGTCCCCTGTGTCACTACCTTGGGGTCCCAGCGATTCTTATACCACTTTCTTAGTATATGGTTTGGTCTCCCCCTGGAGCCACTGTGTATTGTGCTATCGTTCTAGTACTGTGTAATTGTGTGCCTTGTTCTCTAATCTCATAAAGAGGTTAGTAGAGAGTGTTAGTAATAAATACATATATTTTATATATACCTGGTGTGGTTCTCCTTTTGTTTGGTCATTCAAGAGGTTATAGACTGGTAAAACAAGCTGCTTTACATTCCTTCAAGACTTAGCCTGAAGGCTGCTCTCCACAGCTACCACTAGGATAGCTTTCTATAAAGGTTGTCTTTAACGTAATCATCAATAAGGGTCGTTTGGACTGGTGCAAGGTGCCCACTTTAATTAGTGGACAGCATATACCAGGCCAACTTCTCACAACCACCACCACCAGTACCAATACCACCACCACCAGTACCACCACCAGTACCACCACCACCAGTACCACCACCAGTACCACCACCACCAGTACCACCACCACAAGTACCACCACCACTAGTACCACCACCAGTACCACCACCACAACCAGTACCATCACCAGTACCAGTACCACCACCACCTGTACCACCACCACCAGTACCAGTGCCACCAGTACCACCACCAATACCACCAGTACCACCATCAGTACCAGTACCACCACCACCAGTACAACCAGTACCACCACCACCAGTACCACCAGTACCAGTACCACCACAACCAGTACCACCACCAGTAACAGTACCATCAATACCACCAGTACCACCACCAATACCACCACCAGTACCACCACTACTACCACCAGTACCACCACCAGTAGCACCACCAGTACCACCACTAGTACCACCACAAGTACCACCACCACCAGTACCACCACCACCAGTACCACCACCACCATCAGTACCACCACCACCAGTACCACCACCACCTGTACCACCACCACCAGTACCACCATCAGTACCACCACCACCAGTACCACCACCACCATCAGTTCCACCACCAGTACCACCACCACCAGAACCACCACCACTTCCACCAGTACCACTACCACCAGTACCAGCACCAGTACCACCAGCACCACAAGTACCACCACCACCAGTACGACCAGTACCACCACTAGTACCACCACCACTCCCACCACCAGTACCACCACTACTACCACCAGTACTACCACCACCAGTACCACCACCAGTACCACTACCACCAGTACCACCACCACCAGTACCACCAGTACCACCACCACCAGTACCACCACCACCAGTACCACCACTACCACCACCAGTACCACCACCAATACCATCACCAGTACCACCACCAGTACCACCAGTACCACCACCACCTGTACCAGTACCACCAATACCACCACCACCAATACCACCAGTACCATCAATACCACCAGTACCACCACCAATACCATCACCAGTACCACCACCACCAGTACAACCACCAGTATCACCACCAGTACCACCACAAGTACCACCACCAGTACAGACTACCATTACTTCAACTATTCTCTTTTACACTGTTTAATAATGGCGGTTTACTCCTTTTTAAGTACATTTTATAGCTTTAATTCCATTTCTCCTGACACATCTCCTTTATTTCATTTGTACATAAAAATCTTTGATTTATCTGTCATATATTGCTTCACTATTGACACTTTTCTCTCCCCTCTTTCTAAATTTGTTTTTTCCAATTTTCAGACGTATTATAAATCCACAGGCACGCCATCAGTCACACACCCACTAACACAGGTATTCAACTACTGAGATTCACTCACAAACGCACACACCCACTCACACACTCATTCATCCACTCATACAACCACTGACACTTACCACAGACCTCTACAGTTACTCATACATATTCATACACCTACATAAGCACTCAAAGACACACTCAGAGACACATACAGTCACTCACACACCAAGTCAGCAATGTACACACACACTAACACACCCACTCTAAAACTTTAGACGTTATTGTAAAGATAAGAATTTTAAAAAATGTAGAATTCACTAAAAATAACAAAGGTTACACAGATGTTATAGTTTGGAAAAAGAGTTAAAAAACCTTGGAAATTCACTGGAAAAAACGAAGGTTACAGGGATGTAGGTAGGAAATAAAACTTTTTAAAAACTTAGAAATTCTCTGAAGAAGCCAAAGATTATATGGACATTATAGTTAGGCTGAGATTTTACTTGTACTGAAACAGAAATTCGGCAGTTATAGCTACGTGAGCTAACTATAACAAAAGCCCCCACAATACACTGCTTATGATCTCACATATTATATCACTTATGACATGGTCAGTGACATTACTGATGACATCTCAGTTCCTTTTTTATGGTAACTTTCCCTAACTACTACTTCAACTGTTCTCTTTTACACTATTTAATAATGGAGTTTTACTAATTTTGTAAGTATATTTTTATAGCTTTAATTCCATTTCACCTGACACATCTCCTTTATTTCATTAGTACATAAAATACTTTGATTTATCTGTCATATATTACTTCACTATTGACACTTTGCTCTCACCTCTTTCCAAATTAGTTTTTTCCAATTTTCAGTTGTATTATAAATCCACAAGAACACCCACACTCACACACACACTAACACAGGTATTCAACTACTGAGATTCACTCACAAACCCACTCACACACTCATTCATCCACTCATACAACCACTGACACCCCCCACTGACCTCTACAGCTACTCATACATATTCATACACCCACATAAGCACTCAGAGACACATACAGTCACTCACACACCAAGTCAGCAACATACACACACTAACACACCCACTCTCAAAATTTAGACGTTATAGTTAAGATAAGAATAGAAAAAGCCTTAGAAATTCACTGAAAAACCAAAGATTACATGGATGTTATAGTTTGGAAAAAGAGTTAAAAAACCTTGGCAATTGGCTGAAAAAAACAAAGGTTACAGGGACGTTATAGTTAGGAAATAGAAAAAAACGTAGAAATTCACTGAAGAAACCAAAGATTACATGGACGTTATAGTTAGGCTGAGATTTCACTTGTACAGAAACAGAAATTCAGCAGTTATTGTTACCTGAGCTAACTATAATTTATGCCCCCGCAATGTACTGCTTATGATCTCACATATTACATCTCTCATGACATGGTCAGTGACATCACTGATGACATCTCAAATGACATCACTGGTGACATCACTGATGACAATATCCACAGTACCACTCACACACCCACTCACACCCCAATACATCCTCTCATACGCCCTCTCACACACCCAGACAACCACTCATATGCCCATTCACAGACCCATACAAGTATTCACACAACCACTCACTCATCCATAGATCCACTCACACACCCACTCACGCAATCACTCACTCCCCGATACAGCTACTTATAGAGCCAGTCATTCACCTATATGGCCACTCACACAGCCACACACTCACCCATACAGCTACTCACACACCCTCTCATTCACCTATACAGCCACTCACATAGCCACTCACTCACCCATATAGCCTCTCAACACAGCCACTCAGTCACCCATATAACCACTCACACACCCACACTACCACTTACGTGCCCATTCACATATCCATACAACCACTCACACATCCACTCACTCACTCACACAGCCTCTCACACAAACACTCAATCTCTAATACAGGCACTCACACACCAACTCACTTAACCAAACACCCACTCAAACAGCCACTCACTCATACAGCCATTTACACACCCAGTCATGCACTCATACAGCCATTTAGACACCCACTCACTCACCCATACAGTCACTCACACATACCATCTCACCCACTCAAACAGCCACTCACACAGCCACTCAAACACCCATACAGCCACTGACGCACCCAGTCACTTACCAATACAGCAACTTACACAGCCACTAAGTCACCCACATAGCTACTCACACACTCACATGTACACCCATACAGCCATTCACCCACCCACTCACACACCCATACTGTCACTCAGACACCCCTCACAAATGGATACACACAGTCAGACAGCCCCTCATATAATCTATGTTAAAAAATTGAATCACTCATTAGTAGTACAGAAAGTATATTAATTTAACTTTTGTGGTACCTTAGTATATATGTTTAACACTCATAAACTTTTAGAAAACACTCAGAATCACTGGCAGATGTCATCAGTGTTGTCATTTGAGATGTCATCAGTAATGTCATCAGTGATGTGACTGACCATGTCATGAGTGATGTAATGTGTGGGGTCATGAGCAGTGCATTACAGGGGCATAAGTTATAGTTAGCTCGGGTAACTATAATTGCCGAAATGCGATGGTTTTGTATGAGTTAAATCTCAGCCTAACTATAACGTCCATGTATCCTTTGGTGCAATGGGGTTTGCGACCAAGGGGTGTAGGCCAGCAATGGAGGGGTAGGCCATCTGTGGGTTGTTGGGTGCAGCGCCATTCCACAGGCCATGCCCTGCACCCAACCCCACAGCTGTCCACACCTGAAGGCCATCCGGCGTGGGTCTGGCACTCAACCCCATGCCTTGTGCAGCCAAAATCCATAGGCCTGTGCATGGGGGGTTGGGAGCCCAACCTCCCACCACACATGGCCAAAGGCTGTGCACTGCAGGCATTGAGAAAGTTAGGTTTAGTAAAAAAATCGCACTTCACATTAAAATAAAAACCAAGAATTTCGCTAAAAATACAAACGTTACAGTGATGTTATAGTTAGATGAAGTTGTATGTAAAAAGATTATCATGTTTATCTAAAAAACAATTAAGTAACTGAAATAACTATGCCTTGTTCATTTGTTATGCACTGATTATGACCTCACATATTACATCACTTGTGACATGTTCTATGATATCATTCATAACATCACGGATGACATCTGAAATAACATCATTAATGACATCACTTTGCATGGCAAGTATGCAAGGTATAGTTACTTCAGGTTACTATAACTGGTGATTTTCAGTGACTTTTCGAGTTTAAAATATTATTTTTTTAATCTGACTATAATGTCACTTTAGACTTTGTTCTTTTCAGTGAATATATATATATATATATATATATATATATATATATATAATTATTATATTATGATTATGATGCATACTAAGTGCATGAACTATATTTGAATTGGGAATCTGTCAGAATGAAATGATTTGCCAAACACGGCCTATATCGTGATTTTTAGCAACTGATATAGATAATGTGACGGACATTGCATCAATATAAATATGTATGAAATGGCTTCATTCTAAACTAATCTAAGACAGCAACATTATCTTGTTCCTGCAATGGTAGTCCTACATCCAATTTCCTGGATATCACATAATGTACACATAGGCTGGATAGCAAGAGACTGATGTGGGAATTCTATAAATATAATAAGTAAGGAGAAATAGGAAATTTTTTCGATCACTGATGACAATAATATATGCACAGTATTCAGATGTGTACTGAGTTGCAAAATCCATTTTGATAAGATTGATACCAATATCAAGATGGCGATCTTTCTGTTACATCCTTTCTTTTGGTTTTACTGCGCATTGGTTCTTTTTCTATGTTTTTGAAATGTATATACACGTGTCATTGTGTGCACTAACTTATCCTCATCAAGACTGTTGTATGGTCGAAATGCGTCATGAGTCATTTTCAAGATACACTCACCAGTAAGAGCAGCCTGAGAGCGTGTCTTTCCTCTATCTATCTATATATATATATATATATATATATATATATATATATATATATACTTGATATCATGCACAGAAGGGTCACCGCCGCTGCACCATGCGTCCTGGGTGCGAATCTCCAGCGGTGGTGAGCCGCCTACAGACAATCCACAGCAGCAGACGAAT
Organism: Calotriton arnoldi; assembly: GCA_963921515.1. NCBI lineage: Eukaryota > Metazoa > Chordata > Amphibia > Caudata > Salamandridae > Calotriton > Calotriton arnoldi. The sequence goes on from CAWUFW010012228.1 coordinate 134,125, forward strand.
ATCGTGTCAGCCGACACAAACGGAGAGCACTCGCGGGAATTCGTTTAAAGTGCTTTTATTGTGCAGAACCTCCCCAGCACTGACAGATGCGTTTCGCCACTACGGCTTTCTCGATGTCAGTAAGTCAACATATTCAACACCCTTTTAAAGTGAAAAAGTGCATGTCGGTAAAAACAGTTTTACATAAACAGAGAAGATGGCTCAAACATCTCATTACACTGATGTGTCTTTTTTGGCGGCCATCTTAGAACATGTTTCTGGCTTAAATTAATAAATGCAAATATATATATCACGATACATTTTAGTCCCCAAAGGTTGAGCGAAATTTCAAAAGTTACAGGAGTATTTTATAATACATAACGATAATTCCTAATTCATCAACTCCTGTTGACAGTTGTGATATGACAATTTCTATTGTACAAAATTCGCCAACCTTCTTTTGCGTATTCTATGTAGCCCTGAATGGGCAGACCACATATGTGTTTAAGGAACATAGGGAAAGGCATGTCCGTCTAGACATATGACTGTGTGAGATTATTCAACAATGTACAAAGTCTAATCCTGCATATAGTGAACAATGATGTCCACAATACAAAATATGACAAATAATCAAACATTGACATTCAAGATCCTGCCCCCATTCTCTGCCAGAGACAACCTCATTGTGCAAATTCCATATAGCCCTGTATGGGCAGATCATATATGTGTTAAGGGTCGTTAGAGTGGGGGGGAGAGAAGGAAGAAAAAGAAGGTGTAGTAACCAAACAGTGACTTGGTTGGATTCTTCGACGATATACTTAATATAATTCTACATATGATGACAATGAGTGCATCGAATAGGCAAAAATTATTAAAAGTAGATAATCCAACAGATAAAGTCATAGCCATATCTCCTATCCCCATATGGGACCTAACATTTGGATGTCTATACAGTCTAGAATTGGGGTGATGTTAAAACCCAATGGAAGTGTAGTATTAGAAAATTCATTTTAAGTGGGTCCTTAATTCCTCGTCATTATTAAGGCCTAATGGGACCATTTTACCCAGCTCTATAATGTACTTAGACTCCAGGGCTCGTAGACTTCTAACCTTACCCCCACCTCTCTCATTTTTGGGGACCTGATCAATACAGAAATTTTTTAGTAGATCACGATTGCTGTTATGGGCACTTTCGAAGTGACGAGCTACTGGATAAGTACTGTCTTTTTTGGCGATTGCACGCATGTGCTCTAATATGCGTTTTTTAGCAGGATGAATAGTACTGCCAACATATCATTTCGGGCATGGGCATTCCAGGCAATAGACTATAAATTCAGAATTACAGTTCAGAAGCCGGTTAATGCTCCTTGTTGTTTTAGAGCCGTTCCCTTGGATGTTCTAATTGGTCACCTTCCGGCTAAATTTACAAGCTTTGCATTTTAGGCACAGAAAGAAGCCTGTTACAGTTTCTTTTCTCACCGGGGTGGCACGATAGTGACTAGATACAAGGTGGTCACTAATGGATTTTGGACGTTTATAGGTGATCAGTGGCTGATTAGAGATCACCTTTTTCAAAACATGGTCAGTCTGGAGGAAATGCCAATTCTTTCTGAATATCTGAACTATTTTAGAGGACTCAGCATTATAGCGGGTAATCATGCGTACAGGCTCTACCTTGTGGTTTGTGCTAGTCTTGTTAGTTGTTTTAGGTACCAAAAGTTCAAGCCTAGTTATCCTTTCAGCTTTCTTCTCTGCTTCAAGGAGAACATTGTTGGAATATCCTCTAGCTTTAAAGTGGTTGAGGGCATCCTCTTTGTCATAGTCCTCTCTTGTGTCACAATTGCGTTTTATACGCAGAAGTTCCCCATAGGGGATATTGCTGATCATACTTTTGGGGTGGAATCTTTTGGCGTGTAGCACAGAGTTCCCAGCAGTGGGTTTCCTGTACAGACATGTGAGGATACTAGTATCTTTTACATAAACCTCTAAATCCAGGTAGAAAACCTGGGTGTCGCTGATATGTCCGCTAAATGCTAGATTGAGGTCATTAGAGTTAAGGAAGGTTATGTACTCCTCAGCCGAGGAGCGTGTGCCCTTCCATACGATGAACAAGTCATCAATGTAGCGGGCCCATAATGTTACTTTATCCAGCCATCTCTCGGGTACCTCTCTCCAGGCCACGTGCTTCTCCCACCAGCCTATGAAAAGATTTGCATAGCTGGAGGCGAAGCACGTGCCCATCGCGGTCCCGCGTTGCTGTCTGTATTTGCCCCGAGAAAATAAAAATGTTGTTCTCTAGGCAAAATTTAAGCATGTCAAGAAGCATAGCATTGTGCCTTTGAAATTTAAGAGGTCGTTTGTCTAGAAACCATTTTACAGCAGCTAAGCCTTGTTTGTGATTGATACAGGTGTAAAGGCTAGTTATATCTAATGTAATAAGCAACATGTCAGGCTCCCAGTTAATCCCCTCCACCAGACTTAAAAAGTCCTTTGTATCTTTTATGTAGGAGCTCAAATCTTTCACCCATGGTGCCAAAAATGAGTCTAAGTAGATAGAGCAATTTTCCAGAAGGCTGTTTATTGAGGCAACAATGGGTCTCCCTGGTGGTCGGTTGATATCTTTGTGCACCTTAGGAAGGTGATAGAACGTTGGTAGTGTCGGATATTCGCAGAAAAGAAAATTGAATTCATCTGTATCCAACATTCCTTCATCTTTCCATGCTGCAAGATATTGATGAAAGGTTTCAATGCAGTTGGCATAATCTCTTCTGTTGGTAGGTAGGTAACAATTTTTGTCCTCTAGTTGGCTCATGGCCTCTACAAGATATTGTTCCTTGGGGAGCAAAACAATATTACCTCCCTTGTCTGAGGGTTTTATTATTATGGAATCATCTTGTTTCAATGCTTGGATAGCATGCCATTGTTTTCGAGAAATATTGAAGCATTTATTGATATCAGCCTTTTTCTCCAAAGTTTTTAAATCCATAATCACAGCATCATTGAAGACGTAAATTGCGGCATATGGCGTAGTGGCGAAACGCGTCTGTCAGTGCTGGGGAGGTTCTGCACAATAAAAGCACTTTAAACGAATTTCCGCGAGTGCTCTCCGTTTGTGTCGGCTGACACGATATTCGTCTGCTGCTGTGGATTATATATATATATATATATATATATATATATATATATATATATATATATTATCTGCTGGCGGTCGCCAGTAGATAGTTATAGTTAGGACCTATTTTCCATAGGAAATCCGCAACATTCTATTTGAAATAACTCTTGCGTCGGTTGACGAATCTTCGCGAAATTTTCAAACTTTATGGCCCGCTCCGGTCCGCTCCTACCCTGAAAGTTTCGAGGTGATTCGTCAAGCGGGGGCCGAAAAAAAGGGGGTCCCAAAACGTGTTTTCCCCATTCATTTTCCCATAGGAAACTTTAGCCACGGCTACAGCCCGAACTGCTGAACGGAATTACACCAAATTTGGCAAAGAGGTAGTTCTTGGTTCAGAAAGAACCCTTTTGTTAAATGGTGTAAATCCGTTCAGTAGTTCCTGTGAAAATCAAAATGAAAATCACATATATATCTATGGCCGCCTCGGATTCGCGCACCCTCCCGATCACGAGCTGCATGCTAATTGGCTGTCAACACTCCAAATCAGGAAGTGTTGGCAGCCATTTTATCCTCGGTAGAACCGAGGGACAGAAACAAGTGTGCAAAGCGCAAAAAGGGGCAGGGTAGAAACACCTTGACCCCCTAGGTCTGCTCAGGGGTCCCACAAGGACCCCCTGGGCAGAAAAGCTTTTTTTTAAATCGGCGGGATGCGCTTAGGGTGCGCGAATCCCGCCGAGAAAAAAAAAAAATTGCATGTGTGCAAATGCACAAAGGGGGCAGGGTAGAAACACCCTGACCCCCTAGGTCTGCTCAGGGGGTCCCACATGGACCCCCTTGGAAGAAAAAAGCATTTAAAAAAAAAAAAAAAAAATCGGCAGGATGCGCTCAGGGTGCGCAGATCCTGCTGATAAAAAAAAAATTGAAGCGCGGTCTCCCGCGTTTCGATTGTATTTTGCCCCCGGGTGGCCCAAGTCCCGGGGGCATGCGGGGGTGGGTTTATGTTTTATAAGGAGGGCCTCTAAGGCCCCCCAAACCCCGGGGACCGCCACCCCCCGGGGCTTTATAAAAAAAATGGTGCGGGAGCGCTCTCCTGCCCTCCCGCAGCCCCGGGGACCGCCACCCCCCGGGGCTTTTTTAAAAAAAATTTAATAACGTGTGGCGGGGCTCCAGCCCCCCCACATGCCCCGGGGACCACCACCTCCCCGGGGCACTTAGAAAATAAATGTGGGGGTCCGTTATGGACCCCCAGAGCCCCGGGGACCACCACCTCCCCGGGGCTGTGCAATTCAAGGGAGGGGGGCCGCGCGGCCCCCCTCCTGGAACCCTTGATGGCCCTGGGGCCCGCCACCCCCCAGGGCCAGCTCCTGCAGTGTCCCGGGGTGCCTACCCCCGGGACACTGTAGTTTGCTATGACAGGACGGGAGCCTCGCGGCTCCCGTCCTGTCATAGCAAACTGCTTTGGATATTGGAAGAGAGAGCAGGGAAACCTGCTTTCGCTTCCAATATCCAAAGCAAATTGCTTTTCCACATGGGGAGCTGCATCTTAGCAGCTCCCCATGTGGAAAGCAATGCCGGCTCCCAAGGGATGCGGGAGCCGGCGGGACTGTGGGGGGATTGGGGACCCCCACAGTCCCCAACGGAGAGGGCCAGCCCCGGGGGATGGGGTCCCCGGGGCAAGGAGTGGCCCGGGAGGGGGGCCACACAGCCCCCCTCTCCCAAACCATTTAAAAAAAAAAAAAAGGAAAGGTAGGCCCCGGAGCAGAGGGCGTGGCCTCTGTACACCTCTCTGCAACGCAGCCCCCTGGCGCATACTGGAGGTTCCTGGTGGGCTAGTTGGCCCCTAGAGACCCTCAGGATTGAGGAGGAATTAATTCTCCAACTTAAAACGCGCCACAGGGCGTGTTTGCAGACATGTCACCTCAGGCCCCACCCCCTTCTTTCACCATTGTGCAAATATTCCTCTAAAATAAACCGAACTACGAATTCCGATTTACTCACCTGTTATCAGGAGAGACCTCAGTGCTGCATCTTTGAGCCCAGTACTGATCCTGAAAAGTAATTTTAACCGTACTTACCAGTAACTTGAATTTCCTTCCATAGGATATCATTGCCTGCTTTTTGCTGAAAAAGTTTCTAAGTGTCGATTTTTGAAACATACAAATATTCCTCTAAAATCAGCCGAACTACGAATTCCGATTTACTCACCGGTTATCAGGAGAGACCTCAGTGCTGCATCTTTTAGCCCAGTACTGATCCTGAAAAGTAATTTTAACCATACTTACCAGTAACTTGAATTTCCTTCCATAGGCTAACATTGACTGGTTTCACTTGGAAATTCTTCTAAGTGTGGAGTTTTGGAACTTTATAATATTCCTCTAAAATCAACCGAACTACGAATTCCGATTTACTCACCTGTTATCAGGAGAGACCACAGTGCTGCATCTTTGAGCCCAGTACTAATCCTGAAAAGTAATTTTAACCGTACTTACCAGTAACTTGAATTTCCTTCCATAGGATATCATTGCCTGCTTTTTGCTGAAAAAGTTTCTAAGTGTCGATTTTTGAAACTTACAAATATTCCTCTAAAATCAGCCGAACTACGAATTCCACTTTACTCACCGGTTATCAGGAGAGACCTCAGTGCTGCATCTTTTAGCCCAGTACTGATCCTGAAAAGTAATTTTAACCATACTTACCAGTAACTTGAATTTCCTTCCATAGGCTAACATTGACTGGTTTCACTTGGAAATTCTTCTAAGTGTGGAGTTTTGGAACTTTATAATATTCCTCTAAAATCAGCCGAACTACGAATTCCGATTTACTCACCTTTTATCAGGAGAGACCACAGTGCTGCATCTTTTAGCCCAGCACTGACCCTGAAAAGTAATTCTAACCGTACTTACCAGTAACTTCTATTTCCTTCCATTGGAATCCATTGTCTGGTTTTCAGCAGAAAAGTTTCAAAGTGTCGATTTTCACAAACTACAAATATTCCTTAAAAATCGCCTGTATGACTTAAACGCATTCTTTCAACTGTTTACAGGAGATGCACCAGTGCTGGATCCAGGATCCACCACTGAGTAAGAAAAAAGTAACGATAACACTACTTACCTGCTAAGTGAATTTCCTCCCATAGGATAACATTGGTGATTCTATGTGAAAAAGTTTCTAAGTGTCAACTTTTAAAATACAATAATATTCCTTAAAAATCACTACTGTAACCAAAACGCTTTTACTCAACTGTTTACAGGAGATGTCCCAGGACTGAATCTAGGATCCAGTCCTGTGGTTAGAAAAGTAATCCATAAAGTAACTAATTGCATTTAACTAGAAATTCACATTGAGCTCAATGTTGCATTGTGTTTGAAATTGTGTTGCCCATTGCAACAACTGTAACTACTGTACTTAAAAGTCTATTGCCTATTTGCAAAGTATTTAAACTAAAGTAATTCATTCTGAGAAAGTATATTTTGTAATGTAATGTATAATGTAATTACAATGTAATTTAAAAAATAAAATATGTAAAAATAAATAGTTTAAAAAAATGTAGTAAATCAGTATAAAAAAATAAATATAACAATTAATACATTTAAAAATTGTCATTTACAAAACCTTTGAAATTCACTGAAAAAAACCACAGGTTTCAGACATGTTATAGTTAGGAATTAGCATTTAAAAAAACCTTTGAAATTCACTGAAAAAACCATAGGTTTCAGACACGTTATAGTTAGAAATTAGCATTTAAAAAACCTTTGAAATTCACTTAAAAAACCATAGGTTTTAGGGACAGTTATAGGTAGTTGGACATTTCACTCGTACAAAACCATAGAAATTCCCCCGTTATAGTTAGTTCAGCTAACTATAACTCGCGCCCCCGCAATGCACTGCTGATGACGTCACATATTGCATCACTCGTGACATGGTCAGTGACATCACTGATGACATCTCAAATGACATCACTGATGACATCACTGATGACATCATCCACATGATAATCTGATGCACCTCCTCACACCCTAATATAACCTTTGATACACCCACTCTAAATTACAGACTGCCATTCGCAAAACCATAGACACTCCAACACCAATAACTACATACCCACTCACTGATTCTTAGGTCTACACACACATCCACTCACTCACCCGTACAGTCACTCATACTTACGGTCACTCAGTACAGGACTATCATATGCACTCATACTCCTATATAGACACTCAAACACCGCCACTCATCCATAGAGGTACTCACACACCTAGTCAGTCATGCAAATAATTAAACACACTGCCATTTACTCACCTATACAGTTATACACACACCAGCTCACTTACTCATACAAATACTAGCACATTCTTACGCTCTTATACAATCACTGATACAAGCACACACTCATCCATACAGTCACTCTCACAATCACACACTCTCGTTTATAGCTATTTATATACTCCAACACACATATATACTGCCTTTCACATATGTAGTTACTCACACGTGTACCACTGGGACATACATTCACTCACTAACACACTCTTACACACACTTACCCACCCATACAGTCTATCACAGATGCACTCTTGAAACCATCCACCCAGTGAATCACCCACTCACACATTTATGCACAGAGTCACACACACCCCACCCACACAAACACTCAGGCACCCATACAGATACTCAGACAACTAATCAATAACTCATATAGACACTCATGTAGCTATTCACAAACCCATGCAGCCACTTACACAGCAATAGACAGACGGATACAGACATTCACCCAGTTTAGTCACTAACCCATGCATTCAGTAAGATACGTTTAATCTCTCACTTATAGAGTTAGTCACGCACCTACTAAATCATCCATACAGACACTTATACACCCACTCATTCTTCAATACGCCTTTCCCTATATATATTAAACATATTTAAACTTTACAGAAACACACAGTCACCGGATGATGTCATCAGTGATGTCATTTGAGATGTCATCAGTGATGTAATCAGTGATGTCACTGACCATGTCATGAGTGATGTAATATGTGACATCATCAGCAGTGCATTGCGGGGCGCGAGTTATAGTTAGCTGAACTAACTATAACGGGGGAATTTCTATGGTTTTGTACGAGTGAAATGTCCAACTAACTATAACTGTCCCTAAAACCTATGGTTTTTTAAGTGAATATATATATGTATATATATACACATATATTACCTACTGGCGGTCGCCAGTAGGTAGTTATAGTTAGGACCTATTTTCCATAGGAAATTCACAACATTCTATTTCCAATAACTTTGGCGCCGGTTGATGAATCTTCGCGAAATTTTCAAAACTCGTGGGGCGCTCCGGTCCGCTCCTATCCTGAAAGTCTCAGGGTGATTCATCAAGTGGGGGCCGAGAAAAAAGGGGGGTCCAAAAACGTGTTTTCCCCATGCAATTTTCCATAGGAACCTTTAGTCGCAGCTACAGCCCGAACTGCTGAATGGAATTACACCAAATTTGGCAAAAAGGTAGCCCTTGGTTCAGAGTCGTGCCTTTTGGTTAAATTGTGTAAATCCGTTCAGTAGTTCCTGAGAAATTTGAAAAAGAAAACACATATATCTGGGCGGAGCCTAACCACACATGTCATCGTGAGATCTGATTGGCTGTCAGCACTTCATCCTGGAATTGCTGGCAGCCATCTTGGGACCAATATAAATGATAGTACCCCATTGAAATGCATTGTAGTGAATCGAAGATTTTGAGGGTTACCAAAAGGAGAACTATAAAGGGTGATAACAGACTTTAGTTACTTAGAATTCATTTGTTGATGGTACCATACTAATTTCAGGAATTGTGGTGTGTTCTAAGGTGATTTTACCATGTGAAAAACCTTCTGCTGGGATATCATGAATCATGTTTGAGAGAAAACTATTTTCACATGCTTGTCCCATACAGTTTTGGAAGGTGCTCCAGAAGCTAAAATGAGAGCATATTTTCTGTAAATTCACATTATCTTTCTCAGTCATGTGAGAATGAAGTCTGACATTCTCAGTAAAACATGTACATCCAACAAGGGCAGAGACTGTCAGTTGATTCCTTTGTGTTCTACTGCAGCTTCCCAGAGTGTTCTAAAGAACAACTAGAGTGCTAACAGCCTTACTTATGACAAAAGTACGGCACACCTGAAGCCATCTTGATTGGAATAAACTGGTAACACTTAAAACATTTAATTTAAAAAGGAACAAAATGATGGGGTTCATTTTGTCATAGAAATTATGGTTAGTGCTGTAGAAAGAAAAATTAGGACATGTTTCAAGTGTGATCTCAAATATCTTCCTGTTATATTTCAACAGGAGCAGCCTGTCAGTTGATGCCTTTGTGTTCTACTGCAGCTTCCCAGAGTGTTCTAAAGAACAACTAGAGCGCTAACAGTCTTACTTATGACAAAATTATGGCACACCTGAAGCCATCTTGATTGGAATAAACTGGTAACTCTTAAAACATTTAATTTAAAAAGGAACAAAATGAGAGGGTTCATTTTGTCATAGAAATTATGGTTAGTGCTGTAGAAAGAAAAATTAGGACATGTTTCAAGTGTGATCTCAAATATCTTCCTGTTATATTTCAACAGGAGCAGCCTGTCAGTTGATGCCTTTGTGTTCTACTGCAGCTTCCCAGAGTGTTCTAAAGAACAACTAGAGCGCTAACAGTCTTACTTATGACAAAATTATGGCATACCTGAAGCCATCTTGATTGAAATAAACTGGTAACACTTAAAACATTTAATTTAAAAAGGAACAAAATGAGGGGGTTCATTTTGCCATAGAAATTATGGTTAGTGCTGTAGAAAGAAAAATTAGGACATGTTTTAAGTGAGATCTCAAATCCTCTTCTATTTCATTAGAAAATTCTGACATGCAGACTGAAACAATCACTTTCAATACCAGCAGTAGACTTCCAGTTAACTCCCTGGTGAGCAGTAGCTTTACTACAGTGATCTAATGAACAACTAGAGTGCTAACATTCTGAATTTATGGCAAATGTGTGACACATCTGAATGCCTTCTTGATGGAATCAAAGTAAAAAACTGAAAGCATTTCCTACTGAGGAGACTGCAGTAAATGACGAAATTAGGAAACTTCATAACAAATAAGTCTCCCAAGATTGCCACCAGAGAAAAAAGAGCCCAAATGTAGCACAAATATCACCCAGATGTAGCCCACATATAGCCCAATGACAGAAGTGTGCAAAACACTTTTTATTTTTAGTTTTTCTGCAGTTTTATATAGTGCAAACTGGTCAGGTATTGGAGCGTTACATCTTACTTGGACCCCTTATTGCGTATTTTGCACGAAGTACATGAGATTGATCTTGCGAAACATTGAACTTTACGATTCTGTTAACCTGAAGTTGCTCTGAACCGGGCTTTGTAACACCCGTTTTTACCTACTGGTTTTAATTAATTCTCACTGTATTGTATTAGGAAAGAGGATTTACTGTTTTTATGTACACTTTTATGATCTATGTTTCTAAATCAGATCAAATAAAGTTTAATGAATTCTATGGCAGGACGGAGGCGAGGATTATGCATATCTTTCCTCACTTTATTTGCATAGCAGTTCAAAGAAAACGTAACACAACAATCATTAAACAAAAGACTACACAACCCATGAACCAGTAGGGGGGTAGTCTCCAAGGCAACTATAGTCCAATCATATCACAGTCCATCGTATATAATATCGTGACGTCCCTTCCGCTTCCTCTTTCTTCACTGCTCGTCAGTTAAGTGCATTCCTTACATTCTTGGCTTAATCTGACGTTGTTGCTGTTTGTATAGCGGTTTCTTGTGCACGTTATTAGCATTATTGCCTTGGTAGTGTTTCATATTCCCTGCGCAGCAGGCTCTTGCCCGAGTGCGTTCTCCCCCTCGCAGTTTCTCCCGCTGTGTGCTCTGCGCGCGGTGAGATCCTGTCAGGCGCGTCTGGTCCGAGCGAGGCAGCTCCGTCGAGCGCTCCCGCTGGTCTTTACGCGCGTTTGGGAATCCGGTCACTCCTTTAGTGTCCGCTTGATTCCCGACCAACCCTCGCCTAATTTTGACACCGCTACGTGGTGATTTCCCCACACGGCCACGTTAGTGACCAGCGCCACCTGGTGGTGGTAATTGGTATTGCGCCTCAGTCTATTCTTATAACAGCTTCGGGGAAAGCCCAGCTGTTGGAGCACCGGCGAGGGGGCTGTCTTAAGGATTTTAAGGGCATTTGTTCTGTGCTCACAGCCTCTGCTATCATGTCTTCTCCAGAAGACCATTTTTACTCCTCCTACCAGGAAGTGGAGGAGGAATGGCCCCCCAACTTCTCCCTCCAGCAGTGGACCAAGCCCTCTCTCTGGCTATTTCTAGGGCGCTGGCTCCTCTTAGGGATCAGGTTGATAAGCTGGCGAAAAGCATCCCTGGGGTGTTCAGTGACCCAGATCTGGTGGTGGCGGGTCCAAGTAGCTCCCAGATGGGGAATAAAAGGGCCGTTAAGCATAACGCGGGCACTTGGAAGGATTTGATAAACTTACAAAGACCTTCCTCAAGAGTGCGCGAACGCTAAAACATGCACCCTGCCGGGAGGAGGAGGGGCCCGGAGAAAATTGCGACACTGTCACCAATATTGTAGACCCCGACGGCGGGTTTCCCTTAGAGGGAGAGGGTGTATCGGAGGACGATTTCTCCTCCGATGAGGATAAGGACTCGGGGCGTCCCTGGCGTCCAGAGTCCCACTCCTCTCAGTCCCCGGTTGGGGACGGGGTCCAATCGGACATGTTCGAGCCTACCCAAATTTACCATCCTAGGTCGGCAGAGTGGACACCTGACGCCAAAGTGGCAGAGTATGTGGTGAGGAAAATCCATCAACCCCTTGAAAGGTAGGTCAGGAATAGGATGAGGGGAGAATGCCCCAGGCCCTCACTGAAGGGGAAGGTGGCACACACGCCTGAAATTGATGAGAAACTATGAACCTTTTTCTCCAAGTATATGAGGGATCCCAAGAAAGGAATTGATAGGTCTTGGACGTGGTAGGGCCCTTGACCCAAATTATTCAATTGACGGAGCGTTCCAAAGAGTCAGGATCCCCTTTGTCCACGGATATTGTGGCTGGTTGGGCGCACTACCCTAAACCCTAAAACACTACCCCTCCACTACCCAAACACCACTGCACTACCCTAAACCCTAAAACACTATCCCCAGCACGACACCCTACACTACCCAAACATAACTGCACTACCCTAAACCCTAAAACACTACCATCAGCACGACTCCCTACACTACCCAAACACCACTGCACTACCCTAAACCCTAAAACACTACCCCCAGCACGACTCCCTACACTACCCAAACACCACTGCACTACACTAAACCCTAAATATACCCCCATCATGACCTCCCACACTACACAAACACCACTGCACTACCCTAAACCCTAAAACACTACCCCCAGCACGACCCCCTACACTACCCAAACACCACTGCACTACCCTAAACCCTAAAACACTAACCCCAGCATGACCCCTACACTACCCAAACACCACTGCACTACCCTATACCCTAAAACACGACCCCCTACACTACACAAACACGACTGCACTACCCTAAACCCTAAAACACTACCCACAGCATGACCCCCTTCACTACACAAACACCACTGCACTGCCCTAAACCCTAAAACACTACCCCAGCACTACCCCCTACACTACCCAAACACCACTGCACTACCCTAAACCCTAAAACACTACCCCCAGCACAACCCCTACACTACCCAAACACCACTGCACTACCCTAAACCCTAAATCTATCCCCAGCACGACTCCCTACACTACACAAACACCACTGCACTACCCTAAACCATAAAACACTACCCCCAGCATGACCCCCTACACTACACAAACACCACTGCACTACCCTAAACCCTAAAACACTACCACCAGCATGACCCCCTACACTACTCAAACACCACTGCACTACCCTAAACCCTAAAACACTACCCAGGCACGACCCCCTACACTACCCATACACCACTGCACTACCCTAAACCCTAAAACACTACCCCCAGCACGACCCCCTACACTACTGCACTACCCTAAACCCTAAAACACTACCCCCAGCATGACCCCCTACACTACCCAAACACCACTGCACTACCCTAAACCCTAAAACACTACCCCCACACCACCCAAACACCACTGCACTACCCTAAACCCAAGAAAAGAAACCCCCACCCCATGCCCAATCCCCCTTACCTCTCACTCCTCATGGTTCCTCTCTCCTCGTGGTTCCTGCTTCACGTCATCTCTGAGGGGCGGTGCACGTCGTTGTGAGGAAACGGAACAGCCTCTGTTTACTTACAACGACATGGATCGTCTACATGTTTTTTAGAACGCATGGTCATTTACCATACATACCTTTACAACAAAATTCGTTGTAAAGGCATGCGTGGTAAATGACCATGCATTCTAAAAAAATGCGTAGTAATGACTTCGTGATGTACAATGCATGCGTGGTAATGCATGCGTTGTAATGGTTTCGCAAAGTAAAAAAGTCGTTGTAACGGCTGTTTACCGATCGAAGCTGGCCCCTGTTCTTCAGTGAGATGTTTATTTGATTAATTAGGAGGAAGGAATGTGTTTTTTACCGAAAAGTGCATTCCCGGCTGTTGTATTGTGAAAGTGTCCGCGTGGCCTGGTTTCACTTCCGGTGAGAGAGTGGAAGAGTCTGTTTGGATCTAAAGGAGTTCTGTTGTTGGACGGGGCCGGCGCGACATGTCATCAGAATACATAGCTAATGGAAAGCGTCCTCCCTGAAGTGTGGAGCAGTGCCATGAGAGGTCAACGAGTGTGCGTCCCACCGCAGTATGACCGTACCGCGTGACCCATGTGCCGCCTCCAAGGTACGGGAGGCAGAAGCGGCATCGCAGGTCCTCTTGAAGACCTTTGTAGCACTAATTCTACATTTTGGTACTAGGGCATTTTAACTTCGTTGTTCCTGCCAGATACAAAGAGAAGATCCTGTGTTATTCAGTGCCCTCTTACCTTTTTTGTGGGTTGTGGTGCTTGTCACTTCGCTGCCCCGCCGGTGCACACGACTGGGCACCCCACCTCGTGTGCCATCTGCAGGGTCTCTGCCCTCGGATCACTGGTTTCGGTTTCTGGAGTGGCAACATAAAGAGTTGCTCCCAAAGGACTAGCCTGAACACTTAGGTGAATATCCCCTGCACCAGCATTCCACGGAAATTCTTTCCTAGCTCTCCCACGTCAACGAGCACGGCTCCGCTCGCGACACCGTATGACGTCATCGGAGCCATAAGAGGACCTCGTCGGCGTGCTGACGTCAGTTCCACCCATTTTTTCCGTGCCACCGAGGCAAACAGGGGACGAGACATTTTCACATGTATACATAGTATAATAAATATATATATATTCACTGAAAAAAAAATAGGTTTCAGGCACGTTATAGTTAGAAATTAGCATTTAAAAAACCTTAGAAATTCACTGAAAAAACCATAGGTTTCAGGCACGTTATAGTTAGAAATTACCATTTAAAAAACCTTAGAAATTCACTGAAAAAACCATAGGTTTCAGGGGCGTTATAGTTAGTTGGACATTTCACTCATACAAAACCATAGAAATTCCCCGTTATAGTTAGTTCAGCTAACTATAACTCGTGCACTCCATAATGCACTGCTGATGACGTCACATATTACATCACTCTTGACATGGTCAGTGACATCACTCATGACATCACTGATATCTCAAATGACATCACTGATGACATCACTGATGACATCATCCAGTGAATGTGTGTTTTTCTGAAAATTAAATATGTTTTATATATGTATATCTCAACGTCGATGGAAGAATAAATGGGTATATAAGTGTCTAAATGGATGATTTTTTTGTAAAATTGATTGTATAACTGACTAAGTGTATCTTAGTGAATACATGGGTTAGTGAGTAATGTTAAAATATGAAAATATCTGTATCAGTCTCTCACTTTGTGTATAAGTGGCTGCATGGGTTGGTGAGTAGCTACATGAGTGTCTATATGGGTTATTAGTTGGTTTTTTGAGCATCAGTATGAGTGTCTGAGTGTCTGTATTGTTCGGTGGGGGGTATTACTTAGTGCATAGATGCATGAATGAGTGACTCACTGTTTGTATGTGTTGAAGACAGCATGTGTGCAGGACTGTATAGGTGGATGAGTATATGTATGGGTGTGTTAGTGAGTGAATGACTGTCTCAATAGTGTCTTTATGAGTAACTACATATGTTTTAAACTAGTATATGTGAGTATTGGTGTATATAAGTGAGTATATGTGAGAGTGAGAGATTGGAAGAGTTCCTGTACAAATAAGTAGGTGTTTCTATAAGTGATCCATCTTGTAGCCACTGTTCAATCAATTTTGGTTTTATAATTCCGTTATCAATTTAATCAATTTTCTATCGTACCCAATTTTGGATTTTTTGTAACACTTTTCATTGTATTTATGTTGTTTGTTTTCAAATTGTAATGATTGAATCATTGTACTGATGAGTTATATACACATGTATGTCTAGTATTGTCTGTGTGTTTTTTTAAATGAGATCATTAATAAATAGAATTTTTTTTTATAAAAGTTATGTTTGTAGTTGACACTGAGTTAATTGCATCATGCCTGGTTTCGACATGAGTCTTTGACTAAATTTGACTATATGACTGCCTAGGGATTTATTTTCACATATATGTCTTTATGAGTAACTACATATGTTTTAAACTAGTATATGTGAGTATTGGTGTATATAAGTGAGTATATGTGAGAGTGAGAGATTGGAAGAGTTCCTGTACAAATAAGTAGGTGTTTCTATAAGTGATTGTTTAAGAGAGTAAGTATGTGTAAGTTTCTGTAGAAGTAAGTGTGGTAGTGTGTGTATAACTGTATATGCAAGTAAATGGATGTTTGATACTTTGTTTGCATGTGTGACTATGTGTGTGAGTAACTCTATGGATGAGTGGTGGTGTGTAACAGGATGTATAGGTGTATGAGTACATATGATGAGTGAGTACATGTATGAGTGACTGTATAGGGACTGTTGGTGAATGAGTGGATGTGTGTGTAGATCTTGGAATTACTGAATAGGTGTGTTGTAACTGGTATTGGTATGTCCATTGTTTTGAAAATGTTAGTTTGTATTTTTGAGTGTGTGTATCAAAGGTTCTATTAGGGTGAGAGGAGGTCTGCCACTCTATCACAAGGATGATGTCATCAGTGATGTCATTTGAGATGTCATCAGTGATGTCATGAGTGATGTCACTGACCATGTCATGAGTGATGTAATATGTGACGTCATCAGCAGAGCATTGCGGGCGCGCGAGTTATAGTTAGCTGAACTAACTATAACGGGGGAATTTCTATGGGTTTGTACGAGTGAAATGTCCAACTAACTATAACGCCCCTGAAACCTATGGTTTTTTCAGTGAATATATATATACACATGTATATATATATATATATATATATATATATATATATATATATATATATATATATATATATATATATATATATATATATATATATAGCCACACGATCACCTTCTCACAAGGAAACCCAAGGACACAGCGGGGTACTGGTTGGAAGCCTTTATTCACCGAACCAAACAGCATGATGCATTTCGGCCATTACGCCTTCCTCAGATGCTGCATCGTCCGCGGTGGTCACCTCCTCCCTCCTTTGTAGATGCCAGGGCACTCCCATTGGTGGGAGCTCAGCTGTTCCTGCCGCCTGGGAGTACTGCAGTGTAATAGGCAACTACAGCTCCCAGCATGCACTGAATACCATTCATCTGGCGGCTGGATTCGATGTTGCTCGCATGAGCGCCGAGATTTGCCACGCAAAGGGGGGCCGTGTAGCGGCTGATGACCCCGCAATTAAAGTGTTCAAGGCTCCCTTGGGTCCCCAACGCCCAAAGCCCCAAGAGTAAGGAACAAAGCTGGGCTGTGACGCGGGAGTGAATCAACCCGCCTCCCTGTACAGTTACAGGCTGCCGTTGACAGCGGCCACTTGTTTGGCCCGTTTCTGAGGCGGTCCTGGAAACTATCAATACCTTGATAAGAGAGCCAATTTGCCTACAAAGTTCCTGGACACTTGCTTGGACGGGTCCTTGTATCGCGCTGCAGGCAAGCGCGAAAATATGCCACACGATCACCTTCTCACAAGGAAACCCAAGGACACAGCGGGGTACTGGTTGGAAGCCTTTATTCACCGAACCAAACAGCATGATGCATTTCGGCCATTACGCCTTCCTCAGATGCTGCATCGTCCGCGGTGGTCACCTCCTCCCTCCTTTGTAGATGCCAGGGCACTCCCATTGGTGGGAGCTCAGCTGTTCCTGCCGCCTGGGAGTACTGCAGTGTAATAGGCAACTACAGCTCCCAGCATGCACTGAATACCATTCATCTGGCGGCTGGATTCGATGTTGCTCGCATGAGCACCGAGATTTGCCACGCAAATGGGGGGCCGTGTAGCGGCTGATGACCCCGCAATTAAAGTGTTCAAGGCTCCCTTGGGTCCCCAACGCCCAAAGCCCCAAGAGTAAGGAACAAAGCTGGGCTGTGACGCGGGAGTGAATCAACCCGCCTCCCTGTACAGTTACAGGCTGCCGTTGACAGCGGCCACTTGTTTGGCCCGTTCCTGAGGCGGTCCTGGAAACTATCAATACCTTGATAAGAGAGCCAATTTGCCTACAAAGTTCCTGGACACTTGCTTGGACGGGTCCTTGTATCGCGCTGCAGGCAAGCGCGAAAATATGCCACACGATCACCTTCTCACAAGGAAACCCAAGGACACAGCGGGGTACTGGTTGGAAGCCTTTATTCACCGAACCAAACAGCATGATGCATTTCGGCCATTACGCCTTCCTCAGATGCTGCATCGTCCGCGGTGGTCACCTCCTCCCTCCTTTGTAGATGCCAGGGCACTCCCATTGGTGGGAGCTCAGCTGTTCCTGCCGCCTGGGAGTACTGCAGTGTAATAGGCAACTACAGCTCCCAGCATGCACTGAATACCATTCATCTGGCGGCTGGATTCGATGTTGCTCGCATGAGCGCCGAGATTTGCCACGCAAAGGGGGGCCGTGTAGCGGCTGATGACCCCGCAATTAAAGTGTTCAAGGCTCCCTTGGGTCCCCAACGCCCAAAGCCCCAAGAGTAAGGAACAAAGCTGGGCTGTGACGCGGAGTGAATCAACCCGCCTCCCTGTACAGTTACAGGCTGCCGTTGACAGCGGCCACTTGTTTGGCCCGTTCCTGAGGCGGTCCTGGAAACTATCAATACCTTGATAAGAGAGCCAATTTGCCTACAAAGTTCCTGGACACTTGCTTGGACGGGTCCTTGTATCACGCTGCAGGCAAGCGCGAAAATATGCCACACGATCACCTTCTCACAAGGAAACCCAAGGACACAGCGGGGTACTGGTTGGAAGCCTTTATTCACCGAACCAAACAGCATGATGCATTTCGGCCATTACGCCTTCCTCAGATGCTGCATCGTCCGCGGTGGTCACCTCCTCCCTCCTTTGTAGATGCCAGGGCACTCCCATTGGTGGGAGCTCAGCTGTTCCTGCCGCCTGGGAGTACTGCAGTGTAATAGGCAACTACAGCTCCCAGCATGCACTGAACACCATTCATCTGACGGCTGGATTCGATGTTGCTCGCATGAGCGCCGAGATTTGCCACGCAAAGGGGGGGCCGTGTAGCGGCTGATGACCCCGCAATTAAAGTGTTCAAGGCTCCCTTGGGTCCCCAACGCCCAAAGCCCCAAGAGTAAGGAACAAAGCTGGGCTGTGACGCGGGAGTGAATCAACCTGCCTCCCTGTACAGTTACAGGCTGCCGTTGACAGCGGCCACTTGTTTGGCCCGTTCCTGAGGCGGTCCTGGAAACTATCAATACCTTGATAAGAGAGCCAATTTGCCTACAAAGTTCCTGGACACTTGCTTGGACGGATCCTTGTATCGCGCTGCAGGCAAGCGCGAAAATATGCCACACGATCACCTTCTCACAAGGAAACCCAAGGACACAGCGGGGTACTGGTTGGAAGCCTTTATTCACCGAACCAAACAGCATGATGCATTTCGGCCATTACGCCTTCCTCAGATGCTGCATCGTCCGCGGTGGTCACCTCCTCCCTCCTTTGTAGATGCCAGGGCACTCCCATTGGTGGGAGCTCAGCTGTTCCTGCCGCCTGGGAGTACTGCAGTGTAATAGGCAACTACAGCTCCCAGCATGCACTGAATACCATTCATCTGGCGGCTGGATTCGATGTTGCTCGCATGAGCGCCGAGATTTGCCACGCAAAGGGGGGCCGTGTAGCGGCTGATGACCCCGCAATTAAAGTGTTCAAGGCTCCCTTGGGTCCCCAACGCCCAAAGCCCCAAGAGTAAGGAACAAAGCTGGGCTGTGACGCGGGAGTGAATCAACCCGCCTCCCTGTACAGTTACAGGCTGCCGTTGACAGCGGCCACTTGTTTGGCCCGTTCCTGAGGCGGTCCTGGAAACTATCAATACCTTGATAAGAGAGCCAATTTGCCTACAAAGTTCCTGGACACTTGCTTGGACGGGTCCTTGTATCGCGCTGCAGGCAAGCGCGAAAATATGCCACACGATCACCTTCTCACATATATATATATCCACATATTACATACTGGCAGTTGCCAGTAGGTAGTTATAGTTAGGACCTTGTTTCTATTCAAAAACGTTTTTTCTTTTGCCAATATCTTTGGCGCCATTTGACGAATCTTCGCGAAATTTTCAAAACTAATGACCAGCTCAGGTCAGCTCCTGTCTTGAAACTTTGGGAGTGATTCGTCAAGCGTGGGCTGAGAAAAAAGGGGGACCCAAAACGCATTTTCCCCATGTTAATTTCCATAGGAATTTTGGAACAGGCTACAGCCCGAACTACTGAATGGAATTACACCAAATTTGGCAAAAAGGTAGCTCTTGGTTCAGAAAGTACTCTTTTTTAAATGGTGTAAATCCATTCAGTAGTTCTTGAGAAATTAAAAAATAAAAATATCGATATCTGGTGGTCGAGGAGGATTCGCGAACCTTCCCGAGCACGAGCTTCATTCTGATTGGCTGCCAACACTCCAAACCAGAATGTGTTGGCAGTCATCTTGTGACTCGGTAACCAAGTCACAAGAAAACAGTTACAAAAAAGATAAAAAACAAGAAAAGTGGGCAGGGTAGAAACACCCTGACCCCCTAGGTCTGCTCAGGGGGTCCCACAAGGACCCCCAGGGCCAAAAACAGCAATTTGTTTTTTAATATGCCGAATTCGCGCTGGGTGTGCGAATCCAGCCGAGAAAATTTAAAAAAAAGAAACGCAGTCTCCCGCAGTCCCGGGGGCAACATGCAATTATGTAGCGGGGGCCCGAGGGTGCCCCTGCAGCCCCGAGGACCGCCACCTCCCTGGGGCTTAGTTAATTATATGCAGGGGGCACGTGGCACCCCGCAGCCCCGGGGACCACCACCTCCCCAGGGCTTGAATAAAAAATGCATGGGGGGCTCCAACCCCCCCACGCTGCCCCAGGGACCACCACCTCCCCGGGGCTTTCATATATTTGAGGTGGGGGGCCTCGCGGGCCCCCCAAGCCCCGAGGACTGCCACCTCCCTGAGGCTTTTTAATTAATGGGGGGGCCTCGTGGGACCCCCAAGCCTCGGGGACCACCACCTCCCCGGGGCTTCCTTCTTTGATGAGGGGGGCCTCGCGAGCCCCCCAAGCCCCGGGGACCACCACCTCCCCGGGGCTTTTTAATTAATGGGGGGCCTCACGGGCCTCATGGGCCCCCCAAGCCCCGGGGACCACCACCTCCCTGGGGCTTTCTTCTTTAATGATGGGGGCCTCGTGGGCCCCCCGAGCCCCAGGGACCACCACCTCCCGGGGCTTTAAAGAGTTGGGAGGGGGGCCTCGCAGCCCCCCTCCTGGAGCCCTAGATGGCCCTGGGGACCGCCACCCCCCAGGGCCGGCTCCTGCAATGTCCCGGGGTGCCTACCCCCGGGACATTGCCATTTGCTCCCGCCCTGCCATAGCAAACACTGCTTTGCTTCGTTGAAGCGAGAGCAGGAAACCTGCTCTCGCTTCAACAAAGCAAAGCAGAATTGCTTTTGGGCAAGGGGAGCTGCATGTCAGCAGCTCCCCTTGCCCAAAAGCAATGCTGGCTCCCGCAGGAGGCGGGGAGCCGGCAGGGACTGTGGGGGCATTGGGGTTCCCCCCACGGTCCCCAACTTGAGGGCCTGCCCCGGGGGATGGGGTCCCCGGGGCCAGAAGTGGCCCGGGAGTGGGGCCACTCGGCCCCCCTCCACTTTAATTAATTTTTTATTTAAAAATAAAACAGAAGGCCGGCCCTGGGGGATGGGGTCCCCGGGGCCATAATTGGCCTTAGGAGGTGGCACCCGCTGCCCCACTCCACAAACAATTCCAGGCAGGCCAGGCCCGGGGGGATGGGGTCCCCGGGGCCAGAAGTGGCCCAGGGGAGGGGGCCCACGCGGCCCCCCTCCCGGCAAAAATACATTTAAAAAACAAGGCCAGGCCCCGGGGGATGGGGTCCCCAGAGCCAATAGTGGCCCAGGGAAGGGGGGCCACGCGGCCCCCTTCCCGTTTTTTTTTTTGATAAAAAAATGCTCAGCCCCCCTTCTAACAAAAGAAAAAGAAAACAGAAGCCCGCATCTTGCCAGAGGCCCCGCCCCCTCCCTGCACCACTCTGAAAATGCGCCTCCTGGCGCGTTTTGGGTTGGGGATGAAGTCCCCTAGCATCTTATGGGTCCTTAGGGGCCAACTAGCCCACCAGGTATCTCCAGTAAGCCCCACACAGTGGGATTGCTGAGAGGTGGTCAGAGGCCACGCCCCTTTTTACACCACTCTGCAAACGCGCCTCTTGGCGCATTGCTGGTGGGGCGATGAGGTCCTCTTGTGTCCTGAGGACCTCAGGACTAAAGTGGACTTCATCCCCGGAGCAGCAGTGCACCAGGAGTCGCGTTTGCAGAGTGGTGTAGAAAAGGGGCATGGCCTTTGAGCACTCTCAGCAATCCAGCTGTATGGGGCTTACTGGAGGTAACAGGAGGGCTAGTTGGCCCCCAGGGACCCTCAGGAGGCAAGGGGACTTCACCCCCAACCAAGAGCATGCCAGGAGGCACGTTTGCAGAGAGGTGGACAAAGGGGGCGTGGCCTGTGTCCACCTCTCAGCAATCCCACTGTGTGGGGCTTACTGGAGGTAACAGGTAGGCTAGTTGGCCCCTAAGGACCCCCAGCAGTGATGTGGACTTTAATCCCCATGCAAGAGCGCGCCAGGGAGCACGTATGCAGAGTGGTGGGGAAAGGGGGCGTGGCCTGCTATGAGAACTTAGCAATGCTGCTGTGTGGGACTTACTGGAGGTAATAGGAGGGGTAGTTGGCCCCCAAGGTTGTCCTTGGGGGCCAACTACCTCTCTTGTTACCTCCACTAAGTCCCACACAGTGGGATTGCTAAGAGGTCTTCGAAGGCCATGCCCCCCCTTTCTCCACCACACTGCAAACGTGCCTCCTGGCACCGTACTGGTTGGGGGATGAAGTCCACTTTACTCCTGAGGGACTTTGGGGGCCAAGCAGCCCTCCTGGTACCTCCTGGTAAGTCCTACGCAGCGGAATTCTTGAGCGCTGGTTGGAGGCCCAGCCCCCTTTCTCCACCACTCTGCAAACGCGACTACTAGTTAAAGAAGCATTTGTAATGTAATAGTTCTCGCATTTGCAAGAGTTAGAGCTATTGGCGTTGTAAATCTAAAAGTTTTTAACTAATGTTTTTTGGACTGTAGTGGATGTACTTTGTGTGTAGTGGAATTATGTGGTATGTTGTGCAGTGAAATTATATGGATAGAAAGTATGTGGTATTTAGTGTATAGGAATTATGTAGAGTGGGATTATGTGCTATGGAGAGTAATTATGTGGTATAGTAGTCTGTGTTGTGGAGTGGTAACCTCAGGTTTAGTCTTCCTCGTTTCCATAGAAGCTAAATTATTAACTCTATGAGACAAAAAAAGAAGGAATCACTGAGGAGCACTTCTGGACCTAGTCAGAGGTATGAGCAGGGCCACTGGAATTATGCGACTGTTTGGCTGCACCGACTTTTTCACAATTATACATTTTCCGCATTAACCACATAATCCATCATCTGCTGCCTAATCTGCAGATTTGAACAAAAAAGCCTTGTTTCTAGCTCAAACGGCTCAAATGTTAACAAAAATGCAGCGACAAGTGTTGCAGCATGGTGGAAGGCCCTTTGTAAACCTAGAATGGTCACCTGTTACTTATTGCTAAATGTGGGTGTTAAATTGGTACTAATGGTGTGCAAACCACTCTTGCTTCTTTCTGCGCCTCTCTTGCCACTTTCTGCATTTCTGTTGCTTCTTTCTGCAACTTTCTTTTTTTTCTGCACTTCTTTTGCCTCTTTCTGCTTATCTCTTCTACTTTGTGCATCTCTCTTGCCTCTTTCTGCACCTCTCTTGCCTCTTTCTGCACCTCTGTTGCCTCTTTCTCCACCTCACTTGCTTCTTCCTGTACCCCTCTTGCCTCTTTCTGCACCCCTGTTCCCTCTTTCTGTACCTCTCCTGCCTGTCTCTGCACCTCTCTTGCCTCTTTCTGCACCTCTGTTGCCTCTTTCTCCACCTCACTTGCTTCTTCCTGTACCCCTCTTGCCTCTTTCTGCACCCCTGTTCCCTCTTTCTGTACCTCTCCTGCCTGTCTCTGCACCTCTCTTGCCTCTTTCTACACTTCTCTTGCCTCTTTCTGCACCGCTATTGTTTCTTTCTGCAGTTCTCTTGCCTCTTTCTGCACCCCTCTTGCCTCTTTGTGCACCTCTGTTGCTTCTTTCTGCACTTCTCTTGCTTCTTTCTGCACCTCTCTTGCAAATTTCTGCACCCCTCTTGCCTCTTTCTGCACCCCTCTTACCTGTTTCTACACCTCTCTTGCCTCTGTCTGCACCCCTGTTCCCTCTTTCTGGACCTCTTTTGCCTGTTTCTGCAACTCTCTTGCCTCTTTCTGCCGTTCTTTTGCCTCCTTCTGCACCTCTGTTGCTTCTTTCTGCACGTCTCTTGCCTCTTTCTGCACCCCTGTTGCTTCATTCTGCACTTCCCGTGCTTCTTTATGCACCTGTCTTGCTTCTTTCTGCACACCTGTTGTCTCTTTCTGTACTCGTCTTCCCTCTTTCTGCACCTCCCTTGCCTCTTTCTGCACCTCACTTGCCTCTTTCTGCACTTCTCTTGCCTCCTGCACCTCTTTTGCTTCTTTTTTGCACCCCTCTAGCCTCTTTCTGCACCTCTGTTGCTTCTTTTGCTTCTTTCTGCACTTCTCTTGCTTCTTTCTGCACTTCTCTTGCTTCTTTCTGCACCACTCTTGCCTCTTTCTGTACCCTTCTTCCCTCTTTCTACACCTCGCTCCCCTCTTTCTGCACCTCTCTTGCCTGTTTCTGCAACTCTCTTGCCTCTTTCTACAGTTCTCTTGTCTCTTTCAGCACCTCTGTTGCTTCTTTCTGCACTTCTCTTGCCTCTTTCTTCACCCCTCTTGCCTCTTTCTGCACCTCTCTTGGTTGTTTCTGTACTGCTCTTGTTTCTTTCTGCACCTGTCTTGCAAATTTCTGCACCCCTCTTGCCTCTTTCGGCACCCCTCTTCTCTCTTTCTGCACCCCTGTTCCCTCTTTCTGCACCTCTTCTGCCTGTTTCTGCACCTCTGCTGCCTTTGTCAAAGGCTGTCTGCAGTTTCCGCAACACAAAATCAAGGTTGACTCACACTTATTTAAATCAATTTTATTGCCCTTTGATGGATTTCAGGTGAGTATTTACGCAATGGATGCTGGTATCTGTAGTTAACCTTGTGTACTTTCACCCTTTCAGTAGGTCGTGTGCGGCATTAAAGGAAATATGGGGCGTAAAGTCAAAGAACTTTTCATTTACGTTTTTCGACACAGCAGTGCTTTAAAATGGACTAAAGTAAGTGACACCCTGAGGCCCACTGGAGGGTTTTAAATATTATATTTATGTGTCTGCAGCCGCACACGACCTACTGAAAGGGTGAAAGTACACAAGGTTAACTACAGATACCAGCATCCATTGCGTAAATACTCACCTGAAATCCATCAAAGGGCAATAAAATTGATTTAAATAAGTGTGAGTCAACCTTGATTTTGTGTTGCGGAAACTGCAGGCAGCCTTTGACAAAGGAGCTGGGGGCTCTGAAACGCGTTAGGCTGAAACGAACTCAGCGTGTTCCTTACTGGTTCCCCTGATGAAAAATAATTTGGATGAATTCTCTGCTGAGTGAGTGCTCCCTCGTGCACAGGACACCTTTGGAGTTCATATATATATATATATATATCCGGTGATTTATATGGTTTCGATTGTTGAAATGTATGAATAACTAATTGCTTTATTTTTGTCTTTACCTAAATGTATTAGTTTCAGTATTTTTTATGTGAATGTTACATTTAATCAGTAACATAAGTGATGAATTTGATGATTTTAGCACAATTCAATGGATTCATCCAGTGATTTATTTATACACCCATCCCAAGTTTTGGCAACAATGAATTAAGTGTTAAAATTTTGGCTTTAGTTGTTTTATAAAATTTATAGCATTTAAAAAAATTAGATGGCATTGCCTGATTTTAACGTAGTTTCTTATGTTATCTTTCAATATGTTATGTTTGGCACAGTATCTCTTCAATGTCTACACAACATGTGACCAATATAAAAAAAAAGTGTCTTTCACTATCGCGGCATAGATATGATCAAGTCCAGGATTGACCGAAAGTCCAAAACCCATCATGACAGAGAACTTTGCAAAAAACTGGAGAAAGTGAAGCAGTGTCCGTGCCCGATTTTTGGAGAAATAACGGGGGTTGTCGGGGGTTGTCGATATAGAAATATATATATATATATATATATGTAAATTGCTGGAGTGCCGGAGTCATCTCTTTGTGTTTGGAGATGTATCTGTTCATATATATATATATATATGCACACACATACATATATATGTGTCTACATATATACACATCACACAGTGAGGCCATTTGGCGCCATTCGACAACTCCGCATGATACTTTCGAAACAAAAGTTAATCCACCATAGTTCCTTCCCGGAAAATTTAGAGCTGACCCATCAAGCGGACCAAGTAAAAGAGGGGTCACAAAACGTTGATTTCCTATGGTAATTCCTATAGGAAAGTTTGCTGTACAATACAGAAAAAACAGCTCAACGGAATTACACAAAATTTAGCAAAAAGTTAAAACTTTACTCAGAAAAGTGTGCTTTTTGTTATTTGATGCCAATCCATTCAGATGTTTTTTGAGAAATTTGCATTTAGAGAGGTGCTTGGGTTGGACTTTAAGGGTTTGAAAAGTTAGAATTTCTTGACATTTTGTCCCACAAGAGTCCCACAGTACCAAAAATTAAAAAAAATAGGGCCCTCCGATTGGCCAAGTGAACTTTTTCTGACATCGGCCATTTTGTGGTACCAACCGATCTGTTAACTGGCTGCACCTCAGATGAAAATGTTACAGCCGCCATTACAGGAATCAGGGACTGAGTTCCTGTGTTTTGAAAATATTTTTAAAATAGTATGTAGGGGGGCAGGGTAAGGACACTTTGAACCTCTGACACTGGTGGGGGAGGGAACCCAGATGGACTGCTCTGGGGCCAAATGGTAAAAAGAAATCATGTTGCAGCTATTGTGGTACTCCCTTGGGATTCAGTGCAGTGCCCATGTGAGGTACGGTGGTATTTCAGTGGGATCCACCTCTCAAGGTTCAACCCCTTGCTACTGCAGTAACATTCAAACTTTCATTATGGAAGCTTGCACAGCACTGCGTACTATGGGGATGAAGCTTGGTTGCCGATATCGCGGTAGTACCATGGCACCTGTGAACATTTTCTAAAATAAATAAAAAACAAAATATGAGTTGGATGCCTGTGTGGGGATGAATGGCCACGGTGTTGGGCACCAGTCGCTTACTATGCACGACCAAAGGCTGTCTGCAGTAGGGGTAGCCATCTGCAACGGGGCTGGGGGGGCAGGGCCTGCAATGAACCACCTGCTGCGCATGACCGAAGAGGTAAATTCTCAAGTTACATTTAAGACCACAATCCATAACTTATACAACAACCATGCAAACGATAACTCACATACCAGCTCTTAGGTATTTAAGACCTAATCTGTTGTAATTAGACTACATAAGACTACATAATATTCCCAATCCGAAAAGTAAATATTGATTGTTGTTTAATCTTTTCTTAATAATGTATAGTGCCTTTTTCTCCACCACAGCTATTGATTTCACCCACACCGCTCCACGCCTATCCTTCACCATTCTCTTATGGCACATTCCATTGTCACTGACATTTAGCCATTATCCACAAAAATACCATCTACCATCACGATGGTGGAAACTGTCTCCTCCACATAAGGCACTTTTGAATATTTCAGCACTACTATACGGATGAAAAAGAATAAAACAACGAATTGCCACCTCCTCTACCACCCTTCTGGCAACACTCACCCCTGGCACGAACACCTATCAGACCTGGTAACTCACTGCTCAGTCTCAAATGCCAACAACATAATCCGAGGTGACTTCAACCTCCATTGGAATGATGAGAAAAACACACTAATCCAATCCTTAAACAAACTCTTACTTGAGAACAACCTTCTCCAACACTGCAAAGAACAAACCCACAACAGAGGCTCAACCCTTGATGCCATTTTAGCCCAGGAGAAGGTGATAACCATTAATAACATCCGCCCAGTCGACTGGTCGGACCACCGCATCATCCTGTTCCACTTAAACCTGGAAGAGCCATACTCCATCCCTACTAAGAAAACCCTCCGGTGGACTAGAAACATAAGCCAGATTCCCCTAGCTGATCTGGAAGAAAAAATTATCTTTAGCCTTCCCCCAAGGTCAGACAACCTCTCAACGAATGAACTCACAACCCACTTTGTCAGCCATCCTAGACCAAGTAGCCTCTCTGAAACTAAAAAGGATTAGAGACACCCCTTCGAGGTCCTGGTTTAACAAAGACCTCAATACAGAAAGAAGGCAACTCAGAACTGCAGAAAGACTCTGGCGAGCAAACCCTTCCTTAATTCACCTTCACCAACTCAGAGCAGAACGCAGAACGTATAAAAATCACATCATCAAAGAAAAAGCAGCCTATTACAGCAGCGCCCTTGAAAACACAAGAAATCGCCCGAAAGACCTTTTTAACATCATAAAAAACAGACTTCACACGACCCGTTAAAGCCCCTCAGGTCTCCAAAGAACGCTATAATAAATTTGCCAAATTCTTTGATGGGAAAATCACGATGATCGTGTCCTCTCTTGAATGCCACACACAAGCACCTACTGTAATCACCCTCCACACCACAGATAAAATAAAATCCCACCCTGCTTTCCTCTGACCCCAAGTAGAGATCCTCCCTCCTGAGACAAATGGGAGCATCCAAACTCTAGGATCTCCCTCTACCCCAATTGCTGCAAAGCATTCAACCTACTCACAGAAATGGACATCTCTAAACTAATTGCGAATTCAAAGCCCTCCTCCCACTTCGCAGACTCCCTCCCGGCCTCAGTGGCAAAAAATCTCAATCACGTCATTACCCCCCTCTGGACAATGATAATAAATAGCTCCCTAAGCACGGGAGTCATGCCAGACTGCCTAAAACTAGGCCAAGTCACTCCACTACTAAAAAAAACGGGATCAGACACTGAGGACCTCAACAACTTCAGGCCAATCTCAAACTTGCCCTTCCTGGCCAAAATCCTTGAGAAATGTGTCCTATTCCAACTCAACCAGCACATCGACACTAACAATCTCCTGGATTCTCACCAATCAGGCTTCAGAAAGGGCTGTAGCACAGAAACAGCTTTATCAAATATAGCAGATGACATCCACAAATGTACTGATGCCGGCCGTTGCTGCCTTCTCATCCTCCTAGATCTATCTGCGGCCTTCAAAACGGTGGACCATAAACTTCTTCTTAACACCCTCAAACAATGGATTGGAGCGGATAGCCTGGTGCTGAAATGGTTCACATCCTTTTTTTTACAACCGCTCTCAACAAATAAAAATAAACAACGCAACTTCAGATACCTCTACTATAACCAGAGGTGTTCCGTAGGGCTCAGTTCTCTCACCTACTCTCTTCAATATCTACATGGAGCCCCTCACTACCATAATCAAGCACGCTAACATCCCCTTCCACCTCTATGCAGACAACATCCAGCTCTACCTGGAAATATCCTCCCCAGAAGACATACACTGTCTAAATGATGTTCTCACAAAAATCCAAAACTGGCTATCACACAACCACTTAAAATTCAACCAAGATAAGACGGAAATTCTTCTCCTCTCAAACGACGGACAAACCCACCAGGTCCAAGAATGGATAAAGCTTATCAACTCCCTAAATTACAACCTAACCCTGGCCGGCTCTGCCAAATCACTAGGAATCACACTGGACCCAAACCTGAACATGAGCTCACACATTAAGACTACCACAAGGAGTGCCCTCTACAAATTAAAACTACTTAACAAAATCAAGCCCTTCCTCCCCCTAATGATCTCAAAACTGCAACGCAAGCCTTGGTTCTGTCCAGACTGGACTACGGGAACGCTACCCTCACAGGCACAGCAAAATCCCACCTAGCCCCCCTAGGAACAACTCTAAATGCAGCAGCAAGGATGGTCACCGGAGCCAAAAGACATGATCACATTTCCCCATCCCTGATATCAAATGGCTCCCAAATGAAGCTCGCTGCCAATTCAAAACTGCCTGTCTCACCCACATAGTCCTTCACACTGGTAAACCAGTCTTCCTGGCAGCCAAACTCACTAAGGTTGGCCAGGCAAGAAACCTGAGAAGCACCAACAACCTACTTTTCATACCCCCAAAGAGACATAAACAAAAAGCCCTGGCCCGCTCCTTTTCGGGCAATGCCCCCAACATCTGGAACTCCATACCAATAGGGCACTCCCTACTGTTAGGGAGTTACAATATCTGCCTTACGTTCTATTATATGCCTTACATACAGCAACCCGTTTAGTTTTGTTTGTCTGTCTATTTCTTTTATTGCCTGTGTACATGTTGTAAAGCGCTCTGATACCCATGGGTCCTGCCAGTGCTGTATAAAACTCTAAAAAAAAAAAAGGTATTACCTACTGTTGAATAAAAACTGTTAACTCTACTTGGTGGTCTTCATAATTCCAACATTGGCGATGAGGATGAGGATGGGATCACCAGCTGGGCAGAGGACAGCAAGCGATGCCTCCATCCCTGTGTGTGTATAAATGTGACTCACATGACAACAGAGCTTGAAGCCAGCTGAGACCAATTGCCACATCCAGCTGTTTGGTAATCGCTTTACTGATGCTCCACTGAGACGGAGGTAGGAGCATATGTCCCCGTACATACATACTGTCGCAAAGCTGCTCTCCAGTTCCCCAAGAGAGTAAAGAGTGGATGGAAGTCTTCTCACAACTTAGCACCCCTACTGCGTGTTGAGACACTGATTCAATCAATCAATCAATCAATCTATCAGGGAATTGTAAGCGCACTCCTCACCCATGAGGGTCTCAAGGCGCTGGAGTTAGCAGCTCTGGTCTGCCAAAAAGCCAGGTCTTGAGTGTCTTCCTGAAGACGTTCGGGGAGGGGCCACGCCTGATGTCGATCGGGAGCTTGTTCCAGGTCTTGGACGCGATGTAGGAGAAGGCTCTTCCTCCTGTTCTGGCTCTGCGGATGCGCAGTGTTTCAGCGAGGACGAGGTTGGCGGATCTGTGGTTTCTTTTGGGTACGTGGAAGGAGATTTTCTTGTTGAGGTATTGGGGTCCGGTGTTGTGGAGGCCTTTGTAGGCGTGGGTGAGTATCTTGAAAGTGACTCTCTTCTCGACGGGGAGCCAGTGGAGGTTTCGTAGGTGTTGGGTGATGTGTTTGTGTCGGGGGAAGCCGAGGATGAGTCTGGCTGCGGTGTTTTGTATTGTTTGGAGCTTGCGGAGTAGAGACTTGTTGATCCCGGTGTAGAGAGCGTTTCCGTAGTCCAGTCTGCTGGTTATGAGTGCGTGGGTGACGGTCTTCCTTGACTTGGGAGGATCCTTTTGAAGGTCTTTCTGAGGATGCGGAGGGTTTTAAAACAGCTGGAGGCGACAGCGTTGACCTGTCTGTTCATGGAGAGGGAGGAGTCGAGTACGATGCCGAGGTTCCGGGCTTGGTCCATGGGGGTCGGGGGCTGCCGAGGGCGGTGGGCCACCAGGTGTTGCCCCAAGCTGACGGGGAGGTTCCGAGGATGAGGACTTTTGTCTTCTCCGAGTTGAGCTTCAGGCAGCTGTTGCTCATCCAGGATGCGGCGTCCTGCATTCCTTCCTGGAAGTTGAGTCTGGTGGTGGTGGGGTCTTTGGTGAGGGAGAGGATGAGCTGGGTGTCGTCGGCGTAGGTTACTATGCTGAGGCCGTGCTGTCTGACGATGGCGGTGAAGGGGGCCACGTAGATGTTAAAGAGGGTCAGACTGAGCGAAGATCCCTGGGGTACTCTGCAGTTTATTTCCTTGGGTTCGGAGAGGAAGGGTGGCAGTCGGATTCTTTCGGTTTTGCCGGTGAGGAATGAGCGGATCCAATCGAGGGCGGTTTCTTGTATGCCGGCATCGTGGAGTCTGGCGGCGAGTGTGTGGTGGGAGACTGTGTCGAATGCTGCTGAGAGATTGAGTAGGATCAGGGCCGCGGTGTGTCCTTTGTCGAGGAGTGTGCGGATGTCGTCTGTGGTGGCGAGTAGGGCGGTCTCGGTGCTGTGGTTGCTGCGGAATCCAGATTGGGAGGGGTCGAGGATGGAGTTGTCTTGGATGAACCTTGTTAGTTGTGCGTTGACGGTCTTCCCGGTGACTTTTGCTGCGAAGGGGAGGAGGAAGGTGGGACAGTAGTTTTTGAGGTCCGTGGGGTCTGCTGAGGGCTTCTTGAGCAGGGTCTGACTTCTGCGTGTTTCCAGTCATCGGGGAAGGTGCTGGTCTTGAAGGTGGTGTTGATGGTGCGTCGTAGTTCTGGCGGGATGGCGGTGGTGGCTCTGTGGTAGATGTGCGGTAGACAGGGGTCTGTGGGGCCCCCGAGTGGATGCTTTTCATGGTCGAGGCGGTCTCTTCGGTTGTGACCAGTGTCCAGGAGGAGATGGTGGGCTGGCTGGCGTTGCCGGAGGAGGGCGTGGTTGCGGAGTCTGGTGTCCGGTCATTGAAGTTGTCGTAGAGGCTCTTGAATTTCAGGTGAAAGTAAGATCCGAGCTTGTCGCAGAGGTCCTGGGAAGGGGTGATGTCTGTGGTTTCGCTGGGGGGCTTGGTGAATTCCTGGATGACCCTGAGGAGTTCCTTGATTAAAACTGTATTCATAATTATAGCACATAATAGGTAATATTCTCCTAAGGTCACCTCACAGGCTCATTCTGACAGAACACAGATTTTAACTGTCAGTTACAATGGAATGTACCATAGGTGAATGGTGAGGGATGGGTTGGAGGGATGCGGGTGAAACCAATAGTTATGGTGGAGAAAAGGACACCATAAATTAATAAGAAAAGATGAAACAGTAATACCATACAAACATCCTTATGGAAGTTTGCATGGAACTGTGGTACTATGGTGGTAAAGCTTGAGTGCCGGTATTGTGGGAGTACCATGGCACCTGTGAAAGATTAAAAAAAAAATGTTTTAATGTGGGTTCCGTGTCTGTGTGAGGATGGATGGCCACAGGGGTTGGGCACCAATTGCCTGCTGTGCATGGCCAAAGGCTGTATGCAGTAGGGGTGGCCATTCACGGCGGGGTTAGAGGCAGGGCCTGCGGTGAAACCCCCCATTGTGCATGACCGAATAGGTAAAGTCTCAAGTTACATTTAAGATCACAAAATGTTGTCCACTTTGACATTTGATAGGTAGGGTCCTAATAACCTGATTCTGCTAGCGTTTAATCTTGAGGTATGAGGGACATATTAAAACATAATTATTAGACATCCCTACTGCACATAAGTTTAGTTAGACAAAAAATACCCCTTGTGGGCACACACACAAAAGTCAAACACAGAAAACACAACAAAGAGATCTGTTGAGGCCGCCTAGCAA
The DNA here is from genome assembly GCA_963921515.1 of Calotriton arnoldi. NCBI lineage: Eukaryota > Metazoa > Chordata > Amphibia > Caudata > Salamandridae > Calotriton > Calotriton arnoldi. The sequence continues at coordinate 167,379 of CAWUFW010012228.1, forward strand.
AATCCATTGCTGACAAGGAGCAACACCAGTCATGAAGCACGTCACTTAATGTGGGTAAGGTTAATTAAGGGTAAAAGAAAGGCACTTGGACAAAATTTCTCTAAATCAAGTCATATCATGTAATGAATAAGGAGGTAATTTCTCTTCTTCTGAATCAGCATTAGTACTTTGTTGTCACTATAGTTTAGTTGGGAGAATATACTAAGGGCTATTTTTCCTCTCTCTCCCCCTTAAAGTAATTGGATTCATCTAAATTTTGCCACACAAAATATGTGTTCAATATTATTCATCGAGTCTTATTTGTCATCTCAATCGTTCATCAGCTAGCAAATATCAAGACATAAAAGCATGTTTGCCCCTTACAAACCACTCCAGATTATGCAAATCAGTGCCTACTCTGTTTTACTACATTACTCTGACATTGCTAACACCATTCACCGTACACAGTCTCAAAGTACTTTTCATCACAGCAAAATTACTAACGCTTACCTCAAAACACCTTCAATGCATGTCCTTGATATACTTTCTCACCAGCAGATACAACATACAACACCTTATCTGCGCATATAAAACGTGTTACAGCCTTGCCATTATCCCCTCATCCATCTTGAAGGAAGTGACCCAATTAGGGCCACCCGGGTCACTCGTGACCACCTCTCAGCGTTCCTAACAAATGAAGAGTCGATCAGACAGTAGAGAATGCAAACCAAAGTATTTATTAGTAGTACACTCGAGTGGAGTCCGGCCTGACCAGCCTCCTTTGATTGCTGCAGAGGGACTGCCCTCCGTCAACATGGAAACACCTATTGTACATCTCTAGAACCACTAAAGACACGCCCAGACTGGAATTTTCCAGTTGGTAGGTAGTGAACAAAAGAAATACAGAAGGATGAGCTGCCATCCCAGGACCGGGTACATGCTATCTCAGCGTCAAGGTTACTCTGCCTGAGCCCGCCGGTCTAAGGGTGGGAGCAGGCCTATCTAGTGGGAAAGGTATGTAATAATAAAACAGTCTATTCATTAGTACAGCATAGCTCTACCTTGGGGAACTAAAAAAAAAACATGAACATCGCAGCTGCTTTCTGCTGAGGCAGACAGAGTGAGACAGAAGTTAGTTTCGATCATGGCTCAAAATGGCGGCTCGATTAAAAATGGTGCTGCGAATGCTAACTTTACATAGAGTAATACACTAGCAATAAAATGCACACATTTATATTTCAACAGCCCCTCCTTTTAGCATGAGCTAACCATAAAAGTGGAGTAAAGAGAGAGTGCAACATAATATATATACAACAACTATTTTCAGCATTTAGAACACTCCATGTAGTCTTCATCGAAGGATAAAGAGTCTTCAAATATACCCTCGTCTATCTGCATAAAGCTATCTATCTCCTTCTGAGTCATTATCACAGCATTAGTATCATGGATGGGCGCCTTCTGCTTTGGGGTAAGGAATGTGATACAATACGAGCAACAGGCCGGGAGACATTGTATACAGAGGCAACATGTGAAGAAAATACCAGCAACTACCGCCAGGAAAGCAAGGATTTTCCAACCCAAGGACGTGAATATACCCCAGAACCATCCAGAGAGTGTCCAGGTACCGTTTTCTTGGTGTATGTCGAATGAAAGCCTATGCAACTTCTGTATGGCGGCATATACATTGGGGGCGTGGTCTGGGATGTATACACAACAGCTACTGCCTATGACGCGACAGCCCCCTCCCCGGTCAGCAAGGATGACGTCTAACACCATCCTGTTTTGTAAAGCAACAAGCCTCGTAGCCTGAAGCTCAGTTGTGATATTCGTCAGGATCCCTGCTGTCATATTAATGACCCCTTCGACAACTCTTGTGAGTCGACGAATATTAAGGCTGTTGGACATGGGGCCCCAAAAGGGTACAATACCTTTCATGGCGTCTGTGAACTGTTGCAAAGTGGTATCTGTCTGATCTATATCTTCCGTGTTAATAACCCTTCTAACTATGGGCAGGTATGCACTCCTACGCTGCAATCGATGGTCCTTATGGTAATTGGATTGTGCTATATGTACACTGGGGGAAGAAGAAAAGAGAGATAACATATACCGGACCACCCCCTTGGGAGCCACACATAAGCTTGGGATCCACAAACAAAATAGACATTATATGGTGAGAGCAAAGGCGGGCTACTAATCGTACTCAGTGTATATGTGTAATTGTAATTACTCTCTTCCACTTTCACCTTCCCAATGCCCTGAACACAGAAACCAGCTGTTGTGTTGACTACTGACACTGGCATCGCTTTATCCTTAGTAATATTGCGTGTTTGGAATGATCGGAAATATTCAGTAGCATTGGAACCCTTGGAAATCCAACATTTCATTTCGAAGCCATGTTTCGTTCTGTACCTTCTCATATACTTTCATACAGGTTGTTGGAGACAATGTACCAGGGGTCCCTTAGTCTCCTAACCCCATATGAGTAAACCCTTGATGGATATATATATATCAGAGGAAAAGGAGCCTAGAGCCAAGGTGGAAGGGGCCAGTCCAGGTGCTCCTTGCCTCCCGAACAGCCGTCAAGGTCACTGGCCAAAAGAATTGGATTCATTGCCAGCATTGCCGCAAAGTGCCTCTACCCTTACCCTACGATCAGTGGGTCTGTGAGGGCATCGGGGACTCCGAGTGTGAGAAAGTCCCGCGCTTCGTTCCCTTTTCGGACGCCCAACTCACGTGGACCCCAAACAGAGGCTGAGAACAATGAGATCCTAAATGCGGCAGTGCCCCCGGAGATTAAGGCAATACTGGAGTCTTCTTCCACTGGCCCCTCTGTGTCTGACCCCCTTTTTCCTGACCCCTCTGTGCCTGGAGTAGCTAGGTACAATTTGTGCCCCCGACGGAGGAACAGTGCACCAAAGGAAAAGTCAGATTAGCAGGGATGGACTCGACAAGTCAGGCAACAGTAGCTTAGGGAGAGGCGAGATTGGTGCATTGTTCGGACATTGTACAGGGTAAGCTGAGTGTGCTTCCCAAGAGGGAAGTACATTACCCTGCAACGTGGGATACGGATCCGAGCTAGGACTGAGCAGCTCCACCGCCGGTGCTCAAGAGCGCCAACGTTGATGAACAATAGGAGTCTACCAGTGAGGCTCAGACGGACACTGGGAACATTTTGCCCCCCCTTTTTGTCATTAGTTCCATTGCATTCCTTTTCCCCTTGTTTACGATGTATCCGTTTGGTCGGCCCATTACTGAGGAAGAGCAGCCTTTTGCACCTCTGCGTCCAGAGCGGGGTTGGCCTGCGAAGAGTAAAATAGTTTTTGCATCAATAGGTGTTATTGCACTAATAATAGTATTAGGGATATCTTACTTCCTGGATGAGAAGTATCCTGTACACTCTCTGATTGGGACAACTCCTGTTCCCCCTGAACACCTGTTTGTTACTTTGGCCCCTCACAAAAGGGAACATCAAAAAACCTACACAGACAATGTATTTTTACAAATGTTGCATCAGGCCCATGATACGTCCAATGCTACTAATTGCTGGATCTGTGGATTGCTTCCCTCAGTTACGCATAAGAGTGATATTTTATTATCAATGCCATTATCCTATCTCGGAAGTTGTGAAGGGTGGTTTGAACTGTTTGCTATGGTGCATTATCACTTCCAATTCTCTGCTATAAACATGACATCTGCTGATTCTCGCACTGTGGTAGAATATATACGTTTCCATCAAGGGTCTACTCACACGGGGTTAGGAGACTAAGGGACCCCTGGTACATTGTCTCCAACAACCTGTATGAATGTATATGAGAAGGTACAGAACGAAACATGGCTTCGAAATCAATCAATCAATCAATCAATCATGTCACTTATAAAGCGCACTACATACCCGCGAGGGTCTCAAGGCGCTGGGGGTAGAGTGGGGTGGTGCTGCTACTGATCGAAGAGCCAGGTCTTGAGGAGTCTTCTGAAGGCCAGTAGGTCTTGGGTCTGTCGGAGGTTGGTGGGGAGGGTGTTCCAGGTCTTGGCGGCGAGGTGGGAGAAGGATCTGCCGCCGGCGGTCGTTTTCCGGATGCGGGGGACTGTGGCGAGGGCGAGGCTGGTCGAGCGGAGCTGGCGGGTGGGGGTGTAGAAGCTGAGTCGTCTGTTGAGGTAGGCTGGTCCGGAGTTGTGGAGTGCTTTGTGTGCGTGGGTGAGGAGCTTGAAGGTTATCCTCTTGTTGACAGGGAGCCAGTGCAGGTCTCTCAGGTGGGGTGTGATGTGGCTGCGTCGGGGGATGTCGAGGATAAGACGTGCAGAGGCGTTCTGGATGCGTTGCAGCCGTCTCAGGAGCTTAGCCGTCGTTCCTGCGTAGAGGGCGTTTAGCCTCTTTCTGCCATGTTCTGAGGGAATCAAACGTTGATTGCCTACTTCTTTTGGGAAACAATTTATCCTGTAGAAAATTAATTTTCTGTTTATCAACAGTGCCCGTCAACGGCCACTGCAACTCGGCATTGTCCCTCGTATATTTGTGCCATAGCGTACTAAACATAATAGGGCCAATGCCATGTTTGACGTACATGTCAAAATTTGGAGTGCCTTCTGGAGGCGCTGGCTGTCTTTCTTCCAATCGGGCATCAGCAGAACAACAACGACAGCCCAAACAAAACACCTAACTAAGACACGGCATTTTCAAAAGAAAACAAGTTCACTATTTATGCCGAGCAGATATTTGCAAATATCTTTACCAAAAAATCTGTCCTCAGACCTCATCAACTACAAACCAAAGTGGTACCATGTTCACAAAGAACTCAAACAAATTCAAACGCTTGTCCAAAGACGGTCCTCAGACCGCGTCAAATACAAATCAAAATGGCGCAATATCCACAAAGAACCAAAACAAACTCACCTGGTGCACACAGGTCAAACAAAGTGATTCTCCACTGCCGACTCTTCGGACCAAACTGTCAGATCCAAGGGTTTCATCGTTCAGGACCCCAGTCGGGATGACCACTGGACGAGGCACCGCCCGGTCAGACAGATGGGACAGCTGCGAGTACAAAACTCTCTCGTGCAGGGATCCCCGGTCCGCCCGTCTGACTCGACGTGGCCCCGACCTCCTCACCCAAGGATGGGCCACCCGATGGAGTCCCTGTTCGGGCGCCAACTGAAGGAAGTGACCCGATTGGGGCCACCCAGGTTACTCGTGACCACCTCTCAACCTTCCAAACAAATGAAGAGTCGGTCAGACAGTAGAGAATGCAAACCAAAGAATTTATTAGTAATACACTCAAGTGGAGTCTGGTCTGACCAGCCTCCTTTGATTGCTGCAGAGGGACTGCCCTCCGCCAACATGGTAACACCTATTGTACATCTCTAGAACCACTAAAGACACGCCCAGATTGGAATTTTCCAGTTGGTAGCTAGTGAACAAAAGAACTACAGAAGGATGAGCTACCATCCCAGGACCGGGTACATGCTATCTCAGCGTCAAGGTTACTCTGCCTGAGCCTGCCGCTCTGAGGGTGGGAGCAGGCCTATCTAGTGGGAAAGGTATGTAATAATAAAACAGTCTATTCATTAGTGCAGCGTAGCTCAACCTTGGAGAACTAAAAAAAAACATGAACATCGCAGCTGCTTTCTGCTGAGGCGGACAGAGTGAGACAGAAGTTAGTTTCGATCATGGCTCAAAATGGCGGCTCAATTAAAAATGGTGCAGCGAATGTCAACTTTACATAGAGTAATACACTAATAAAATAAATGCACACATTTATATTTCAACAATCTGGCCGCGCCCCATACCAGAAGCATGTCATAAACAACAAGTGAAAGCAATATAGTTATATACTATATCAAATAATAATGGTCCCTTCTAGGATTTATTTAAATGTCTGTACAGATGGGGTCATTATGGGAACACCATTGGTCTCACAATAATTATGCATCAGTAATCCAGAGAAGCAGATAATTAGTGTAAGGGTTTGAGGCTTCTTTTAACAATTATTATGGAGCTCAGTAATAGGAAAAAGAAAATACTTGGTGCCTCACTTGACCAAGGGGAAATTTAAACCGTAGTAGATATGGTTAAGTCACTAAGGCAATGATGAATACTCAGTAGTTTTTATCCCTGATTCAAATGTGTTATGGTCAGCAGCCTTTAGACCCTTTTGCTAGCAGGCAAGTCATCATCATGGCCGATTAATTTATGAAGGCCACAAGAGAGAGGACAGGTAATAATGCAATTGCTTGAGGAGGTGAGGATGCTTGGTTCTTGTGTGTATGTTTGTTATCTATGGCTATTTTGTGTATGTAAGTGTGAAATGAAGTGTGAGAGTGATTCTGTGACTGAGTTTGACTTACTGCCCCCCTGACCTAGCAGTGATCCTCACTGGAAGCCACAAAGCTACTGTCATCATAGGGTCACCCCTGACATCTGCTAACCCCTTGAACAAGGTAACTGTTACTCGGATGATGGTGCTCATACTTGGCAGAATGTAGTCATTCTTGGCAGAATTGGTCATCCTTGGAAATGATGGTACTTCTCGCATCCTTGGAAGAGAGGTCACCTCTGGCATATCAAAAGACACACAGTTGTAGGACGGAATGCAGAACAAATCAAAACATTCACCCCCAGTCAAGATATCTGGGCCTAAATCCATTGTTTTTTTGCTCCCCATGCCATTCCAGTTTAAACCCAGCCATATGCAAATCAGTCTTGACCCTGCTCCCTATGGGAACAGTCCAGCCCGATCTGCCAGGCCAGGTTTTCCCTGGACCGGAAACAGCATCCTAGGACCGGTTTCGGGGTTTCACCCCTCATCAGCCAGGATAGCTTGACTCCAGTGGCATGGAGAGAACGGGACCCATGAAAGTGCACCATGTATGCCCGTCGTGGCTCCCGGGCTCACTGTGCCACTGGATTCAAGCTATCCTGGCTGAAGAGGGGTGAAACCCCGAAACCGGTCCTAGGATGCTTGCTTCCGGTCCAGGGAGGACCTGGCTTGGCAGTTCGGGCTGGACTGTTCCCATGAGGCACAGGGTCAAGACTGATTTGCATATGGCGAGGTCTAAACTGGGGTGGCCTGGTGAGCAAAATAATGATGGATTTAACCCAGATCTCTTGACTGGGGGTGAATGTTTTAATTTGTTCTGCATTCTGTCCATCAACTGTGTGTCTTTTGCTTTCTCGCCCTAAGTGCGCTGGGTATGCCCAGACTTGGGTCCCGGGCTCACTGTGCAACTGGATTCAAGCTATCCTGGCTGATGAGGGGTAAAACCCCGAAACTGGTTCTAGGATGCTTGTTTCCGGTCCAGGGAGGACCTGGCTTGGCAGTTCGGGCTGGACTGTTAACATGAGGCAAAGGGTCAAGACTGATTTGCATATGGCCAGATCTAAACTGGGGTGGCATGGTGAGCAAAAGAATGATGGATTAACCCAGATCACTTGACTGAGGGTGAATGTTTTGATTTGTTCTGCATTCCGTCCATCAACTGTGTGTCTTATGCATTCTCGCCCTAAGTGCGCCGGGAATGCCCAGACGTGGGCCCCATGCTCTCCATGCCACTGGAGTCAAGTTATCCTGACTGATGAGGGGTGAAACCCCGAAACCGGTCCTAGGATGCTTGTTTCCGGTCCAGAGAAAACCTGGCCTGGCAGTTCGGGTTCCCAAAGGGAGCAGGGTCAAGACTGATTTGCATATGGCTGGGTTTAAACTGGAATGGAACGGGGAGCAAAAAAGCAATGGATTTAGGCCCAAATCTCTGTACTGGGCTGAATGGTTGACATTTTTCAACATTCTGTCCATCAATTGTTCTTTTTACATTTGTCACCACGAGTGGGACGGGTATGCCCAGACGTGGGTCCCGTGCTCTCCATGCCACTGGAGTCAAGTTATCCTGGCTGATGAGGGATGAAACCCCGAAACCGGTCCTAGGATGCTTGTTTCCGGTCCAGGGAAAACCTGGCCTGGCAGTTCGGGCTGGACTGTTCCCATAGGGAGCAGGGTCAACACTGATTTGCATAGCGCTGGGTTTAAACTGGAATGGCATGGGGACCAACAAAAACAATGGATTTAGGCCCAGATCTCTGTACTGAGGTGAATGTTTGACATTGGTCAACATTCTGTCCATCAATTGTTCTTTTCACCTCTGGCATATTAGCATAATAGTAACCATTGGTGAACAGTGACAATACTTGGCATATTGTTTGCATTTTTTACTTAACTCTAACAGTCCTTGGTATGGGCATTAATTGCATGTGATGGTGATACATTTACACATAAAGAAGAATCTGCCCATGTGTGGAAGTAGTACATGTGTGGACTTGAAATGAACAACTGATCTCTGTGGTCCAAATGGATAGTTGCTAAAAAATGAAAACCTGGATTCTTGGGACAAAAGTAGGTTTTATTTTTATGAAATTGATAACTTTTATTTTGAGGAATGAGTTTATTCCTCCAAAATGAAAAACGTAGTAGGAAAATACGCATTTTCGAAACTGAAGCACCAAGGTATGGGGACAGAACTATTCAATTTAAAACTAGAATTTCAGGGACAGTTCATGCTGAGTTAGGGAGAATTATTGATAATGTTGTTTCCTTGGTGCCAGGGGGCACATTTCATGACGTGTGGAGTTATTTCATCACTTAGGGGTCTATTACGATGGCGGTCAGATGTCCACCGCCGGGTCGGCGGTGGCGCCCGCCGTACCGGCGTTGGACATCCGCCCGCCATCGCAACCAGGAAAGCCGCCGGTCACATTAGAATGGCGGTGGTGACCGCGGCGGTGGGAAATTCCGACCGCCGCTTTACCGCCGGTTGCCAACCGCACTCCTGCCTGGCGGACGGAGCAGGACCGGGATAATGGTGGCGGTGCAGAGCAGGCTCCGCCGGCAGGATTATGATGCCGGCGGTAGCCAGCCTTTCCTCAGCGGTCAGACCGCCATTGAAAGGCATGCAGTGATTGTCTTTCGGGGGCCCATTGCGGGCCCTCAATGTGTTGGGGGGGTGTGGGTGCACTGGGGGGTACCCATGGTCCCCCCCCTGCATTTCCCTGTACCAGGTGGCAGGCACTGTGCAGTGCCTGCCACGCAGTGCAGGGAAATGCAGGACATGCTCCTTTTGGCATCGCGGCGGTGCTGCGGGCAGCAGCAACCGCCGCAATGTTAATGCCCGCGATCCGACCGCCGCGGTCGGATTTCGACAGCGGGTCATCGTAATTCGACCGGCGGTGATGTCGCAGTACATGCGGGCGGTCTTTTCCCGCTACCATGGCGGTCGGGGAGGTTTCCCGACCGCCATCGTAATAGGCCCCTTACATTGGTAAAGCTTTTTATGGCATTATCTATTCTGCTGACTGCGACATGAGCATGTAAGACTGGTCTAATGTGTATGCTAAATGACCCTGAAAAGTGTCTATATTCATTACTGCAGCACTGCTGTATACCTCTAATATTTGTTTGGCTTTGCTTTATAAGACCTGATATTGTGTGATTCTTTCGTTTTTCATCATGCACTACACACGTAGATTCTCATTCATAATATATAATTGAACATCAACTTGATAGGACCATGTAGACAAACGAAGGTAAGTAGAATGTAGAGGAAAGATGCTAATGTAGAAGAAAGATGCTGTTTACATTTTGTAAATTGATGGGCCATGTGAAATTGCATTGTTGCTTTTTTGAATGGGCTGAAACACCTATAGCTTTTTTTTTTTTTTAAATTGTGAAATTGTATTGTAAAATGTAATGTTGTAACACTGCGTACTGCATATTTTGAAGCGAAAGGTGAATCCACAGCACCCAGTTGTGCTTTAACCATTTAACGTGAAAATTGTGCTGTAGCATCGAACAGTTGGCATCATTTTGTTTCAGAAGTTTCTCGGGAGCAAATACGATTGATCTGGCTTGGAGAAAGCCAGGCTCACTCGCCTTGCTTGCTCGCTTGATGCAGTTTGGGTGGGAATTTACGTGGGACGTTTAAAGTTTAACAGCCACCACCCGTGCACTGAGAGATCTCTTTAGATGTCTCAGTAGTGGGAGAGCTGTGCCTGTTGCAAGTCAGAATAGGAGTGAGTGAAGCTGCAAAGTTTAATGCTTTGCAACTTTGCATAATTTGTTTTTAAACTTTGTGAAGTGTGAAACTGTCAATGAACAAGGAATGACAAATGCACCCTGCAGGGCAGCAGAAACATTCCTGCTGCTGGTCGGGGCCACACAGGCGTGGCACTCGGCAGCTGCTTACTGTAGTTGTGACTGCCGATCTCAGCAGCTGAATGCCTCTAAATAGAGTATGCAAATAATGGCTTTATTGCAGAGGCGATTATGTTTCTTGGAAGTCACTTTGGCTAAGGCCATCCCTGAGTTAGTGGAGACAGGCAAACAATTCTATGAATCCAGAAGTCCTTTCCCTCTTGGGTGGGACATCCAACTGTAGGCAATACGGATGGCTAAATCTAAAGTTAGCCTTGGTGAAGTCACACTAAGGGCCTGATTATGAGTTTGGAGCTGAGCGAGCAGGTCGCCTCGCCACCACCCCACTCCCACACCGCCAAACCTCACTGCCGCCCGCCTGCCAGATTAGGAGTTATCTCAGAGTCTGGCGGGCTGTTCGTGGGCGTTCCCATGGTGGTGCCTATTAATAAGGCACCACAAAGGGAGTTCCAAAACCTGTTCCTGCACGGCATGGACTTTAACGTCCATGTCATGCAGGAAAGTGGGTGCATGCAGACAGGGGGGGCACAGCATGTGGCCCCCTGCATGCATCCCATGGCCCTGAGCGAACAAGAGGCACTATAGGGCCCCCTAAGTTTCCTCACCGCCACACTTTTCATTGCAGGCTCACCGCCATGAAAATGGTGGATGTGAGGAAACTCATAATATGCTTGGCGGTGCCGCAGCAGCACCGCCAGCATATTGCGCCCCTCTGACAGCTGCCCCACCACCAGGGATGATCCCTGGCGGTTACTGCTGTGCTATTGCGGTCTCACCTCTGTACTCGTAATACGGCGCTTGTACCACTGACCACTGGTGTGGCAGTCCACGACTGCCACTGCACCTTCACCACGAGTTTGACAGTCCTATGGACCTCCAAACTAGTAATTGGGCCCTAAGTTTAGAAACTTCTCCCCCTATTGGCAAAGGGATAGGTTTTCCAGCCTTGTAAGCAAAGTTGTTTTTGAATCATACCTATATGTGCATTATGCGAACTCTGCAAACAAATCCCTTGTGTGCTATCAGTGCATGATGTAAGACAACATAGAAGACCATTCTAAGATCCCTGTGGATGACTCAGCAGTGAGACAGTGGTATGAGTGCACGTCAGTGTAGAATTACGAACTCTTGTAGAGACAGAACAAGCACTGACCCTAGGTGCTGGATAGGCATGTAGGATTGAAATTAATTAACCAGGAAGTATGGGCCCATACCCTAACATGCTCATGGAACACACGAAAAGCCTTACATTTAGGGGTCGATTCCGATCTCGGCCGGTAGGGCTCCGAATCGGATTCGGCTTTACCGGATCCGATTCGGAGCCCTGTTTCCCGACCGATCCGTACGCGCGTCCGGACGAGCGAGTACGATGCGAAATCGCCGACCGACTCGTCTGGGCATCCCGACCGCTCCGACCGACTCGTTCCCGGCTCGAACCGCACCGACCGACTCGCTCGGACTCGACTCGCACCGCGCAATGGAGACGTTTCCCGGCCGGGTGAGTACGATGCGCGCCGCGAGCAGTCCGACCGAGCCGCACACTCCGGCTCAGAAGAGCTGTCGGAGCCGTACTTCGGGGGTCCGTGTCGGACCCCCCTGAACGCGTAGCCGCGCGAGTCGCACACAGGGGGAACCAGGGGGGACCCATGGGTCCCCCCTAACTGTGCGTGTACGGGCGAATCGCTCGCCGCGTACACGCTGTGGGGGCGCCCTTGTCCGCTCTCGCACCCATTGAGTCAATGGGAGCCCGTGTACGCGTCGTACAACAGGCTCCCATTGACTTCAATGGGAGTCCGACCGAATCGAGTCCGATAGCATACGGACGCATCGTACTCGTTCGGTCGGGCTGCACGGGTCCGATTCGGTTGGAAATCTACCGGGTCCGGCTCGGTCGGAGTGATTTCCGGCCCGAATCGGAATCGGCCCCTATGTGCTTCGATGCAAAAAAGCTAATGCATATAAGGCCAGAGTGGGATAATGTGTTTGCAGTGACAGGTCTTGGTATCAGTCCGGGCTGCTGTGTTCTGCATCTATGGCATCGGAGTCAGCATACACTGGGACAGCCCCAGGCACTGCACAGGACTGGTACGACTGCACTGACAAGAAGAGCAGTGCCTAATGTAGCACGCAGATCTGATAATGACATGACTTCGGAACTAGACCCTTGGAGCAGCACCTGGACAATTTTGTTTTACTAAAATGGCCACATTCCTTGCCATGGATAAGGACACGAGGAAGATACAAATCCACAGCCCAGAGGTGTTTGTTGTTGTGCATGTATTTTTCAGTCTCTGGTTCATCTTCACGACGTTGCCTTGCATCCAGTGAGAAATGTTGGCAAGGAAGGCTTTTAATGTTGCTGACGCCCTGGGATTGAGGGGACAATCTACAGGAAGATATAGTTGTCACCAGCGTATGTGAAAAAATGTAACCCCGGTTCTCCTTACATGCTGCATGGTCAAATTCATCCTTGAAAGCTAGTACGACCTATTCAGGGCCTAATAACTCTGCAAGAAAAGGCAGATGTGAGATTGGGCTGAAGTGAGGTACTCAGTTCAATTCAATACTGTCTTTTTCAAGAGTCGCTGTTGAAGTTGGCATAGCGTAGTGATAAGGGGGGTTAGCTGAAGCCTCTTTTATTCACAATAATGGTTTTAAGGATATGTTCTGGACAGGCATCCTGACAGGAATATGAGACTTCTTTCTGCCTCGTCAGGGTAATGGTGTCAGCCGGAGTCAGGAGCGTAAATGCCAAGAAAGAAGGTTTAGGTATTTTATTAGACACAGAGGGTTCTTACACCACCGTATTGCATCCAAGAGCCTTGATAGAATCTTGGATCTTATTAAGTATATCATAGAAGTATCTATAACACCATAGATTGTCACACAATCCTTGTTAGGCAATAATGAGAGAACTAGCTACCGCAGGGATCATTAATTCTTCAAAAATCTGAAACACCTCTTTAGTGAGATGTGGTCCATTTACTCTGGATACATAAAACATCTGTTTTTATTACAAGAGCAAATGTTCTATTTCCTGTGCTGCACCAATATTGCTGAAGATCTTCTGGCAATATAGTGCTCTTCATTTACTTTCTACCCTGTGACTTCGGTGCTTTTTCATGAGCAAATTCTCATTGAACCACTGGTTAGCACCACCCGATCTAGTCACATATGTTTGTGAGAGTAATTAATCCAGGGCTCCTTTGAACCATATTTGGAAGGTAGATGACATAACTTCAAACGCCAAGTTTGCCTTCTTATGTCACGCTTATTCTACAACCTTCTGGTTATGTCATTTTTACCTTACTTAGTACCAAGGGTAGAAGAGGTGTCCAAGATTGTAGAGAAAGAAATCAATTTCCAGACAAAGGCTGCAAGGATTAAGTAGACACGTCCTAGTCGTTGACAGAAATTGAGCTGGTAATGAAATTGCTAGTCTTTCCACTGTCTCTCTATTCTATGTCAAATCTTTTTTGTACTTCCTTAAGACAAGGGTTACCGTGATCGGCAAAAGACTCAGGGGCAGATCTACAAGAAAGTGCTGCAGCGTGGCGCTGCAAGCCCTTTGGCTGTGCCACGCTGCGGCACTTTCAGAGCACAGGAATGCGACATATTTACAAGAATATGTCGCATTCCTGTGCTCTCCTGCGCTGGCGCACAAACAGCTGCCAAGCGCCGGCGCAGGCACCCTTGCACCATGGTGCAAGGATGCCTGCGCCATGGGGAGATTGTTTTTGTGCAGGAAGGGGCACCTTTCTGCACAAAAACAATCAGTACAGGCTTTTCCTCTTTCAATGCGTGCTGCAGAATGCAGCACGCATTGAAAGAGGAAAAACGAGGAGAAATGAAAACATTTCTCCTCGGTGCGCTCGCTACGCCACCTCTAGGGTGGCGTAGCATTCACACGCATCTCCAGAGTTACGATTACTCGTAAATCTGGAGATGTGTCTTGTTCCATGGGTGTTGCGTGGGAACACCCACAGCAACACCCATGGAACGGCCCTTCAACGCAAAGTGCTGCGTGTGAAGGGACGGTATTTACAAGGAGAGGAAAAGTCACGCATGGTGGCTTTTCCTCTCCTTGTAAATATCGAGGAGCCCCCTGCGCCACCAGTACGTCACGAAAAGTGACGTACTGGTGGCGCAGGGGGCTTGTAAATCTGCCCCTCACCATTTTGGCAGTTCATGCTTGTGTATAGGATGACAGTACTTAAGCAAACATGGACTTATCTCCACATACAATGGCAACATTGTACTAAAGGAAGTAATCCGGTAGCCAGTAGAGTAGATATAACAAGAGTTTTATTAAGATTTAGTTACAGGTTATTAAGATGTTAAGTTTTAGGTAAATAGCTGGTAAGTGCATAGCAGATAGCAGATAGCATATAGCGGATAGCCCCACCTGGAGCAGCCTCCTTGCTGCTCAGCCCACACACTCCAACTGACACTCCACTCCTCACCAGACACTCAAGCATTTCATCATCAAGCACTTCAGCACTCATCCTGGCTGAGAAGGTGTTACTAAGGAAAGGGTGCATAGCAATGACTCATGTCACAACACATCTCCTTTCCTTAGGGAAACTCTTGACACAAATAATACAAATTGGTGGGAGAAGCCTCCTTGCTGCTCAGCGCACACACTCCAACTGACACTCCACGCCTCACCAGACACTCAAGTATTCCATTACATCACCAAGCACTCCAGCATTCCACTACATCACCAAGCACTCCAGCACTCATCCTGGCTGAGCAACAGAGAAGGTGTTACTAAGGAAAGGGTGCATAGCAACGACTCAAGTCACAGCACACATTAAGGCATATCATGGCACTTCTTTAACACATGGGATGCTTGTTTGCAGTATTATAACAGCACTTGAGTATAAACATTCAGTATCTGGGCATAAGCTGGTAATGACTGGGAATAGAATGGCATAACATGGTATATGAAAGCTATTCCTCCATATATAATTGCATTTTTTGGGTTAATAATTTGCATACCGACATTAACTGTAAGTGTAGTGGCACATGATGGCTAGACTGGGCTATTCATTTGCTGCTCTTTGATCACTTGTGGCCATACAGAGTTATATGATGGAGCATATAATTTCAGTGTTCGCATGTAAAGTGGCAGCTCATGGATGTAATTGGTAATGGGGGCTGAGTTAGGGCATACTGGAACAATGATTAGTCATATGATGGCAAATGCTGAGCATATGATAATAGTATTTTGGCATATGCTAACAGCACCTTAACATGTACTGGCACACATTGCACATACTGTGGTAGTTCTTAGGATATGATAGGAAGACGCTGTAATTTAAAGACACATCTTGTTTTTGGTCACCTTGTGAAACTTTCTCAGCAGTTGGTGAGGAAATGGTGGCACTATCTGGACATAAGTAGGCAGTACCAGAGCATAAACTAACAGTGCCCGGGTATATGAGATCTAAACTCGGATGTTTGGGAAACGTTCTTTAGCACTGGATGGTCCTACATATCAACATGCAGTACTTCATAGACCTCAGCAGACATTATCAGACATACTATTACTGAGCCAGGCCATATGGGGGCATCTGCCAGGTATTGGGTGGCAATACTAGGGTACACTTTGCAATATTTGAGCTAAGCTTACAGTACCTATGCATACGCCTAAAGCGTCAGAGCACATGACTGACGACAATGGATACATGGGAAATGTTATGTTTGTGCACAATATACCACTTCTTGAAACATGATGGCATGGCAGTTATTCAATGCCTAATTGCATATGCTAACATTTCCTGGGCATATCATGACTGAGTGCTGTAGTACAGAGCGCCTGAGCGTTTGCGCTCTGTACTATAGCATGAGGCAGTTCTTCTTGGTAATATGATATCAGGGCTTGCGCATAAGCTGGTAGTGCTTGGGTATAAATTGGAAAAGCCTTACAAAATAATTACACAAAATTGGTGTCTGGTGCAAATTAAACAGCATACAATGGATATATTTGCACATGTAATGACACTTTCTGAGCGTATGATTGCAGCATTATAACATAAACTGTGAGTACCTCAGCATTATTTTGCGGTTTCTGGTCACATGTTGATAGTCCCTAAGCATCCTCAGAACCACAACAAACAAGGTCTGCTTACATAGGTTTCAGGTTGTGTAATGAGCCTGTGAGTAAAAGAAACAGTGCAGGGCCACAGTGTGGCCCACAATACAAGTCTGTGGTTGTAGTTGTTGTGTCTGTGTAGTACTCAGAGTGCACAACAGTAGCTTGTGCAAAGTATGTTCTATTCAGATGTAGCAAACATGACATCCAGCCAACCGTTCCAAACTGTTTGGATAATTTCAAGGTACCCAAAATGCATTGCTCCACGACAAGCACCACAAATGCCACACAGACACACTTCACAAGGCACTCAAGCTTTAAATAAAGGTTTTGTGAAATACCAGTGGGCATCACCCATGAACTAAGCATGTGATTCAGCCTTCATCTGTGGATCATGTTATGTCCATCAGCGTGGTAAAAGTGTGTACAACATAGATTTGGCTTTGACGTTGCCTACATCTGCAGGTTGTAGACTTCTTTAGAATATGAGTTGCCACCAGAGGGCCTGAACAAAGGCAGTTCATTGTGACACACACGCAACTTCTGGCACTTGATTGTAGCGCATTTGAAACGTTGGTGCCAGTCACACTGCAAAAAAACGTTGCCCGCAGCCTACAACCCCAAGGCACGTAATGTGAGGTGTACACATCATTGTATTGTATTGTAGCATTTCTGTAGCAGTTCATACCCCATTGTAGGATTCCAAATCGTATTTTCAGAAGGGTAGCACTCAATACCATGGGGGAGTGCGTGACTGGCACATTGTTGTATTTGCTGTTGTGATTCTTTGCTGGGAAGCATTTTAGTGTTGTGTGTGAGTGACCAGAACAGTGTTCTGTCTTGCGGTGCTGAGCCTAGCAGTGTAGTGGAGGAGTAATGAGGAACAGGCCCGCAAAGTATAATTGTAATTAGCTGGCTGTTATAAATTACTCAATATAAAAAAGGAGGAGTCCCTTCTGCAACACTTATTCATCACATTAATCCATATACTAGTTAGGAGGATTCGAAATGCACCACCACAAAAATATTCAAATCACTGTCTTATCGCTACACACTGTTAACCAATTAAACCAACAATTAACCTGACAGTTTTTGGTTAATTTGGGGTTTTTGTGAAAGGATTTATATCTAGAATTATTGTTATTATTCAAAAGTTTTTTTAAACAAACATTGATGAATATTACATGTGGTGTGATAAAGTATTCTTAAGGTTCTATGATAAACACTGTATGACTTATATAGGTGTAATAATGATGAAATTGAATGCAATATGTTGTTAAGTTTTCAGATATGATTTTTATGGGATATTAGTATTCGATTATAGTTAATAAAATGAGACATTTGTATATAAAACAGTGTGTAGCGATAAGACAGTGATTTGAATCTTTTTGTGGTGGTGCATTTCGAATCCTCCTAACTAGTATATAACTAGTATGTGGATGAATGTGATGAACAAGTGTTGCAAAAGGGACTTCTCCTTTTTTATATTGACAAATAATCCTGTCCCTTTTGGTTATAAAGGGCATCTCTCCCAATTTTGTAGTATTACTCTACAGGTCATGTTCTGTGGTTCATGCTTCTCTTATGCTAGAGGCAGGGATTTCCTTGTGCTATGGGTAGTCCTGCTGGACTAAGATCAAGGGGACTAAACCATATAGGAAGCTACATAGCATCAAGCTAGCCAGAGGAGCAGCAGGTGAGCCCTAGTCAGGTGGTGGCGTAGGTTCTGCCAGACTGGCACTCTGCACATACAACAGTGAGAGACTGAGTGCTAGTAGTTTGGTGCCCTGGCAGCACAAGGACAAGTCAACCTGTCTTGTGTTAGCTACCTGTCCCCGCCCTTCTATGGAAGCCCAATACATTTCTTAAATCCCAGAGCTCCTTGCTCTTCTAGTTTACACGAGTATGTATCCTCCTGCCCCTCTAGGATTTGTTTGCAGACAACTTTCATTTTCATTCTTAGGAGTGAATAACATTTCTTGTGTAAAAAAGAGACAATGTGGGAGAAAGGAGATTCACCCTGCTCTCATAGTTTTGGCTAGGACTCTAGCATGGCATAGATTTGGTAGTTTTAATTTTGCTTAATCTTAGCCCGTTCTTCTCTGGCCTGTGAGCTTTGCAAAAGACAGCTTATAAGTTTTTCCCCACGAGTTAACTTTCATTTTGATCTCGCCCTCAGCTTCCTATTAACTCT
Organism: Calotriton arnoldi; assembly: GCA_963921515.1. Taxonomy (NCBI): domain Eukaryota; kingdom Metazoa; phylum Chordata; class Amphibia; order Caudata; family Salamandridae; genus Calotriton; species Calotriton arnoldi. Next base: position 185,845 of record CAWUFW010012228.1, read on the forward strand.
GCCTTCACATCTGGCAAGAGGCCTTTGATTCAAAAGAATAGTGTGCAACAGGTGCAATTTCCTGTTATAGACAACAAAATAATGTGCCTTTCTGAATGCCACTCCAGGCATCAAAGTGCGTTGGTTGTATGTGCAGATACAGCAGCTCACGTTTGCCACGGAGAAGCGGAACCTTCCCCCACTTTCTTCATCTATAATTCTATCCTTTGGCTATGTAGAAACATTCAGAGAAAAATCTAATTACCCCCTACTATTTCAAGGCAGGTCACAATATCTTGAGCTGGCCTTCCTGATTCCTGCGCGCTTAGAGCCATATGTATCAACATATTTCCCCATAGACACAGAATGGGCAAAGCCCTTTGATACATCTGGCCCCTAGTCCTATCCTCCTCATCCTTACCATTGGAGATAGATCACCCACACTTGCTTTAACTAGCCTCAGAAGTGAAAGAACAAGAAGCCTTGATAACTAGGAAGAATCAAACTACTGCCTACTATTTCAAGGCTGAGACCAAGCCTCGAGCTAGCCTTCCCGATTCATGAGCTCTTGGTTCCTTCCTGCTGGACCTTACCATTATCAAGATATCACCCGCAGTCTGCTTTTATCGGCACTAGAAGTGGAAGCATGGCGAGCCCAGCCTACTTAGAGAAATCAAACTGCCCATAGTACTTCAAAGATGGCTGTAATGTATGGGGCTAGCTTTCCTGATTCTTGTGCACTTGGTCCCACTCAACCGACCCTCACCATTGTCAAGATATGATCCACAACCTGCTTTTATCAGGATTAGAAGTGAAAGTATGCCCAGCCCTGCCAACTAGGAAGAATCAAACTAGCGCCTTCTACATTAGCGCCGGTCGCTGTTTCTCAGGCTAGCTTTGCTGAATCCTGGGCGCTTTTGTAAACAACCTCACACATGCCTCTCAGTGAAAGGTTGTAGAGCATGTTTATAGAAATATGACAGCAAAGAAAATACACTTAAAGAGGGCTTCAGCCTTCAATTGAAGTCCATTCTTATTTTATGCATCAGTTTTACACATGGCACAGCCAGTCTAGTTTATGTGAGCTATTGCCATAAGGGTTGGGACCTGTCAGGTGTACCAGTCAAATGAAGGAAACAGGGTGAGAGCTGAAAGTTACAATCTGTGAGCCCCATACAAACCAATTAACCTGCAGGTGGTATTTATTGGAAATATGTAAAAAGGCTATCACACATCACAAAATAACAGAAATTCACTGGAGAAATTAATTACAGTGACTTGTCTGACCCAGCTCTCCCCATGCTGCTGCATCTCTCTTGCTCCTGTCTTCTCCCTGCTCTTTCCTCCATTTTTGAGTGCCTTCTCCTTGCTCTTCGCTCGTTTTCACTGCTTGCTCCTGCTTTTTCCCCAGTTTTTTGAGAGCCTTCTACTTGCTTTTCCCTCGTGTTCACTGCTTTCTCCTTGCTTTTTCTCTCGTTTTCTGAGTGCCTTCTCCTTGCTTTTCCCTTATTTTCACAGCTTTCTCCTTGGTTTTCCCCCATTTTTTGAGTGAATTCTCCTTGCTTTTCCCTCATTTTCACTGCTTTCTCCATGCTTCTTCCCTTGTTTTTTAAATGCCTTCTCCTCGCGTCTCCTTTGTTTTCACTGCTTTCTCCTTGCTTTTCCCTCATGTTCACTGCTTTCTCCTTGCTTTTTCTCTCGTTTTTTCAGTGCCTTCTCCCTGCTTTTCCCTTATTTTCACTGCTTTCTCCTTGGTTTTTCCCCCATTTTTTGAGTGAATTCTCCTTGCTTTTCCCTCATTTTCACTGCTTTCTCCATGCTTCTTCCCTTGTCTTTTAAATGCCTTCTCCTCGCTTCTCCTTCGATTTTACTGCTTTCTCCTTGCTTTTCCCTCATGTTCACTGCTTTCGCCTTGCTTTTTCTCTCATTTTTTGAGTGCCTTCTCCTTGCTTTCCCCTTATTTTCAATGTTTTCTCTTTGCCTTTTCCCCTTGTTTTTTAGTGTCTTCTCCTTGCTTTTCCCTCAGTTTCACTGCTTTCACCTTGCTTTTGCCCCCATTTATTGAGTGAATTCTCCTTGCTTTTCCCTCAGTTTCACTGCTTTCTCCTTGCTTTTGCCCCCATTTTTTGAGTGAATTCTCCTTGCTTTTTCCTCTTTTTCACTGCTTTCTCCATGCTTCTTCCCTTGGTTTTTTAAGTGCCTTCTCCTCGCTTTTCCCTCGTTTTCACTGCTTTCTCCTTGATTTCCTATCAAGACCTGGCTGTTTGAATGGACCTTCGGGACCTGCAAGCACCTGGATACCCTGTTGGGTGATTAGTCACACTTTACATATCCATATTGATATTGATTGATTGCTAAAATAGCATTAAATCCTTACATAATAGCTTAATACTGTCTAAATAGGAGCTTAGCATCCGAAAAGAAAAAAAATATGAACTTAAAAAAAGTTCAAATCCGCTTTAATTTTGGCACCAGAAACCAACTAGATACAGAGCAATAGCATAGAGGTGCTTATGACTTTGTATACAAGTCTTCAGATGAGAGAAGAAGCACTAGTTTATTACTGCGCATTCTTACTACAGATAAAATTCATAGTAGCTGGAAGAGCAAATGAGGCAGAGTCACAATAGCCATACTAACTGTAGACAGCATCTCAAAATTAGCTTATGTTTATGTACCAAAGATAAATCTCAGAAAATAACCGAATAATAAAAACATAGGGGCATTTTCTCAAGGACTCATCGCCGAGTTAGCGGCACTTTATCGCAGCCAAAGTGGCGATAGATTTATCGCCCTATTCACAAGCAGGTGCTAACAGCCGATATCGCCAGTTTTCCTGCGATAGCAGCCGCAAAAAACATCGCCACGGATGACACCGGCAACTAACGCTAATGAGATGCAGAGTAGGCGTTCCTGTGCAAAAACCACGATAACACCACTTCGCAATATTCTCTACGACCAGCCAGATCGGCGATAAGATCACAAAACAGGCGATAAGGCGCGTTAGCAGCAGGGATTTAACACCTGCTCTTACCTGGTGTTAAGTCGGATGACAACCTGCACCACAAAAGGGAGCCCAGACCAGAGCCACACCTGAAGAACAACAGATGCCATGGAGCTACTGATCATGCAGCTCGGAGCCCCAAGAGGGCCACAACACCCACCGCCACCACACCCAGGCCCCCAATCCCCCCGGGGCCCTGCCACGGACAAAGATATTTAACATCAACTCTATGAAATCTTGAACAAAGCAATTCGCCTGATGTCGCACAAGTATAACAATTAACATTCATGTGTGGTCAGAAAAAGGAGAATCATCCATTCTTCTTTGAATTTCAAAACAAATGATTTTATTCAAATTCAACTCAAAACAACTATTCGGAAGAGCCATGGCGGGTCTTCTCTGGACAATCTGTAAGACGCAGCCTGCAAGACAAAATGCAAGATAAGAAGGTGTGTCATGCGCTCATCAAAGGACAGAGAGAGAGAGAGAGAGGAAGAAAGGGAGAGAGAGAGAGAGTGAAAGAGAGGGCGAGAGAGAAAGAGGGAGAGAGGTAGAAGGAGAGAGAGAGAGAAACAGAGGAAGAGAGAGAGACAGTGAAAGGAAGAGAGGGAGAAGGAGAGAGAGAGAAACAGAGGAAGAGAGAGAGAGAGACAGTGAAAGGAAGAGAGGGAGAAGGAGAGAGAGAGAAACAGAGGAAGAGAGAGAGAGACAGTGAAAGGAAGAGAGGGAGAAGGAGAGAGAGATAAACAGAGGAAGAGAGAGACAGTGAAAGGAAGAGAGGGAGAAGGAGAGAGAGAGAAACAGAGGAAGAGAGAGAGAGACAGTGAAAGGAAGAGAGGGAGAGGAGAGAGAGTGCCGACACTGCGGACCCAGGCCTCACTGCTCACCTGCTGCCACCGGTGTGTCTCCAACCACGTGCCGGTATACACTGCAGTCCACCAGGTCCCCTATCTGAAACAGAGTCCAGATTTATGAATGGCAGAGTTCATATCAGTGCACACGCCATCATCGCTTGGCCGCCCCTGCGCACACAGGCTGCTGCACCCCAGCCCCTCCCGCCGCCCAGCGGTGTTTGCCCGCCCCTGCGCACCCAGGCCTCACTGCTCACCTTCCGCCACCAGCGTGTCTCCAAGAGGGCCCACCACGTGCCGGTGCAAGCTCCAAGCCCGGGGCCCGGGGCCCGCGACCTTGGCAGCCTCCACATCATGCAGCCCCACCCCATGGGCCAACAGGTCACACACGTGATTCTGGGTCTTGATTTCGCAATGGCAGAGATCATATCAGTGCACACGGCATCATCGCAGGCTGCACACCCGCTCAGCGCTATAGGTGCCACTAACTCTGTGAACCGCGAGGCAACGCCACGTGGCGGTAGGCCTGCGCTGCTCGCTGGCTCAGGCCTACACCGCGGTCCAGCAGGGCTCACACAAACCATTACCAGTCCGGACCGCCAGGACGGCTCATCATCGCAGGCTGCACACCCGCTCAGCACCTAAGGTGCCCCTACCTCAGTGCACCGAAAGTCACCGTCCCGTGGCGGTAGGCCCGTGCCGGCCGCAGTGTTTCCGGTGCCACCAACTCTGTGCAACGCAAGTCATGGACCCTTTCTGATTGAGTCCCGTGATATGCCAGGCGGACGCAGCCATGTCACCTCCGGCAGTGGGGAAGAACTGGGACACGTAGCGTCGTCGTCCCCCCCTTTATACGTACGCCGAGTGGGCTGGGTCGGCGTACGCCAGGCCAGCGTAGGGGTGTGAATAATTATCCCTGGGCTCTGGGCGTGGTTCATTTCTGGGCTGGACAGGAAACCAACTGATGCGTGTGTCTCTGTTGCAGTGTCTGCGCCACACGACCCACAATCGACAATGTTGCAATGTTGCATGCACCCGGAGGGCGGCCGTGCACGAAGGTATTGTACAAGGAGCGCAAGGCCGCTCGGGCTCTTGGCTCATGCATGCCAACTGTTGTGTGTGTATCGCTATTGGTGCACCATAAGCCTAAGGCCTAGCCCCAATTGCAGCGCGAGAGCCACATCACATTTCCAGAATGCAAGCAGTAGTCAGACAAACATTAGGGATGAAAGCTCCTTTGTCTCAATACATAAGACGGAAGGACATCTGCACCTCCGACCTTGGTCTTGCATGCGGCAGGCACCCCCTGAGAGAGATACCATAGCAGATGATGACGACTCCCACACTACGCACAGTGCTGATGATAGACCGACGTATCCACACCCCACACACAGAAGTCCTTGCTCGAGGTACTCTTGCATGGAATGCCCTTGACACTTATGTACACAACAACCCATACGTCCAAATGTTGCACACACATACAACTCATTGCTCCGAGCTGTGGCATATCATCCACATAACTGCAGCAGGTCAGAAGAGTGCCGGTTCTACGAGAGCCACCAACGCAATGGCAGAACATCCTGGGCGCATGCACAACGCCTGTCACGTGGAACTGTACCATGACCGAATGCTGCCTGTTAGTGTCTGATGCATTGGTCTGCATGTTGTGGCCCTTGTCTTGCCCGTACTGACACGCACATGGCAATAAAGTCTACGCAACTTCACTAGTGTTCAACTGTGATGAGTGTTGATTAGAATGATTAATCGTGTGCCTCAATGAGCATTGTCCGTACACAGGGAAGGACTGACTGAAGTATTTCACTTAGGGGTGAGTCTCTATTGCCAGCTCCACCTCTGTGAGCCAGACATAGTGGTTGGGATAGTTGCTGATAGACCTGTGCTCTTACGTGTCTTCAGCAATGTGAGTATGGTGTCCATATTCTTGCCATGTAGATCAATGTGATCCATCACTACAGGCTGTGTCCACCCAGTTGAGTGTGAGTAGGTATGCGAAGAGATGTTCTGTTGTCAAATGTGATGGGGGACACTATTTTAGGCCTGCCAACGACTTTGACATTTCATACCCATCCCTATTTCTAACATTGCTTGGGGCAAAGTTGAGGAATTGCACGATTGTTGTTTCAGAGCAATGAGGCCACAGCTAGTGCACACATTCCCAGTAATCTCACTTCCTCTGTGTGTCACGGTCAAACATGCGCATTGCTTTCATTTCCCAGGGTGTACCTATTTGGGCAATCAATGTCCTTACATTCATCCACACTTTCATACTTGATCGATTATGGACATGACACATCTGTGTGAATTTGAATGATTTATTCACATTCGGTGGGGTGTCGGAGCTGGAGCAGTGCATGGCCATGCAAACCCCACATTACATTGTAGCCCAGTGGAGGGCCAGCCAGAGTCATTTAGGGATTGACAAGTACATCGGAAGAGTACAGTCCGCAGTCTGATTGCTGTGTCATTGGTAAGCAAACAAAATATGGCAGTTCATGTCGAGGTCCAAGGTGAGTGTCGCAGAGTGTTTCGGGGGACAGCGGGAGGTGTTGTTACAGGGCATGATGCAGAGGGTAGAACCAAGCTGAAACAGGGCATATGGCGGAGAAGAATGCTACTGGCTCCTTCTTACTACAAAGGTGGAATCACCCGCATCTTCGCCCTCTATGTCATCTGTCTGACATGTGGGTGCTGATGTTTGGTCTGCAGCACTATGTGCCACTTAAACATCAGGGGCTGGAGATGTGTGTGTAGAAGTACCAGCAGCATTCATCAGCAACTGCCTTAGTGGCAGCAATGCGATGATGAGAATCTGCAGGGCATGGAAGATCCCAACAACTTTTCGCTGGTGTGCATCAGTGGCAGCCATTCTTTCCACATGCATCTGCTCCATGTTCTCCATTATCCTCATCTGTGCCAACTCTCGGCTGACATCGCTGAGGCCACTCTGACTGGACAGTTGTTCTCCTCTCAGAGTCATGACTCCAGCGATGTCGGGCATGGATTGTTGGACATCATGGAGCGAACTGTGGGTGGCCGTTAGGGTGTGTAAGTGGTCCCTGATGGGACTTAGACACCCACGTATTGTTGCGGGGATTCTGCACATATACAGAACTTTGCGCAGGAAAACAGGACCTTGGTGTATAGTGGTGTACCAACCATCCACCTTAGTGCCCAAAATCCCAATCCTACTAGCTATAGTGTCTCATTCGTTCTCCGTACTACAGCGAAGCTACCAATGATTAGACATCCCAGAACATGGACTCTTTCAGGAATCGCGGGAGCAAGAACACTCTTTCATTACTCACTCATACTTGTCCACAACGTGCGTATTAAGAGACACAGTATAGTTTAAAATGTTTATTTCAACTAACGTGCTCTAAGACACAGTACACGTGCCAGTACTAGCAGCATAATGCATAAAGACAAAAATAGTAAGCATTGTTACAATTCCATAGAATACAAACGGGGACAGCATTTTATAAAGACAGTGGATGAAGGACTATAATGCCTTGCCACCCTCCCCGTGCTAGTAACTAGTTTATTATAAAAATAGAAGACCTCTGGGCTTTGTCAGGGGGACCCCCATACCTCAAGCACTAGATGCAAGGTTTACATCATCGGACAAGCACAGCTCTTCTCCCTGGAAAGGTTTTACTCCAAGTGCCTCCAACAGGGAGATCACAATATTTAAAGCACCCGAATTTCTCCAGTGCAGCTGTATTTCATGTTATGTCTAAGTGCGAGGGCTGACCAGAACAGCAACAACAAGGGACGTTGTTTTTCGACCTTGTACATCGTGTGCAGATGAAAACCACAGAGAACAGCAGAAAAGGTGAAAGGCAGATATGCAGACAGTTCTAATGTGAACGGTCACAAGCAGAGTCTGGAAAAACAAAGTCACGGAGTAACATGTGGAAAGGAGGCATCATGGCTGCTAGGCCTAAGCTAACTTAGCAATATCGACCATGAGGCCACAATCCACACTACACCCTCCCCTGGTCAGTCCATAGGACAAGACATAGGACGAAAGCAGAGTTCAAATGGATGGAGCAGAATGCAAACGTCTGTACGTGGGACAAGTGTTTTGGAGGGAAAAAAAAATGAAATAGGGAACAAAAAAAATGGTCACTCAAAGAGGATCAAAAAAAAAATCTGGATTTGTAGTTTATTGAGAGTCAACAAAACGAATCCATCAGAGTGTATGCGCAAAAGACCATAACACCTTCCAAAAAGACATCATTGTTATCATCTGAAAAAAGAGATGCCATCCAGTTCAACAAATCAAAACTGCATTCATGTTCCTCACAATAGGGAGCAGCGATTAGCATTGCGGGACAACTTGCATGATACTCAATATAACTTTGTTGTAGGTGATCCTGAGCAGCCGCCCAGATATCCCATTCTGCCAAGACTCCAAGTGCAGCCTCACGCGCCATTAATCCGTCACCGGAACATTCCAGTTCATGGGCCAGCAAGGGGCCCATCAACTGGTCGAAATCCGGGTCAGTACAAGACGTATTGGAGAGGCAAACATCCAAGGACCAAGAGAACGGACATCGTAAGCAGGACATCACAGGTTGCACGCAAGTGAAATACGCAAAGCGAAAAGACAGTCCATAAGCCATGCTGAGTGTCGACAGCGGCAGGACGCCGAAGCTGTCAATCATGCGGTCACGGAGCATCCGCAGTCGCCCTGGGTTGTGTAGACCCACAAGAGGTGCAGCCATTGCGCAACAGACAAAGTAAAAGCAATATTCCAGCAGCTAAGGCTAGGATCAATGGGAAGCCACCAAAGACGCTGGAAAAAATAGAATGAATAAAAGCCGGTATTACACCAAATATAGTCTGAAAGGACGTCAAAAGGCCAGAGCCCACAACTTTAAAAAAGTGTACAAGGCCGTTGGTATTAGATGCATTAAATATACGGTGAATCAGTTCACCAAAATGTTGGGGGAGGTTAGTATTTAAAAGGGCCTGTATTTCACTGTGGGCGCTGGCCACCTGGAGGAGGAAGGTCTCCTGTGCGGAAGTTAGCATAACCTCCTGGTTTAATAATAGTGCCTTTATTCTGCTCAATTTATTGAAATCCGCCTTCCAAGTTGGTATGTAAGGCCAAATGGAACTATCTAACTTCCCACGCGGGGTGGAAAAAGCACATTTTTGCAGCACACTACGAGTTGCGAAACTGTTACAATGTAGGGTATGCCAGCCTGTAATCCACAGCAATCTTGATTATTTAAAAGCAGATAGCTACCATTAGCAAGCATAGTGAAAGTAGGTGATATAACCGGAACAGGAATACCCTTTAAAACACATGCAAGATTTGGGGCAGAAACATTACAAGCCCCGTGCAATTTAATGTTTTTACAAACAAGGGAATGACCCACTGTAGAATCGCAAGACTCTCCTGTGAGAAATACCTCCTTGTCATTCCTAAGGCATCTGTATGTGAACGGTAGGGACCAAAGTTCATGCAAAAAGGCACTGCCCAAAGGCTCAAAACGGCCAACAGGATAATGCTTCATGCAGGAACTGAATTCAAATAAAGAAAAAGGCAACGTGATAACCCCGTGTACTAGCCACACTGCAGAGTCAGTCTCCACCACAGAGAATGGTAAAGGATCTACTTTTTCGATATGTAGAAGAGTGTATGTTGCATCTTTCATGGACATGAACAGCTGTTTCTCAGTTAAATTAAACGGCAAGAACAAAGCTGATGTGTTTAAGTAATGCCATGGAACCTTCCCCATTTTCAGTGTCTGCAAAGTCCATGCAAACTGCATTACTGAACGCAATTGATTCTGACCATGATATAACACAGACACGTCATCTTGTACAATATCAACAACAGATGAAACAATATTCTCTAATGTGTAAATGCGGGAAGACAGGGTGTTGATACTATTGTCGACAACAGCAAGCACTTTTTCTAGATTCGCTTGATCTATTTCCCGTAAACGGGAAGCAGCTTCTATTTGTGAAAGCTTCCAGATTTCATTGTAAGTCGCATAAACAAATCTTTTAGGTCTTGGACCTCTAGGTCCTAGAACAAAGTCGGCCAGGTCGATGTTGCTGGAGAGCAGGGATAAATGTTGTTTTACGGAATCTAAGGTAGAGTGCTGCAACCACTGTTTACATAATTTACCAACCGAATATGTTGTAATTGAACGTGAATCAGAAAAACGTGGATCAGGTCTATCCTGTTTGTAACCAGGAGCAGACTTATGAAAACGCAGTTGGCAGGCATTAGAAGCTATGGGCCACACCAACCAGGCTGAGCGATCTAGTGTAGAGACATTAAATGAGTTATTTTGAAACAAAGCTTGCAATGTATCAAGGGAAAAATTTAAATGCAAGCTCCTGTTCGGCCAGGACGACAACACAGGAGTGGAAGGGGCATTTAATTGTTTGGAAGTCGCCAAACCAAAGCAAGTTGTTTGATATATAGTACTATTTAAAAATAATATTTGGGTGGGGATAAGGCAAGCGCGGTGTAAAGCTTCTGTACCGCGTACCTGCCAAGATCTAGTGCCCCAAATAGATTTCAAGTCAATGGTGTTTTTCCAGTGCTCATAGCCACCCACAGCTAATGCGTCCATAAAGGAACTGGAATATAGTAATTTGGTGTGGGTCAACATCACCTTTGGATTTGATGAAATGTTCAATTTAAAATAATAGGACCCCGGGTTTGATCTGTCAAAGTCTGTAAAGTAAGTACATTTATTTATCAGTGTTTGGGAGCTACCTTGCAGAGGGGTCGGGCAATGTTCCCACTGGGTATAATTGAAACTACCTCGAAGTGTACTCAGTTTATGCAGAAAATGGTTACCGTAATGCTGATAACAATGCAAATCGGCATAATTGGCAGAATTTAAGTACAAATCCTCAGCATTAAAAGCAGCATAATATTTCAAATCAGAAAATAATGATTCAATTGCATGCACGTCCCAATCATCTGAATGAATATTCCTTTTTACCACATCACCCATGGAAACACGAAGCACATTTGGGACTTTAATAATTTCTGTCGGTCCATGAATTTGGAAATTCACTGCATCCCATACGATGCCATCTGCAACTGGAAAGGCGGAAATGTTCACAAATGTGTGGTCACGCTTCATGATGTGTGAAGAACAATGCGGAGCCAAAGTTCCAGCAACAGAGTTCAGCGCAGAGCGTTCAGGCAAGTAGTGACCATTGATGAGCAAGAAAAAAACGGTCACACAGCCAATGGACATGAACAGGAAAATCAGAAATAGCACCAACCAGATGTATGTCCACGGAGGGACCAAAAAATTGTCTCTGAACAAGGATACAAAAATACTGAATTTGGCTGGGACAATTGATGAGGTGGAAGACGAATCAAAGGAAAAACGAGACGGGTTCAGTGGTGTTGTAGGCAAATGAGCCACTGACTCACTTGCGGGGTAAGTATACTCAGTTTCCTCGTTGCGGGAGGAAGCCGGGAGGTTGAGCAGGTGATCTAGCAAAGCGACCATCCCAATGGCAACATCAGCACGTGTGGAGACTGGAGGGCCACGAACAGGATTTCTTGAAATTGCTGGACATGATACTGCAGGTGTTACACTATTCAGAATCGGCCAGATGTTGTAGCTTGACATTGTCCACTGAGATGAATCTGTTGTCTCTGCGACCAGGAAGCGGTGGTAAGATGACTGTACGAGTACCCTTCAAGCCAAGAACCGGAACAGGTGCACGATAAGAGGTGCCATATTCTTTTTTGTTCTCCACCTTCTCTCGGACTAGATCTCCAATCTTTGGAAGCCAGCCGGCAACCGGAATCTGCAGCGCTGCGTCTGTGGCTGAGGGTAAGTGTTCGCTTGCAAGTCTGTCACGGGTCTCTTGAAAGTCCTGTAACATAGTAGAATGATTATCTACATCAAAGATTGCGGCAGTCGCCGCCATGTCTAGACCATCAAGGTCTGGCACAAACATCTGTATGCCAAAGAGCATTTTGTATGGGGTCCGCCCACCCAGAGATCTTCTAGGGAGATTATTAAGTGCACGTTGCACGCTATACAAGTGGGCCAGCCAGTTCCTGCCAGTTGCTAAGACTCTAGCTGTCAAGGATTGCTTTAAGTCACGGTTCATTCGCTCCACAATTGAGTTGCCCTCAGGCCTGTATGGAGACGAAAATTGCACCAGCACCCCCATAGACCTCATCTTGTCCTTGTACGCCTTAGAGGCGAACGCTGGACCTTGGTCGGAATGGAAGGTGCCACAGACAAAAATTCCCACAAAGACACGCAAATCCCTGATGACATTTCGAGCGTCAGCACTGCGTTGTGGCCAAACCCAGATGAAACGTGTGCACGAATCAACTGCAACTAAGATATATTTATATGCAGTATCAGAAGAAAATGGACCGCAGTGATCAAGGTATACACAACCAAAAGGTTTATTAGAAATGCAGAGCTGTGTTTGTGGCGGACATGTAACCGTAGAGGGCTTAATTTGCTGACAGATGTCACAAGAAAGGACATAATTACGGGTCTGTTTGTATAAACCACGCCACCAATAACGCTGCTGCAAGAGTGAAACAGATGCAGACACACCAGCATGGGCCGAAGCCAAGCCTTCGTGTGCGGCTGTTATCAACAAACTTCTGCGGTCCGCGTTGGGAATCAGCCAATCACCAATGTCCGGAATTCTTACATAAGGAACCTGGTCGGGACTTAAGTGATAAGAGTACTTGGAAGGGAAACCCTGCGGGTAATTAGAACCTTCCGTAGTTGCAGCAGTAGCTGCCAAAATCTCATTATCTATTTTTGTCATGGATCTTGTAACGGCTGTTACTGAGCACGTGGCTACTGCTGATTTGGCAGCTTCATCCGCCAAACTGTTACTGACCGCGTGTGCGCCCACACGCTGGTGGCCAAGAGTGTGAATCACCTGTGTGAGAGGCAGACGTTGTTTAAGATCTGCTACTCGAACCCAAAGCATTTTATGCTTAATTGCGCTGCCTTTAGAATCTCTATAGTCGTTCTGAGACCAAAAGAATAAGTTGTCATTAAAAGACTGAACACAGTAGTAAGAATCGCACACAATAAGTGAAGTCACATCCGGGTCTGCAAACTCAAGCGCGAGCACCAAAGCACGCAGCTCGGCCAATTGGGCGGTACTGTCTCCCAGTGCCTGCGTGTACACAACACTCGATTTGAACTCACCGTTCACCATGGTACCTGCCACAATAGCACATGCTGCTGAGTATGCATGCTTAGAACCCGTGGCCGGTTGCGCCGAACCATCGGTGTAAATGATACATTTGTACTCCTCAAGCGGCAGCAAAGACAGAGGAGGAGGATGAACAAATTCGTACTGCAAGAACTCCTGTGTCTGAAGAGAGGAATCAAAGATAAAGTTGACATCCGGAGACGTCAAAGAAGTGGCCCATTGTATCCAACGCGGGTGCAAAGCCTTAGAGTTTGGTACACTTGCCTTTGTCACGGCCTCCAGGGCAGGATAGGGTGTGACAACCAAGATGTGTTTTCCCTGTGCCAGTGCGCGTTCTTTAAGAATCGCCATTTACACTGCAGTCAAAACTTTCTCCACAGTTGAAAAGCGCAACTCAGCAGAAGTGTAAAGATGCGACTTGTAGGCAATAGGTACTGTGTCACCTTCGTTAAACGTCAAGTACGTGAAACCCACTGCCCCTGGTACAATTCTAATCACCAGGTTCGTGTGGTTATCACGAGTCAACAAGAACTTAGATTCAAGTAGATCAGACTGCAAAGATTGTAGTATAGCTGAGTGTTCCAGAAGCCAGCACGACTTCGAAAAGGTTGGTTGTATCAAGGTATAAAGAGGCTTGATACGCTGGGCATACTCAAGAATGTAAGAACGCCCGAAGTTCAAAAATCCCAGCAAAGACTGAAGTTTTTTCAGGGTCGTTGGAGGGCGCAAAAGTGCACACTTCTCCAGGAAGTGGGGAGCTAAGCCCCTACCTTCATTGTTGAGCTCATAGCCCAAAAACAACACAGTGTATTCTGCGATGTGTGATTTGGCAAAATTAAATTTGTAACCGAAGTCCGCAAATTCAAGAATAATACGGTCTACTCTGGAAAGATGCGGCCATAGTTCATCGTCTGTCAGATATATATCATCCACGTACGAATACGCATCTGGGTCTATGCTGTCCAACAAAGAGACAACACGGGCGGCAAAGACCCCCGGGCTGTTTTTGTAGCCCATTGGCAAACGCCGGAATTTCATTTGTTTTCCACCGGAAGTGAACGCGGTCCATTGACTGCATTCAGGGGACAAATTGTGTGAGTAAAATCCACTGGAAAGGTCAAGTGTCGTTTTATATTTTTTACGAACAAGACTGTCTACTAGCGCAGAACTATGGGTATTCTATACCGCAAAGGTTCGACAATGAGAGTTCAAATGCCGGTAGTCTAAAACCAAGTTGTAAGAACCATCGGGTTTAGAAACCACGAAAAGGGGGATTATTCATTGGTGACACGCATGTTTCAATTATTCCTTGATATTCTAACTGTGTCAGAATGTCGGAAACGGGACCCTTAGCTTCCCGCCGGAGGGGATATTGGGGTTGAGGCTGTGGCATAGACTGCAATGGTATGTCATGGGGGGAGAATCCTCATCCCAGCCCACGTGATTACGGTACAGTGCCGGGGCCGGGGCCACAGCTCATTCAGCTGCGAAAGCCTCCGCTCTGTCCTTGGGGACATGATGCGAAAAGCTCGGAATGATTACTTCCTCCCCTCTAGGAGCAGCAAGAACAAATGGGGGCGGCCAATCTGCCTCCGCCAATAAAATGTCGTAAGAAGAGGTCAGATTTTCCCAAAAGATCCCTTTAATAACACGCTCTATGTCACCTTCAATTTGAAGGAGAATATTAAATAGTCTGTCAGGGGGTGCCACTCGGGTGTCAGCTGTCTCGACAGTAATGAAAGTGTCAGTTGCTGTCGCCTCCACATGAGGACGTAGTGCCTCCCGCACTATGGTAACTTCCGCTGCGCTGTCTAGCAGCGTCACTGCCCACGTCCAATTCAGGAGCCTCGTTCTCACCGTCTGTGGCATATCGCGCTGTTAAAGCCGCAACTTTTTTCTTCTGAAACTGTGGGCGAGAACGTGGAAATTCTTCTTGTTTCCCTCTGCCAGGTTGTCGAGGTTGGTCTCGTCCCTGTGGGGCGTCACAACCCCTGCCTCTTTCCTGGCGATCTCCTCCACCCGCCTGTGAGGTCGATGGTGCCTGTGAAGAACGAGGAGAACGCTGGTCAGGTACCTGAAATCTATCAGGAGACTTAATTCTCGCTCGGTCGCGCAAATCATAAGTGCGTTCAGAAGATACGGAAACCGGTGATGCAGCACGCGTCCCTGGTTTTGGTTGTTGCTTTCCCTGTTTCTCTAACTTCCAGTTCTTTTTAGAAAAGAATGGTTTCTCGTCTTTACCAGACTGAGATGTTGGTTGTGATTGTGGTTGAGTTTGCGTTTTAGCAAAAGGCTTAACTCCCAAACTATTGCGGCCAATGGTTTTATAAGCCTGTGCAATAATTTTCGGTAATTCACGAGGCTTGTCCAGTTCTGGGACTAAAGCCAAAGCATTAGCGACTTGAAAGTTAACTGCATCACCATTGACATTCGCAAGGATTAGATCAGCCACTACATCGAACACTCCCACCAGTCTCATCCCCAATTCCACAGCCGCTTCAGGGCCATGTTCGTCTTGTACACGCTTAATTACGGCGGGGAGGACCGTCATGGATGGAGTGCCGAAACACTTCGCATACACTGCCGCAAATACCTTACCCCAGTTGTTGCATTCTGTCAACTCGGGAACTAAGTCTTTTGGCAAACTTATAGTCAAAATCCTGTGTTTTTCCACAGGAGAGGTATTCGGAAACACCGCCTCCAGCTGGTCAAATTTTTCAGCAAGCCAATAAGGCAAATCATCCTTATTCTGTGGGCGTTTGCCCATCACCGAATTAACCATGACGGGACTTATAGTCACACCGCCAAGTCCAGCTGGATGCGCCGCAACTCCAGGAGGGGCCATATGGACATTGCCTGTGACATACTGTACTAAGGCTCTGTGTACACAGACCAAAGACGTATGCAGCACGCGCAGTTCATCTACTGGAACCGCTAAATAATGTGGATGAGGGGTATACCCGGCCAAAACAGGCCAAGCGGCCCCATCTATCGACAAGGGGCCTAAACGAATCGGGGTGACCGGATGTGGGAGGGCGCCATTAAACCAAACACGGTGTTGCCATGCCGTGAGCGGTACTTCAAGAGCCTGATAAGACCTATAAACATTAGGAAGGGCGGTGGGAGCGTAAACGTGGATCAAATTGTCAGCTCCTTCCACCGCCGGAAAAGTGACCCATGAGTAAAATACCTCAAAGTGGTAAGCCGGATCAGCTTGGACCACAAAGATGAGGTCGGCACCCGCATCGGGTACTCTATAGGCCGTTAAATGGGCACGGAGCGCGGCGCGGCTATGTGCCGGGATATTGACATTCACAGTCATCAAGACTAAGAATGTAGAACAACCTAGTGCGTGGCAGCGCAATATAGGGTTAACAGTAAAGAGAATACCTTTTAATAGCTTCAAGCTTGAAAGAACCTATAAAAACATCAATATAGGAGGTTACACCCTTACATCTGTTTCTGGAAACAGAAGTGAAGGGAATTGTGGACAAGCACAAGCACTACTCAAGCGTCTCGCAGATAAGAAGCCCACCACACGTTGGTGGCACCATGTTGCGGGGATTCTGCACATATACAGAACTATGCGCAGGAAACCAGGACCTCGGTGTATAGTGGTGTACCAACCATCCACCTTAGTGCCCAAAATCCCAATCCGACTAGCTATAGTGTCTCATTCATTCTCCGTACTACAGCGAAGCTACCAATGATTAGACATCCTAGAACACGAACTCTTTCAGGAATAGCGGGAGCAAGAACACTCTTTCATTACTCACTCATACTTGTCCACAACGTGCGTATTAAGAGACACAGAATAGTTTAAAATGTTTATTTCAACTATTGTGCTCTAAGACACAGTACACGTGCCAGTACTAGCAGCATAATGCATAAAGACAAAACAATAAGCATTGTTACAATTCCATAGAATACAAACGGGGACAGCATTTTATAAAGACAGTGGATAAAAGGACTATAATGCTTTGACACCCTCCCCGTGCTAGTAACTAGTTTATTATAAAAATAGAAGACCTCTGGGCTTTGTCAGGGGGACCCCCATACCTCAAGAACTAGATGCAAGGTTTACATCATCGGACAAGCACAGCTCTTCTCCCTGGAAAGGTTTTACTCCAAGTGCCTCCAACAGGGAGATCACAATATTAAAAGCACCCGAATTTCTCCAGTGCAGCTGTATTTCATGTTATGTCTAAGTGCGAGGGGCTGACCAGAACAGCAACAACAAGGGATGTTGTTTTTCGACCTTGTACATCGTGTGCAGACGAAAACCACAGAGAACAGCAGAAAAGGTGAAAGGCAGAAATGCAGACAGTTCTAATGTGAACGGTCACAAGCAGAGTCTGGAAGAACAAAGTCACGGAGGCATCATGGCTGCTAGGCCTAAGCTAACTTAGCAATGTCGACCATGAGGCCACAATCCACACTACAGTATGGCATCTAGTTTGGCTGCCATGAGGTCGAACCCCACCCGCACCTGTTCAGCCACCTCCTTCTGTCAGTCTAACACATGGCCTTGGAATGCGATGTGTTCTTCGGTGAGGTGCTCGGAGGCAGGCGTGGAGGTGGGTGCTTCCTGCTGCATGGTCTGTGCAGGGAGTGGGGTCTCCTCGATGCAGCTAGGCTTCCCTGCTCCTGGAGGTGGGTTGCCGTAGCTGTCCATGAGCTGTTGTAGGGCGTCATTGTCCAAGGTGTGGAAGTCCTCTTCATCATCACTGATGAGTTGTCTGGTCTGCTCTGCAGGAGGTGTTGATTGTCCCTCTGCAATGTGAAGGGGAGATGCATTTTGACATTGTGTTGACATGTATGTTGACGCCTTGTTCAAGTTTACATACAGACTGCATGGCAATGTACATTGTGACTGTTTGGGAGGAGCTGGCTATTTGATGCAGGACAGTGGACATTTGAACTACATCACGGATGTGAGGTTGTACACGTACATCATCATCTCACAGTTTCCTGCTATGCTAGATGTGATTGGCCAGTTTCTACGCACAAGCGGTACCAGCTGTGTCCTCTGTTCTGTAGTGAGAGTGTTGCACTTTGTTCCACATTGTCGTCACTGATGATGTGCTGTTATTGCTATGTGTGTGTGCTGCATTGTGGGAGAGTCACCCCTGCAGCTGTGATTTTTCTGCCCCTTATCCCTTTGAGGCGGTGTGCCTTTGACTTCTGTGCTTCTACAGTGCTGGGATGTTGCAGACAGTGAGCAGTCAAAATATCGAAAATAAAATATCGACCTACACTAATATCGAGGTGACAATATCGAAGGGACAGAATATCGATGTTAACAATATCGATGGACAGAATATCGACCCTAAGGTAAGTAATATCGATTTTTTTTATATCGATGTAAGTAATATCGAAGTTAGTAATATCGATATCAAATATATCGATGTTACTAATATCAATGTTACTAATATCGATATTTATATTATTGTTATGTATTTTGTTATGTATTTAATATGTATGTGTTATATGTATTTTTGTTAAGTGTTCTACTTGTCTAAAAATATGTGTATACAATTTTTATATGTTAATAATGTTTTTTTAAGTTATTTTTGTTTTTTAGTACCGTAGCGGGTTGTGGGTTTATAGGGGAATAGGGTGGGAAGTAATTTAATTATACTAAATTAATTATTAATTTTTAGGAATTATAAATTAATTTTAATTTTTTTTTGCGTTTAAGTTCTGTAGCGGGTTGTGGGTTTATAGGGGAATAGGGTGGGAAGTAATTTAATTGTAATTAAGTAATAATTTATTTTAATTAATTGGTATTGATAATTATATTATTGTTAATTAATTAATAATTGGGAATTAATTTTTATTAATTGGTTATTAATTTTTATTAATTGATTAATTGATCATTATGTTAAGTGTATTATTTTATTATTGGAGTGTGTTGTGCGTTTATAGGGGAATAGTGTTGGAAGTAATTGAAATCTAATTAAGTAATTATTAAATTTATTGTTGGGTATTGATAATTAATTTATTGGACATTAATTATTAATTGGTAATGTTTTTAAATTATAATTTTTTTGTTATGAAAATTAATTTATTGTTGTTTTATCATTAATTGGTAATTAAATATTATTAAATATTATTTATTGATACATTTAATTGATATATTAATAAGTAATTATTAATTGGTAATTAATGTTTAATAATTATTATTATTGGTATAAAAAGCATTTAATTGTTCAATATTTGTTAATTGGTAATTAAGTTTTAATAATTAATATGTTTTTGTTATTAAAAATATTTTATTGTTCAATATTTTATTTTGGGTAATTCATATTTATTAATTATTATTTATTGGTATTTATTATTAATTTATTGTTAATGAATGTTTCATTGGTAATTATGTTTTTAATAATTATTTATTGGTATTTGTAAATAGTTTAGAGTTATTTAATAATTAATTCATTAATTATTTAAAAAAATTATTTTATTTATAAGTATGTTATTTGTAACTTCTACGCTATCCAACACTTTCCCTACTGTTGCACTCTCTGGAGTTGGAATAGTAATTTTTACCCCTACGCTATCCAACACTTTCCCTACTGTTGCACTCACTGGAGTGGGAATAGTAAGTTTTACCCTCACGCTATCCAACGTTTTCCCTACTGTTGCACTCACTGGAGTGGGAATAGTAATTTTTACCCTCCCGCTATCCAACGCTTTCCCTACTGTTGCACTCACTGGAGTGGGAATAGTAATTTTTACCCTCCCGCTATCCAACGCTTTTCCTACTGTTGCACTCACTGGAGTGGGAATAGTAATTTTTACCCTCCCGCTATCCAACGCTTTCCCTACTGTTGCACTCACTGGAGTGGGAATAGTAATTTTTACCCCTACGCTATCCAACACTTTCTCTACTGTTGCACTCTCTGGAGTGGGAATAGTAATTTTAAGCTCTACGCTATCCAACATTTTTCTTACTGTTGTTTTTTTGGGAGTTGGAATAGTAGTTTTATTCCCTCCGCTATTTAATATTTTTTGTATTATTTTAGTTAATGTAGTATATAATAAATTTTAAAGCTAATTTTACGAGAATTATCACACGTTCTTGAGAATATCCCCCATAGAATTCTAAAATGCAATTCCCTACAAGCAAATACACGTTCTGTTACAAAAAAAAACGAAAACTGCAAAACTGTGTGAAGACATGAAAAGCAATGTTATGGGTGAACTAATTGCCATTTTCTGACAAATTAAAATGGCACATGTGCTGGGGGCTCTGTGATCTTCTCAAATTGGTTTGGAAGATAGATTCAACAACCACTGACACAACTCTGGCCCAATAAATTACCAATGAATAAATACAAATAAAAAAATAAAATAGAGCTAGATATCCAATAATAACAAAATGTTAATTTTTTACAGATTTTTTTTAAAACTTTTAGTTATGTCCCTATAATTTAAATCCAAAAAGATTATACCAGGTTCTTATGATACTTGTGAAAAGCCCACAATATGAAGCCTAAAACAAAAACACCTTCTTACCTTCACACTTACAAAGCAAGTTTAATTATTAATCAAACTGCTATATGCCATAAAAATGTAAAAAAAATTGAATAATTCACATTTTGTGGCAAAAAATAAAATTTCATAATATCATATGCTGCCTAAGTGAACATAGTGCTGTTTACTTAGAATGGGGAGAGGCTGTGCTGAAGCCTAAGTATAATACAAGAGCAAGGAAATTGAAAGGATAACTAGTAGCAGACACAGACAATTCACTGGGAGCCCAATTCGCAATGGGACATATGACTCATAAAGTTAGGAGCGTGGAGTCTCGCACTCGGGGCGGAATCGCCGCACTGAGAATTACAGAGCGGAGATTCCGTCCCGAGTGCGGAGAATCCACTACGAGTGCCGAGACTCTGCATTTGTAACTTTACGAGTCGCAAGTCCCTTTGTGAATCGCGTACATGGTCTACTTTATCACAATGAAGTTAAAATTACATCACCTGCTAGGATTTGGAACGTTCACAATCTGCAACGATGTTTAGCACTGACAGCTCATTAAATAACTCTTGTAGAAATACTTTCTATAAAGTTAATTAAGAATAGTACTAGGTTTGCAAAATATTAGGAGAGCAAAAGGTAAGGAACTTTCATCACCGTTTATGAGCATCATGACCTTTGATATGATGTGTGCCTCAATGTCATTAATGTTGTTAATAATAATACCTTAAGGAAAGTTGAATTTTATATCAGGATGGTGACATTGCTCATACACTGACCTGTTTTCAATCACCCTCTCTCCTTTCTACTGTTTTGCTTGTTAAGAGCAACACTCTGATACCCTATTTACATACATGCTCTCTTTTCCCTTATTTCCGATCAATTCACTTCCATTTCTTCCTTTCATTTCTCTCTCTTTCTCACAACTACACTTCTCACTAGCCTGCGTTCTCCTACTGTCTTTTCACCCACTTTCTCTTACTACATTTCCTGTTTGTTTCCATTTCCCAAGTTGAAGTCACAGTCTTTTCTTGTTTCTTACCTTCTCTCACTGTTTTTGCTACAGAAATATTTATTCCTACACAAAGGCAGGTTTGAACACCTATCATTGCAACTTTGCTGTAGCCACTTAAGTGCTGCACACATAGCCTTGTGAGGAAGACACAACCATATGCACATCAGCCTGTCTCCGCTCCAGCAGGAGAAGATCAGCGCTGAACGCTAGGCCATGTTCTCCCTTCAAAGAACTGAAGCAGCCCCAGATGCACTTCTGCCTCACTGGCCACCATCACTGAAAAGTAGCTTTAGTGCCCAGACATCACAAGCACAAGGACAGCCATGTCTTGGTGGGTAAAGTTGCACAGTCTCCCAACCTAGAAATTGGTTTAAATTGTCT
This sequence comes from Calotriton arnoldi, assembly GCA_963921515.1. Lineage (NCBI taxonomy): Eukaryota > Metazoa > Chordata > Amphibia > Caudata > Salamandridae > Calotriton > Calotriton arnoldi. Next base: position 207,773 of record CAWUFW010012228.1, read on the forward strand.
GTACTTTGCCAAGGGAGAAATTTGTGAAGTTTAAAAAAGAAATAGCGTCTTCAGTGACCGTCTGCTGTAGTTGAAACTGAGGCCAGCTGAGGGCCATTAAGGGCAGTGGGGTGACTGCTGTCACTAGTGGGTAGTACCCTATCTCAGTCCACCCAGCGATCTCCTGCACCCTACCTGAACCTGAGGAGTCCCTGGCTGTCACATGGCCTCCTGCCACCAACAAGATCAGAGAAGCCACTGATTGCCTCAAGGCCCCTGCCCCCACAGCGCCACACTTACCTGGTCCAGTGCACCTACACTATTGGTTTCCTCCCTCCCATCACGCACCTCTCACCTGTGTGGATAGGGTTGTTTTATGGCACAGGCTTCCTGGCACAGGTTCAATCAATCAATCAATCAGGGATTTATAGAGCGCACTACTCACCTGTGAGTGTCTCAAGGCACGGGGGTTCGGGCAGCTCCGAGGTCATCCGAAGAGAATTAACTTGAAATGCAAGTGAGAGGAACACCCGTACCGGCTATCTCCTTCCTGTCCCACACCCAAAATAGCACACCTCCAAGGAGAGATTTTGAGGAGAAGCCCACCAGTCAAATGCCTAGGAAAGAAGCACCATAACTAAAACGCAAGCCCCTGTACCAGAAGGGAACCTACAGTAAATTGAATGCCTAGAGACAAAGGCTTGTTAAGATTGCCTAGCAGACATGTTGAAAGAGGTCTTTTCCAGGGTGGGAAGCAATTGAAAAAAGATACTAAACCAGTTAAACTGGGGGCAGATTTATTAATAATTGGAGCAGCTCAATGCAGCCAGACAACATGCTGCACTGCATCAAATGGAGAGGGAAGGCATGCGCCATATTTACTTACATATGGTGCATTCCTGATCTCTTTTAGCACTGGTGCACACAGGGCAGCCTAGCATCAATGCAGGCACCCTTGTGCCCTGATGCAAGGGTGCCTGTGTTACAGGCAGGATTGGTTTTGTAATTCTGCAGAGTTACCTAAAAACTCAGTGAGATTCCGCGGAGTTCCATGAGTGAGCTGAATTCGGCACGTCATGCAGCTTGATCTATTTATTAGCACTGCGGGCTTGCTCCGCCCTGTAAAATCAACACGACCGGCACCACACGGTGCACCAGAGTGTGCTGCTTCTTTCTGTTGCTTGAGTAGATTTTCTACTTGAGCAGCAGCTTTCTCATCGTGAATGGTAGCGACCTGCCGCGACCACCCACGTTGAGAAATCTCACTAGGATGCATTCTAGCGCTCAAAAATCACGCTAAGGGACGCAAATTCTCGCTCGCAAACTCAACATTGGTGAGCCGCACGTGAGAAAAAACTCTGCCACGTGACGATTGGCGGAGTTTTGCCGGAACTCCGTGCTTGGCAAAACTCTGCAAACTCCGCCGGCAGAGCAGAGATAACCACCCACCCCTACTTTCTACGTGTGCTGCAGAATGCAGCACATATAAAAGAGGAAAAAACAGGAGAAATAAACATATTTCTCCTCATTAGGCTTCACGGGGGAAGGCATAGCATTTTGACGCTTTCCCAGGTTTAATAGTGTTAGTAAATCTTAGAATGCAGCAAAAATAGTAACGCAAGGCAGCGACTTATGCTGCCTTGCGTTACTCCAGAATTACTACGCCACCATGCATGACTCTGCATGGCATGGTAAATCTGATTTAAGAGCTTGTGTAGCCTTGCATGACGCAATGGCGACAAAAGCCCTTAGTAAATCTGGGCCCTGGTATCTGCATGACAGGAATAAAAAGAGACTGAACAGTGCATGCAATGATGATGCCGGAGGATTTCTTACAAGGAAAAGGAGTCACATGGCCACCGCATCATTTCCACCAGTGAGCTGCAGCATTGTCCCATCGCCTGTCCCTGTCCAAATATCCGTTTCTCCCATTTCCACTTCCTCCCATGTCCCCTTGTAATGCAAATATGAATATCCTGAATTATGTACTTTTTATTGTCTGATTTGACAGTGCAGATGTCGCCAGAAATTATGAGAGCATTACTAGAGAGGAGTATTGGCTCTGCCCACATGGTGGAAGCCAGGAGTACATGTTTTTATAGGGCAGAGGCTATGTGCTTCCAGAAAACAAAGTGTTTGCCCTCCAGCCAGCTGCCTAGAATTGAACTTTCAGGGGCACACACATGACATTGTAATGCTATCAAAGTATCTTAGATAACTAGAGAATTGATGTTATTTTTCTCTGATAGCAGCACTGATGGGAGAAGGTAGTCATTAACGTACATGGATTTTTAGGTCTGGCTTGACAGTGAACTATCACTTGACCTTTTAATCTACACCAAGCTACACCACTATTATTCTACAGTTCTTTACTTCTACACAAATACATATCGATTCCCATGCTATTTATTTGTAATGCTTCACATTACCATACAACATTCCTTTAAAGCCAGACCTAATTGACATTGCTAATGCTTGTTAATCCATTTGAAATGCCAGTACTATCAATCATGGTGTCAAGTTTGATAATCTTCTATCCTTCCAACCACAAATAAACCCTGTGGTGGGTTCCTGCTTTAGCCTTTTGCGCATATTGAAAACATTTCAGCATTTTCTCTCCTTCTCAGCCAGGAAATCAGTTATTCAGGCACTCATTACATCTAGGTTGGACTAGGCAAATGCCCTGTATTTGGGACTGCTGGACTACCTGGTTAACAGGCTGCAGATGGTCCAGAACGCCACAGCCGTTTACTCCTCAATCTGTTGTTGAGAATGCATGTGTCCCCTTACATTCACTCTCTGGTTCTTACTCACAAAGCACTTCATCATACTGGGCCGGACTATTTGGTTTCCAAAATCAGATTCTATCATCCTACTAGGAATCTGCATTACTCTAACAGGCTACTGACAAGGATTCCCAAGATATGCCAAGCCAGAGCAGAAGGGCACGCTTTTTCTTATTTGAGGCCATTGGCTTGGAATAAGCTCCCTCAAGATCTCCGCACAGTTGAATCAATCTCCATTTTTAAAAGAGGTTGCAAACATGGCTTTTTGTTCACAATTAGTGGTCTTTTCTGTTAGCTCAGCGCCGGGACACTGCTAGGAGTATGGGCCCCGCTGCTGACATTACACTTAAACTCTGCAGCCTCCGGTCCTCTTCCACTAACTTAGTCTCAATCAATAATAGTCCCTGTTTTTAAAAAGGGAAACAGGTCAGACTCTGCCTGTTTTAGGCCTATCTCCCTTATAGATTCAGAGGTGAAAATCATTGGCCGGATTTTATTAAACAGCCTCGCCGATTGGGCCGAGGATAGAGGCTTTTTATCAGACCTCCAGTAGGGGTTTTGCCCCGGTCGGGTACTATAGAGCAAACCATGAATCTCTATTTGTTAATTTGTAAATACACCAAGGCCAAGAAGGGGGCAATCCATCTGGCCTTCATGGACCTTAGCTCTGCCTTCGACAGAGTTAACCGTTCTAAGCTCTGGTCCATGATGGAGCAGATGGATGTCGACCCGGTTTTAATAAACCTTTTGCGTGATTTGCACAATGATCTTTCAGCCAGTGTCAGGTTTGGCCCTAATGGGGAATGCACTGAGCACTTTAAATTGCGGTGTGGGGTTCGGCAAGGTTATATTTTACCTCCTTTTTTATTTATTTTCTATATCAATCACATAGAGCAAGCTCTGATAGTCCCAGGTGTAGATGTCCCTAAAGTAGGAGGCCGCTCTATACCTGCCTTGCTCTATGCAGATGATACAGTTTTAATTGCTCGCACAGCTAAAGGCTTACAAAAACTCCTTACTCTTTTTTATCAGTTTTATGAGTAGCCTTGACCTGACGACAAATTTTTCAAAGTCACAATATTATGAAGTTTGGCCCACCGAGCACGAAAACTATGAAATACGTAGTAGATGGCCATCATATCAGCCAGGTCGACAAGTTTAGGTACTTGGGGTCCAACTGGATTCTGAGCTTAATCGGCACTCACTTATAACCCAGAATGTTTTGTCTTTTCACAGAGCAATACTCAGTATAGGAGATTTTTCCCACCGGCTCGGGTGCACTCATATACAATCGGTCCTGGAAATTTACAGGGCCAAGTGCATCCCACTAGTGAGCTATGGCAGTGGAATATGGGTATATGGCCTGCTTACCCCATTTCAAGTAGCCGAAACCAAATTCTTAAGGGGCCTTCTGGGAGTTCCACCTAGTGTTCCTCATGAAATTGTCCATGAAGAACTAGGCTTAGATTACATTATCGACTAGCTCCGTCTTGGCCCTCTAATGCTCTGGCACTCAATTTGAGTAAAAGAGGAACTTAGTTTTGAGCAGGATTGTTTAAAATTAGATAGATCCTCTCTGATCCTGTGGCTAGCTTTTGTGGTGCATAATTTGCGGACTCTAGGGAGGCCCGACCTGTACGATAATCCCTCTGTTATGCCTCCCTCTGATGGCAAATGGGTTGAAACCGCCGTTAGGGACAAGTTGGCATCAGAACGTGAGGACTCCACATTAATGAAACACTCTATGCATCACGCGATTTTTGTGAAAACTGTCAGCAACATAGAAGCTTATTTGACCTGGAATATGACACGTCATCAACGCCGCCTGTTGACTTATTTCAGGTTGAATTTATTACCCCGTCTAGTCCCTTTTTATCATGGTTGTTTTAGGTACTCAAATCTGCCCCTTTGGAATTGTGATAATACATCTATCAACAACACATTACACATTGTCATGCTGTGCCCAAAATTTAATAATATGCGACATAAGTTTTTACGCCCAATTTTAAAACCAATGAATTTTACACAAGTTAGGCCTGCCTTACTGTATTTACAGCTGCTAAATTCTTCCACAGTTTGCTTTTGTCTTGTACGCTTTCTCTTGGGGGTTTTAAAATAAGCATCAGTACGGTAATGATAATTTATGTACTATTTTCAATGACTTGACTTTTATGATTTTATTTGTAAAATCGAACAAAGATTAAAGATGAAAGAGAGAGAGTAGCTATGCGCTGTACAAATCCCATTGCATCATCATTATTAGTAGTACAGGCGACATCACCGATTGTGTGGCAAAGGGCACATCTCTCGTTTTTTCTAAATATATCTATAACACATGCAGTAAAGGAATATTAGCAAAGCTCACACACACAGAGTGGCAAAATGAACTCTGTGGGAAAGTTCCTCTTTTAGCCGGGGACACTCTGTCATGTCAGAAGCCTGAGGTCAGCCAATTCTGTCTCTGTCAAGTTCCTCATTCAATTATGGCATCTGTGTTTGCCCTTGTTACCTTCAGTGACCTTCTAACTAATAAATAACCTTTAAACATGAGAAACATGTTGGAAACATTGCTCTTCATTGCAGCCATTTACTTATTATTAATCAAACAATCAATCAGGTATTTATATAGCGCGGCTTATCACTAGAGAGGGTATCCAGGTGCTGTTCTAAGGGTCTTAGTCAAAGAGCCAGGTCTTGACTCCCTTCCTGAAATGGGTCAGCGAGGGTGAAGTGCCGAAGTGGATGGGGAGGCAGTTCCAGGATTTATCAGCGAGATGGGAGAAAGAGCGTCCTCCGCAGAGGCGGATGCATGGTGTCTGTGCGAGGGCAGGGTGAGCGGAATGGAGGTTCCTGGAGGGTCAGTGGAAATTCAGGCAGTGATTCATGTAAGTGGGTCCTTGGTCATGGAAGGCTTTGTAGGCATTGGTCAAAAGCTTGGATTGGCATCTCTTCTGGATAGGAAGCCAGTGGAGATTATTCAGGTGCTGGATAATGTGGGTCCTCTTGGGTAGATTGAGGATCAGTCTGGCTGCTGCGTTCTGGATAGTCTGGAGTCTTTTCATGAGTTCCGTGGTGGTGCCTGCTTAGAGTGTGTTCCCATAATCCATCCGGCTGGTGATGAGGGCATGCATTACTGTTTTCCTGGTGCTGAAGGGGAGCTACTTGAAGACTTTGCGGGGCAGGCGGAGAGTATGGAAACAGGCTGATCAGAAGGCGTTGGCCTGATGTTTCATGGAGAGTTTCTGTCCATAATGATGTGCTCCCTCCCCCCTTGTGCCCAAAATGATGCTGAGGTTGCGGGTGTGCTCTTTTGGCACATGGGTGGGTCTGAGGTCCGATGGCCACCATGAGTCGTTTCAGAGTGTGGTGTGTCTGCTGAAGATCAGGACTTCGGTTTTGTCCGTGTTGAGCTTCAGGCAGTTGTTCTTTATTCAGGCTGCGTCGAGGTCGGGTCTGCTGAGAGCGAGAGGTGAGTTGTGTGTCGTTGGCATAGGAGATGATGTTGTGGGGTATGACGAGTCCAGCGAGTGGTGTCATGTAGATGTTGAAGAAGTTTGGGCTGAGTGATGAGCCTTGTGGTACACTGCAGATGATGTGCTTGGGTTGTGAGGTGAAGAGGGGAGACGGGTTCTCTGGGTGTGACCCGTGAGAAAGGATGCCATCCATCTGAACGATTTGTCTGTGAATCTGATCTGCTACATTCAATTGATGAGTGTGTGGTGGGAGATGGTGTCAAAGGCTGACGAGAGGTTGAGCAGGATCAGGGTGGCTGATTCTCCTCTGTTGAGCAAGATGCGGATGTCGTCTGTTGTGACGATGAGGGCTGTCTTGGTGCTGTGGTTGGCTCTGAAATCTGATTGCAAGCGGTCCAGCAGATTGTGTCTTTATAGGTGTTCAGTGACTTGGATGTTGATGGCCTTCTCCAGGACTTTGGTGGGGAATGGGAGTAGTGAAATGGGCTGGTAGTTCTGTAGCTCGCTGGGGTCTGCAGAGGATTTCTTGAGGATTTCTTGAGGAGAGGTCTAAGCTGTGCATGTTTCAAGGCGTCGGGAAAGGTGGATGTGGTGATGAAGATGTTGAGGATGGTGGGAGCTGGTGGCTGATCTAGTCTCGTCCGTGGTTAAAAAGTTGTGGGAGCATGGGTAGGTGGGTGCTCCTGAGTGGATGGAGTTCATTAGCGGAGTTTGTTTGGTGTGCGGAGTTGTTCCCATGCGGTGAGCGGGTGTTTGGCAGTAGTGGTCACTGGGATGTTGAGGATGTTGGTAGGTTGGGGATCGAACTATGTGTAGATTGTTGCTATCTTGTTGTAGAAATCGTTGGTAAGGGCATCGCAAAGTTGCTGTGAGCGGATCGCGTTTTCGGTGGCTGATTTGCAGGTGAACTCTCTGACGATGGTGAAGAGTTCCTTGGTTTGATTGGCACTGGTCTCTATCCGGTGGGTCAGGGCCTCTTTTTCGTGGCTTTGAGCTAGTGGTAGTTGTTGAGAGCGGACTTGAAGGTGGCTCAGTCAGTGTGATTCCTGCTGGTGAGCCATTTTCTCTCCAGTTGCAATCTGTGTTTCGACATGCAGAGTGTACTAAATGGCACATTTGGTGGATCTGTGTGTTTTGGCTGTTCTGGTTTTACAATAATTGCAATACAATAGAAGATATGTTGGTGTATATCAGTTAGATGTGTGCACTGTATACACATTTTGTATGTGTTTTTCAGTTCTACAAACATCAGTATTTAGTGCACAACAAATTGACGAAAAGTTACCAAGGTATGTGAAATACACGGAAAGAAATAATGAGTTTGCAAAGGATGCTGTGCCATGTGCAGAGACCTGCAGGCCTTAACGAGTTAACACTCGCTGAGCTTTGAAGAGGGGTAGGGCACCAGGGGAGCATGAGATGCAATGGCACCAACACCACAGAGTCTTGGCCTGTAGTTTAGCCTCTACAACTGCGAATCGTTTAAAAATCAGCATACCTTTAGTTTTTGGTAGTTTTAGAGACTGAGAAGCGTTTAATTTTCAATAAAATTTAATGAAACCACTGAATATCCTGTCAGCGGAATCATCTAGAGTGTGACCTCACTTTCGGTGTCAAATGGTGTGAAATGTGTAATTATAACCACAGTCTCTATTGTAAAAAGATGGAGAAGAATTGTATTTCTTTATTAGAAAAACTCCCCATCATCTACTCAAGAAAATGAAAGGGAGCTCACTGTTAAGGTCGCAATGTGTTCAGATTTTTTTACGGACTTTCTTTATATAGTTTCCTGCACTATATTAAAAAATTCCAACATTCTTTTTTTCCACATATGGATTCTGACAGAATCTGACGTACAGTCTCTGCTTACATTATTACACTGAATGCACAGAAGCAACAGACATGCTATTATATAAGGGAATAAGTACCTCCTGCCGCACATTATAAGGATATTGCAAGTCACCAAGAGTTTCATATCCATATGGAGGAATGAGGCCAAAGGCTGGGTTCCTTTATAAAGATATGGAACTCGCTAGGTGATTTGCAATATTTTTATCATGTACGGCAGGGGGTACTTTATCCCATATAATACATGGTCACTCCATCACCTTTCCTACAAACCACTTAAAGCCTTGGTGCGTATCTCTTTCATAAGAGTGAGTGAGCATGTTTGCAAACATGAAGAGTAAAAATAAAACCTCTAGTGCAAAATTAAATAAATCAAAAACCTGTTAGATATTTTTTGCAAACAGATATTAGAAACAGTTCAATACGTCAGTTTTATTAAAAAAAAAAGCTCCAGTAGCTCGGAATGTGTAGAAACATGCAGAACAATTCTAGCTTTTCTCAATCTAAGACGTGCAAAAACAAACATATTCTCTCAGCTTGTCATTGTAAGCTAGTAAAATAGATCAGAAGGAAGAAAAGCAATGTTCTGTTTTTGTTGCTTTTAAACAGCAGCTTCAGTTGTGCTCCATGACTTGACCTGCTTTTACCACATTGTCTCATCAGAACTCGACTATAATAACTTATACTAGTTGAGTTGTGATTTCTTTTCTTTATATTCGGCGACTGAGTACGTCATTTGTAGCAGGGTATAAAGAAATTAGAGACGTGCATTTATACAGTGATTACAAAATACACCAAAGTGTAAATACACATAATAACATTTTACCATTTAAATAGTAAAATAAAATATACACATTTCAGGGTATATTTAACCAGCTTCCTTGTTTGTGTCCCTTACCTCTATATGTTGAATTCTATTTATCAGAACTCCAAGGAAACATGGCCTTATTGCATATGTGTCTGGTGAACTGAAGACAAGCTATTGAAAAACCCAACACAACAATATTGTATTTCACAGTAAATGAGAAAAGAAAAGCAGTGGATAGTCTGAATCACCATTGTGTAATCCCTTTGCCTTTACGGAAATAGACGGATAAGTTTGGCCACTTCAGAGAGGAAGTCATCTGCACTTGCACTATGAAGGCAGCAAATAGCCGAATGGTCTTAATATAGTAGACAATTTATTTGTTTTTTCACAGAAAAATAGTTGCTTACTCTTTGTAGCCACTCCTGTTTCACCGGGTGTCGCCACCATTTTGCTGTAACCTGTACTCTTACTCCACAGCATACAACCACCCCCAAAACGAAGATACCACAGGCAGCGGAGAACAAAGTAATTAATGGATCTGTTGGTAGTGAGGCTTCTGTTCTATCTTTATACGATTAAGGACTTTGGTACAAAAATCCAGAATGGGTGTGCATGTGACCATACTACCAACAATTAGACAGTCCCATCAGCGTGTGTCTGTGAAAAAAGAAAAGTTGTGAGAGAAATGCGCATCAGAGTGTAGTTGACCTAGTGGCACTTGTAACTTGACCGCAGACTGTCTGCCTCAGGTGAATTTATTTTAAACAACCCACATCCTCACGAGATACCAATATTTTCATGGAACCTACCCGGATCCTGTAAACCTCCTCTCCTATTTTGAAGACTGTAATAATCCCTTCATCGTAGATATGGCAGGAGAGTAGTCACACTGGAACCAACCCCTCCCGCAAAGTCTGGCTTTCTACAAATGAAACATTCTGTCATCTGTCCACTTTTGACTTTTGGAAGGTTGTAAATCACTGAAATGACAACTGAATTGAGGATCCTTGGAGGGTACCACAGGTTATCAGCCACACAAAAGAGTTATACTCAATCATCTCAAATCCGCACCCACAATCTTTCATTCCAGGTTGTGAATGTTCTGCCACAACTTGAAGTTGTGTTACGTGGTAGTACGCTCATTCCTCTAGGTTGGCAAATTCTGTTCTTGACTTAGAAACTGGTAAGACTTAGAAGGGATTTCTTTGCTCTTTTCCCATAACTATCTAAATTAAAGCCTGAATCACTTTGCTAAGTTCAAAAATGAAACATTTTCGAACATGAATAGTTAGCATATGAACATTAAATATAATAACATATTAATTTTACCAGAAGACATCCTCACAAATCAAGACAAGTTAAGAGGTGCTAATTTGATCAAACTAGTTTGGAGCAGGTTGCCAAAATAACTAGTTATGACCTGGAACTAGTAGAAATTCTAAGACCAACACAATGCCATGCTTGCTTACTTCCTTCATTAGGTGAGAGAGGCTACAGCAAAGATGTTGCGCACATAGCCTCCATTAAAGTCCATATTTATGCTTCCTTCCACTTGACTATTTTGCATTAATATACTTGTTTTTTTGTAACCAGTGTAGACATGGGTTCCTAGGCTAGTGGTGGGAACATTTCTGTGAAGATAAGCAGAAATATGGTTTGTGTTGAATTCAACCAAGGATGTTGGGGTGATATACAGGTATTGGCCCATGGGTAACCCAATTAAGATTGAACCCACGTTTTGAGAGGTCATCTTGCAAAACAGTCCATAACACCTTGCTGAATGCTAGTCATTCCAATGTGGCCAGGTATATAACATATCTATCCTTGCCTTGTATTTTTCTGAGCCTTGCACTGCTCATAAAAACACAATTACTAAACATCGATCAAAGAGGGACGCTTTCACACAGTACGTATTAGTATTATTGCAATTGAAGTAGTTATAGATAAATGTATTAATGAGATTGGGTGATACGGGGTAGGATCTGTGCCCTCCATGTGAAGTACTATGCACCTACCACCAGTGCCCAATTTGTACAATAGTAAGTGCCAGGACCCAAAGTTTTGCTCACAGGCCCATGGCTGATGCTACCCAATGGAGGGGGGGAGGGTGATGAATACTTAAGGGTGTGTAGTCTTGATTACACCTCATGCCTGTTTCATCCATCACCAGACACTCTCTACCCTTTTTTCTCGCTATAGCAAGTTCTTTTTCATCTCTGCTTTGTCCTTTTATCACTGTTTTTCTTTGTCTTCTTTTTTCTTTTCCTCTGTTGTGTTCTCTCTCTTGCTCTGGATCTGAGTCTGATAAGGAAAAATAAGTGCTGGTGGACCCCACCTGCAGCCACCATCTCAAATGAAGCACTCCCTCCATAAAATTGCTTTAAACAACCTGGATAGTTTCAGTGTTTCAACATGTTCAGTATAAAAAATGAAGAAGTGACACATTCAAATTCCTGTTTCTTCTAAATGAAATATTTTATTAAACTCCAAAATCTCTGAGATGCTTAGATGATTTGTGCTGCTATGCTGAGGCTACTGTGAGAAGGACCCGTGTAGAATGAGGTGATAATGTTAAATTCTGAAATCGCTGCCCTTCATATGACTCTAATTCTTATAGAAGATATGCCTACCACCTTGACTATTCCAAAAACGAGCTCTACATCCTTTGAGTAGGAACAAATACTCTCTGCATCCTTTGTAATGTTTACCTGGAGTTTGGAGATCATGTTATTTTAGTTCCAATTTATGTCTGCTTGGGCAGAGGGTGAACCATTCAGAAAATCTGCGGCCACCACATGATCCGACTAAGGTATCCTCCTGGTAGTAAATTTTCCATCAACTGTTGCAAAACACTGCAAAGAGGGTTGGAGGGCCTTGAATGGTAACCAAGCTTTCACCTCAATTTCATTATTTCAGGTGCTTAAAATTGAGTCTATATAAAGTACCTTTAAAGGGAGAAAGAACTAAGGTGAAACAGGACACAGATGAAGTTGTAATTCAGCAAATATTGTAGCCTGTCAATAGTTGAATCACTCACAAGATTAATATTTCTTCCCATATAATCTCTCCATATTGTGCCTGTGTAAAAATATTTGAGAAGAGAAGTTGGGCCCAATTCACAAAGATTTCCGTTGTGACTTATGCTTCTAATATTTCTGAATTCCAAAAGTAAGCCAGGGATGCTCCAATAAGTCACAACTATTCTTACACCTGTCTTTGAAACATGGGCCCTTTGTGTTAACCATGACTACAGTAATATTTGATGGAAACTGTCTCATAGCCCGCAAAATGCCATTGCATATCTGCATGGGCCGATGTTGGCTACACAAACATACATAGACATTTCACTGCACACAATGTTTTCTATTATAGTATGTCTACTAAACAGACCTACTTGTGGGATGGAGCCTTAAGAAAACGCTTTACAACTTGCTATAATTTGTTGTATGGATTAAGATAGTAGAGGCCGTCAACCTATGAATCTCTTTTTTAAAACAAACATTTCAAGTCAAATAATATTTGGTTTTACTTTTTATGGCATCAGTGTACTTTATTACAGGGGTGTGAGCCGATGAACAGGGAGGGCGGGGTGGTGCTGGAGCCATACCAGAATTTCAGTACATCCACATAACATCCATTGACATAAAAATGGACCATGTGATTGTGCTTCCTTTATTAGGAGTTGCATAAATATAGAAGAAAAAAGAAAAGTTTAACAATTATTACACAACACAACATACATGGAAATGTCAGGCTATATAATAGAACTACATGTATGTACATATGGGTGTATTTATAGGCCAGTTTGTGCCTTGTACATAAAATTTAGTAAGCAGAATGTGTTTATGTGTGTATGTATGTATACAAATAGCCCAATGGGGAAGATGATCCACTCCAGCTGGGATATAAAGTCAATAATTTGTTTGGTGGACAAACAAAAGTAACTCATTTCGTCCACACTCTGGTCTTGATCACATGACCTGTGATGTGACTCAGTCCATTTTTTAAACATCATCACATGACGAACATAGAAAAAGACTTCATTCACATCTAGAGTGCTCTGAAAAGAAACATAACAATGTGGATAAATTCACATTTTAAATTTCGCATTTATTAACATTGTGTTTTCGATACCGAATTTTAAATCTTTTCGGCTACTGCATATCGTCATAATTTTCAAACATAATTGCAGAAATCACAGGCGTAAGCAGCCATCAAACAGACTCCTTTTCAACATACTTTTGAGTGGTTCTATAAAGGGAGGTGAAGGTAATTCTCATCTCTGATGTTTATAAAGTTTATAAATGTACATGTGGTTCTTCATCCAAATTCATGCCTACAGGTGCAATACATCTGGATTCCAGAATGAAGAGATAATGTTCTATTGCCTTCTCTCGGGTGTTTGGGTACTGAATCAATGCCAATGTATTTCATTGTTTTCCAAACCCCTTCATGCATTTTATTGAAATGTCGATCAGTACTGTAGCTTCTGCCATCATTAGTAATTGTCCTCATGTGCTGTAATATGGTTGATCCTATGTGCCATTTGTCACATGGGCAAACGATCACATACACTACATAGTCTGTTTTCCACGTAATATGTTTATTGGTTTGCCACATCTTCTTGGTACGTGTTAATTCCACTTCCTTTATATTGGTGCTAAATTTGCATGCTTTACATTGTCCACACAGTTTGAAGCCTTTCCCTGGTTTTAACCAGTTTTTTTCTTTAGGTGAAAGAAAACTCTGTACTAACAAATTCTTCAGGGATTTGTTTCTCTTGAAGGTCAAAGATGGGTTTACCACAACTGTTTCCCTCAGGGTAGGATCATGTGATAAAATGTCCCATCTCCTAATCAAAATCTGCTTGAACAAGTTTGCCTGCTGTGTATATTTTGTTATAAAGCGAATGGGATCCTTCACTGTACTGGTCTTCTCTTTTCTAGGCCTAAAAAGAGCCTCTTCTCTATTCACCTTATCCGCTATTACACTGCGTTGTTCTAACACTTTACTGGAGTATCCCCTCAGTTTAAATCTTCAGATAACGTCCTCTTTCATCTTAAGATAACTCATTTCTGAGCGACAATTTAGCTTAGTACGGAGAAACTCACTGTATGGGATACTCCATCTGAAGTTTGGTGGATGGCTACTTTGTGCTTGCAAGATGGAATTCCCTGCTGTACTTTTTCTAAACAGTTCCGTTTCTAAAGATTAGTTTCTCACTGTCTGTTTAACTCCAAAAAATCTATCGTTTCCTTACTGTGGTTCATAGTAACTCTTAAATTCATGTGGTTTTGATTCAAACCTATTACAAACTGTTTGAGTTCCTCTTCTTGGCCACCCCAGATGCAAAAAAACATTGTTGATGTATCTGAGCCACATCACTACTTTATCAGTCCAGTGTTCAAAGTTGATGGCCCAGGGCACCGGCTCCTCCCACCAGCCCATCACCAAATTGGCAAAGCTGGGGGCGAAGTAGGTGCCACTCGACATTCCCTGTATTTTTCTGAAGTATTGATTTTCAAACCTAAAAACATTCTCACACACGCAAATGTGCATCATTTTCAATAGCATGTGGGTGAGTTCTAGGAGATTGATCCCTTGGGCTTGCAAGAAAAACTTGCAGGCTTCTAACCCATCCTTGTGTCTTATAGTTGTATATAGGCTTTCTATATCAAGATGCACCATAATGTATGACTCATCCCACTCAATGTTCTGTATTTTTTTAGATAAAATCTGTAGTATCTCTTACATAAGATGTTAAATTTCTTACAAAGGGGAACAGAAAATGGCAAACATAAATAGATGTGTCTCTAAAAGGCTGTGTTTGGATGACACTATTGGTTGTCCGGGGGGTCTAATCTGTTCTTCTGTATTATACGTAACAGATATAGTGTAGGTACTATGGGTGTATAATTTTTCAGAAATTGCATTTCTTCCCATTCAATCAATTGATTGCTATACACTTCCTTAAGATGCTCAAAATATCAGTTCTGCAAATCTATATTGTATTATTAATCAATGTTCTCTTTGATGTATTTTTCTCTTGGCAACAATACTATATTGCCCCTCTTATAGCATGGTTTGATGACTATATTATCATATTTTTGTAATGCCATCACAGCTTTCTACTGACTCTTACTTAGGTTTGTTGCATTTTAACTTTTTCACCACACAACTGTAGTAAATATTTAGCCACCAGATCACAAAATATATCAGTATTATCCCTGGACATTTGGGGCACAAACTCTGATGGTTGCTTAAAAGTCTTTGGTACAGTCAGGGCTGTCCTTATACTAAACACTCTGGGTAACTCTACCAAAAGGGCGGGATCACAAGGGTCACTCATCATACTGAAATAAGTTTGTTTGCTTAAATCATACACTATATTCAACATTTCAATGTCATCAATCTGTAGGTTAGATTTTTCAATCATTGGTAAAACTATCTCCTAGGTATAAGTTTTCTTTAGTGTGTGTACTTTATGTAATTTCAATTTGCGAGTACATTTGAATGTCAACCCTCATTTGGGCATAATCACTAGAAACATTGGGGGCAAAATGATAGCCCCAGCTTTAAAATCTCTCTCTCAGTGTCAGTTAACTCACATGGTGGGAGATTTATTACCATCAATTGGTATTCGTCTGCATTTGTGTCATCCATTATTGCTTCCTTCTTCCTCTCCCACATGTTCCTACAGCATTCTTGTTGTCTTTGCCTTCTTTGTCATTGTTTTTTGTTCTGTTTCTTCTGCCTCATCCTTTTTATTGTATGCTCTAATAGGACTGTTCATTGATTTGTCTTAGGATTCGGTATTCCTCAGAAAAAGACATCTCATTGCCTTGTATTGCCATAGTTTCATCATTTGAACCTAGGTCAGAACTCACATCAGTAGCAGTATTCTCTATTCTTTTATCTATAGATTGTAGTGTGTTATCTCTTTCACCAGCTGCGTTCTGGCTTTTCAAATTTCCTTGCAAAGGTCAGGATACGTCCTGATTCATATTCATTTTCATCACGCTGGAATTTCATTTCTTTCTGCTGAATAATCTCCTTTTTGTATATTTGGATTAGTTCCTGAATTACTTTAAGAGTGTTAGTTACCCACCGATATAATCTTGATGATTTTCTCTGTTTCCTTACGCTTCTCCCATACATGCTTTATCAATATTTTCAGCATCCTATGGGAACATTGGTTCAAATTCTCCACCCACTCATCCAGTAATTGTGGATTGGGGTTAGATAATGTGGGAATGATACAGGTTTACAGTCCTCTAGGGTAACTTTTGAAGTGAGGTTGCTTCCCACCGGCGACTAACTTCTTTGCGCCACAGTTTCTCCAATAAAGTTGCTTTTTGTTTATTGTGAGATTTCCATCACACTTTACGGGGAATTGTAAGCAGTACCACTGCCCCTGGGTTTGAAAATTAACTCTGCTGAGGCTTCATGCCCCTTTCCAAATTCCTCCTCCATAACGTTAATGACACTGCTCGTTATCACTGGCTGTGCACATATGGGACGCCTGTCCCTGCGGACCCTGGCTGTTTCAACGGACTCACATGGTGACTGGAGCAAGATACTGGCACTACCCCTGTCCTCTAACGTTGGTCTTACCTCGCATCCACTGCTCTTCGTAAATCTCAATATTTGCAGTTTACAGCTGGCGGGCGTCTCTTTGATAAAGTTGCTTCTTTGCTGTTTGGACGCCATGAACGCCCTGCCTGGCATGTCGGGGCTCGTGAGTGGGCGTCTCACCCCGCTGTAATTATGCTGTTGCCGCCACTCACTCGTATTCCAATGGTGAAAAGATGAGCCACTCCAGCCGGGATATAAAGCAATTAATTTATTTGGTGGACAAAGAAAAATTACGCGTTTTGACTGCACTCGGGTGTACATAGCTATATACCTCAATGTCTAGGTATGTCTCTATACATGTATTTATTAAGTTTTACTTATTCGGACAAAAATTAGATATGTTTCCCTTTTCAACCTCTGCCTATACCTCCACTTTCTGACTCATCCCAGACCTTTCCGACTACTGTGGACTCATAACCATCCAAACATCCTCTCCAAAACTTTCTGTTCTTTATCTAATTCATGGAACTGACGTGCACATGTCCACCATTCCCAATAACCCTTCACCTCACATCTTCTCTTTACTAATCTATTTCAGTCAATCTATCCCTTTCAAAACAATACAGTAAATGCATGAGATAACAAGAGCACAAACTAAACACAATTGCCACAACTAATCCCCAAGAAAACAATAAAATACACTTTTAATAATCTACAACCTTTTAAGCTCTATCCTTGGGTTACGGAGTTCGGTTCTTCCTGCCGCAAAGTACTTCAATGACTCATCAGGGGTACTAAGCGCTATATAAATACAATTTATAATTGCAATTACAATATGTAGGATCACATTATATGTGCTAATGCAAGGCTTTGCACCTGAGAGGCATTCACAAAAGATAACCTTGAAGGCGTGGATCTAGTTAGCATCCATGTAATATTACCCTTAGTTTGCTGAATATTATGGTGGGCCAAATCCCACACAAGGGATGAGCAGTGGTCGGATTAAGGTAAACATGTACATTTGTGAGCATTTACAAATTCTTCTCTTCCTCTTTGCCATTCTACAAAAGTTCTGAGATTTATGTCAGTGAATGGCTGCATAGATCTCTTTCAGGAGAGGGATGAGAACCAAGCATTTCACAGACTGCAGGTGAAGTTGTTTCTCCGTGAGAGAAAATGTATTCTCTGTGGAGAAAAAAGAAAATGAAAAAGAGAAGTATGTGCAATTTCACAGTGATGCTGTTTTTTTCTACAATGTAGAATTGCACTCTGGATACAAGTCCACAATAAGGAAATGCTAATGCACAAAACAGCCACATGACGTTTTCAGATTTATATATAGAAACAGGCAAATTGGTCAGCTTTGGAAAATTTTGTGAATCTCAAAAAATGTGTAAAAGAAATCAAGGGGGATAGGAAATCTCCAAACTTACTTTTACACGTTGTGTGAATTGGACTCAAAGAATCTAAATAGGACTTACAAATTCAGTGTTACCCTGAATATCTGGCATGTTACAGTCCTGGATTTTCAATTTTTCAATAAAATTTTAATTTATTGATTTAGACCTCCACTGAGGTCAACAATAAGTATACTAACAACATACATTGATAAATTTATATAATGACGATAAATACAGTTGATTCTAAAACAATGGTAAAAAAGATTTTAAAAATTTGTATAGATTATTGCAAACAAATTCATTCGGGGGAAAATAAATAAGAGTGATCAGATCATTCACAGTAATCGCTTTGTGTCTAAAGCGAATAGGATTTAAAAAACAATGATGAGCTTCTACAACTCCTTTATGTGGACAGATATAGAACATGTGGGCTAGATCTTATTCCCCTCCTTTGCAAAGCTTAAATATCCCAGCATCCTCAGTAGAGTTATCCCAAAGTTTAGTATAGGAGTTCAAAGGCAAGATCCCCAAGTGTAGCAAAATAATACAGCGTTGCACGCTGTGAGCAAGAGTAAATTTCAGATACTTCTGATAGATGATCTTATATTCGAGAGAAGCCGAATAAGACCTATAATGAGATAGCTGTGAACAATAAGATGTATCTAGGTCGAACTAAGATGTGGTGTTATATTTTTGAAGACATTTTTTAAATGGGCCCGCGACCAGGACTGTAGAGTGTGATTGTACACTTGAAGTGTGATAGAGCTACTTCAAGATTTTTGGTGAATGTAAAATTGCTTGAACCGAACTCAAAGGTTTTGAGCTTTAATAAAGCTCTTACGGTATCTTTTTGTGGACGGAGCATATTATATGTCCACCTGATTGTATTGGCCACGGCAATTGTATAGGCACTAGTCAATGACAATTCTAAACAAAGGGCCTGAACTGGAGTGGCCTGACTAGTGTTCGCTATTTTCGGTAAAAATGTCCCTTCACATTTGGGCAAAAATGCCGGTTTTTTACTGGAAAATGTTCTAAGGCATACTTCAAGGTAGACGGGATCTTTATTCGATATATTTCCAAGAGAGCTTAAAAATGCCTCTTTCCTGAGTAAGTATAAAAATTCTTTATAGCATTTAGGTGGGCTGTGGCTTTTCTTTCTAAATGCCGTGGATGAGAGTTATTCTCAAGTGTCTGTGAAAATATTCTCTCTAGATATACATACTCCTTTCCCATCTCTACCGGTTTACCTCCTAGTTTGCAAATAAAGTGAATATAGTGCTTCTTTCCCCTGAAAGGGACCACTTTTGTCTTTGAAATATTTACATTCAAGACGTTTTTTTCAGTGTAAGTGAAGAGAGCATCTAGGTTGCGTTGTAGACCGATTGGTGTTAAGTCAAATATGACAATATCGTCGGCATACATTAACCCCTTCGCTGCTAGGCCTTTTCCCCCCCTGTGCTAAGCCTTTTTTTGGCTATTTGGGGTAGTTCGCGCTTAGGCCCCTGTAACTTTTTGACCACATAAGGTATCCACGCCAAATTTGCGTCCTTTTTTTCCAACATCATGGGGATTCTAAAGGTACCCAGGGTTTGTGGATTCCCCTGGAGGGGACCCAGAAATTAGCCAAAATACAGCTACATTTTGTTTTTTTTTCGAAAAATTGGAAAAAAGGGCTCCAGATGAAAGCGTCTGTTTTTTCCCTGCAAATGGTATCAAAAAAGGGGTTGTGGTGCTGAAATCACCATCTTCTCAGATTTCAGGGACAAGCAGACTTTTGTCAGAAAACCAAAAAAATTTACACAGTTTTGGCATTTTTCTGGGACATAGCCTATTTTTGCTATTTTTGTGCTTTCAACCTCCTTCCAGTTAATGGTATAAATGGGTATGAAAGCAATAATGGATACTGGAAAGCTATACATTTTAGAAAAGTAGACAAAATTTTGAATTCAGCAACGGGTCATTTGTGTAGATCCTTCAAGGTTTCTTCATAAAAACTAACAGTTAAATATAGGAAAAATTGAAAATTAGTTGAAAAAAACAGCCATTTGTGTCAACGTTTTCACCTGTAACTTCTTCTAATTATGACAGCTGTTGAAAAGCAATATACCGTTACATTTTCTGGACCTTTCTGGTTGTGGGGATATATAGGACTTGTAGGTTCACCAAGAACCCGACGAACCCAGAGCCAATAACTGAGCAGCATATTGCAATGGTTTTTTTATTATGTACCGGGTATATAGCAATTATTTTGGGAAAATGTATACTTGGAAAAATCGGTATGATAGACACCTATGTATTTCTGAAATGGGAACAAAATATAGAGTTTAGAAACAGTAGATATTTGCACATTTCCGAAATTGGAAGTACCCATACTAGCATGAGAATTATAGGTCATTTTTCAAAATGACTTCTTTTTACACATTGTCTTTCATTTGGAAGGCAGAAATGCATCGAAAGTCAATAGGTAATAACAGTTGCTCTACAATTCTGTGTTACCCTAAGTCTCCCGATAAAAATGGTACCTCACTTGTGTGGGTAGGCCTTGTGCCCACGACAGGAAACGGCTCAAAACGCAACGTGGACACACCACATTTTCACAATGAAAAATGACCCTTTTTTTGCAAAGTGCCTAGCTGTAGTTTTTTAACCCTAGCTCTGCCTGCACCTAGGGAAACCTAGCAAACCTATACATTTTTGAAAACTAGACACCCAGAGGAATCCAGGATGGGGTGACTTGACTGGCTCTCACCAGGTTCTGTCTCCCAGAATCCCTTGCAAACCTAAAAAATTGTCAAAAAAAACACATTTTCCTCACATTTCTGTGGTGGAAAGTTCTGGAATCTACGTGGATCCACAAAATTCCACCCATCCCGCATTCCCCAAAGTCTTCCGAGAAAAATGGTACCTCATTTGTGTGGGTAGGCCTAGTGCCCGCAACAGGAAACGGCCCAAAACGCAACGTGGACAAACCACATTTTCACAGTGAAAATTGACCCTTTTTTTGCAAAGTGCCTAGCTGTAGTTTTTGAACCCTAGCTCTGCTGGCACCTAGGGAAACCTAGCAAACCTATACATTTTTGAAAACTACACACCCATGGGAATCCAGGATGAGGTGACTTGACTGGCTCTCACCAGGTTCTGTTACCCAGAATCCCTTGCAAACCTAAACATTTGTCCAAAAAAACACATTTTCCTCACATTTCTGTGGTGGAAAGTTCTGGAATCTGCGTGGATCCACAAAATTACACCCACCCCGCATTCCCCAAAGTCTTCCAAGAAAAATTATACCTCACTTGTGTGGGTAAGCCTAGTGCCCGCGACAGGAAACGGCCCAAAACGCAAGGTGGACACACCACATTTTCACAGTGAAAAATGACCCTTTTTTTGCAAAGTGCCTAGCTGTAGTTTTTGAACCCTAGCTCTGCCGGCACCTAGGGAAACCTAGCAAACCTATACATTTTTGAAAACTACACACCCAGGGGAATCCAGGATGGGGTGACTTGACTGCTCTCACCAGGTTCTGTTACCCAGAATCCCTTGCAAAACTAAAAAATTGTCAAAAAAACACATTTTCTTCACATTTCTGTGGTGGACAGTTCTGGAATCTGCGTGGATCCACAAAATTTGCCTGTCGCGGGTACTTGGGCCTCCCACACGAGTGAGGCACCATTTTTATCGGGAGACCTGGGGTAATGCTGGGTGGTAGGAAATTTGTGACAGCCCGGTGATGCCACAACTTTCCCACACAAAAATGTGTGGAAAAAGTGATTTTTTCAGCTAAATTTGAGGTTTGCAGGGGATTCTGGGTAAGAAAAAGTTTGTGGATACACGCAAGCCATACCTCCCTATAATCCCCTGGGTGTCTAGTTTTCAGAAATGTGTGGGTTTGGAAGGTTTCCCTAGCTGGCCGCCGAGCACGGGGCCAAAAACTCAGGTGACCCCCCTTGCAAAACCAGGTCGTTTTGTGATAGGCAATTTTGATGTCGCCTCAATATGTTTTGGGCCCTTGCCTGTCGCGGGTACTTGGGCCTCCCACACGAGTGAGGCACCATTTTTATTGGGAGACCTGGGGGAACGCTGGGTGGTAGGAAATTTGTGTCAGCCCGGTGATGCCACAACTTTCCCACACAAAAATGTGTGGAAAAAGTGATTTTTTTCAGCTAAATTTGAGGTTTGCAGGGGATTCTGGGTAAGAAACCGTTGGGGGATCCACGCAAGCCATACCTCCCTGGAATCCCCCGGGTGTCTAGTTTTCAGAAATGTGTGGGTTTGGTAGGTTTCCCTAGCTGGCCGCCAAGCACAGGGCAAAAAACCCAGGTGACCCCCTTGCAAAACCAGGTCGTTTTGTGATAGGCAATTTTGATGTTGTCTCAATAGGTTTTGGGCCCTTGCCTGTCACGGGTACTTGGGCCTCCCACACCAGTGAGGCACCATTTTTATCGGGAGACCTGGGGGAACACTGGGTGGTAGGAAATTTGTGTCGGCCTGGTGATGCCACAACTTTCCCACACATAAATGTGTGGAAAAAGTGATTTATTCAGCTAAATTTGAGGTTTGCAGGGGATTCTGGGTAAGAAAACTTTGGGGGATCCACGCAAGCCATACCTCCCTGGAATCCCCTGGGTGTCTAGTTTTCAGAAATGTGTGAGTTTGGTAGGTTTCTCTAGCTGGCCGCCGAGCATGGGCCAAAACCCAGGTGAACCCCCTTGCAAAACCAGGTCGTTTTGTGATAGGCAATTTTGATGTCGCCTCAATAAGTTTTGGGCCTTTGCCTGTCGCGGGTACTTGGGCCTCCCACACGAGTGAGGCACCATTTTTATCGGGAGACCTGGGGGAACACTGGGTGGTAGGATATTTGTGTCAGCCTGGTGATCCCACAACTTTCCCACACAAAAATGTGTGGAAAAAGTGATTTGTTCAGCTAAATTTGAGGTTTGCAGGGGATTCTGGGTAAGAAAACGATGGGGGATCCACGCAAGCCATGCCTCCCTGGAATCCCCCGGGTGTCTAGTTTTCAGAAATGTGTGGGTTTGGTAGGTTTCCCTAGCTGGCCGCCGAGCACGGGGCCAAAACCCAGTTGACCCCCCTTGCAAAACCAGGTCATTTTGTGATAGGCAATTTTGATGTCGCCTCACTAGGTTTTGGGCCCTTGCCTGTCGCGGGTACTTGACCCACCCACACAAGTGAGGTACGATTTTTCTCGGAAGACTTTGGGGAATGCGGGGTGAGTGGAATTTTGTGGATCCACACAGATTCCAGAACTTTCCACCACAGAAATGTGAGGAAAATGTGTTTTTTAATACACATTTTGAAGTTTGCAAGGGATTCTGGGTAAGAGAACCTGGTGAGAGCCAGACAAGTCACCCCATCCTGGATTTCCCTGAGTGTCTAGTTTTTAAAAATGTATAGGTTTGCTGGGTTTCCCTAGGTGCCGGCAGAGCTACGGTTCAAAATCTACAGCTAGGCACTCTGCAAAAAAAGGGTCAGTTTTCACTGAGAAAATGTGGTGTGTCCACGTTGCGTTTTGGGCCGTTTCCTGTCGCGGGCACTAGGCCTACCCACACAAGTGAGGTACCATTTTTCTCGGAAGACTTTGGGGAACGCAGAGTGGGTGGAATTTTGTGGATCCACGCAGATTCCAGAACTTTCCACCACAAAAATGTGAGGAAAATGTGGGTTTTTTGACAAAGTTTGAGGTTTGCAAGGGATTCTGGGTAACAGAACCTGGTGAGAGGCACACAGGTCACCCCATCCTGGATTCCCCTTGGTGTCTAGTTTTCAAAAATGTACAGGTTTACTAGGTTACCCTATGTGCCGGCTGCGCTAGGGTCCAAACTCCACAGGTAGGTACATCCTGAAGAAAATTCAGTGCCAAGTGGGCTTTCTGCCGCCCTGGGGAGGGGGGAAATCGAGGGCTATTGCCCCGATATGCCCCCAAGGGGGGCAGAAAGACTGTGGCTATTCTTTTGGGGGGGTGGGGGCATTGGGATGCCCATTCTGAGAAGCCCCCACCCGTACTAATAGAAAAGCCAGCATAATCGCTGGCTCCTAGTGGACTTTCTGCCCCCCGGGGGACAGATCAGGGGCTACTGCCCCCATCTGCGTCCGGGGGGGGGCAGAAAGGCTGTGGCATATTTTTTTGGGGGGTGGGGTGGGGGCATTGGCATGCCCATTCTGGGCAACCCCCACCCTGAACTTTGGAGAAATAAAAATCCCTGGTGGCTAGTGGGCTTTCTGTCCCACCCCGGGGGGGCAGATAAGGGGCTATTGCCCCATCTGCCTCCCAGGGGGGGCAGAAAGACTGTATCACTTTTTTGGGGGGTGGGGGCCTTGACATGCCCATTCTGGGCAACCCCCACCCCTTCCCTATATAAAAAAAAAAATCCCTGGCGCTTAGTGGGCTTTCTGCCCCCCCTGGGGGCAGATCAGGGGCTATTGCCCCCATATTCCTCCTGGAGGAGCAGCAAGTCTTTAGTTTTCTTTGGGGGGGTAGGGTGGGGGCATTTGCATGCCCATTCTGGGCATCCCCACCCCGGGCCTATAAAAAAACATAATCCCTGGTGTCTAGGGTGATTTCTGCCCCCACGGGGGGCAGATTGGGGGCTACTGCCCCCATCTGCCCCCCAGGGGGGCAGAAAGACTGGAATTTTGTGGGGGCAGGGGTGGTGGCATTGGCATGCCCATCTTGGGCAGCCCCCACCCCTAAATTAAATGTAAAAAAAAACCCTGGCATCTAGTGGGCTTTCTGCCCCCAGGGGGCAGATTGTGGGCTACTGCCCTCATCTGCCCCCAGGGGGCAGAAAGACTCTAATTGTGCAGGGGGGGCATTGGCATGCCCATATTGGGCAGCCCCCACCCCTAATGTACATAGTAAAAACATTCCCTGGTTCTAGTGGGCTTTCTGCCCCCCCGGGGGGGGCAGAAAGACTGAATTAGGCCCAAAAATATGGGGGGAGCAAAGGCCCTTGCCCAAGGGGCCGCTCCCCCCTCCCTGGTGCCTAGTGGGTGGATCCCCAAGCAGGGATCCACTAGGGAGGGGTACCATTGGAAAGGGGAGATTCTCCCCTTTCCAACGATACCTCTCCCATCTGTTTCGGTGCTCGGGGGGCTGAGATAGCCCCACGAGCAACAAAACAATGAAACTGAAACTAAGTTTCAGTTTCATTTTCATTGCTATGACGACAGCGCGCCATGCGCGCGATCGGCATTGCAATGAAAATGCAAATTGGCCTCGGGAGGTTGGGGAAGCTCTTCCCCAACCTCCTGAGGCCAAAAAAAAAAGGGAAATCACTCTGCTGTCTGCAGCAGAGGGATTTCGTGCCCCTGTCCTCATGACGGAATGGTTCCGTCATGAGCACCGGAGCACCGGTGCTCATGACGGAACCATTCCGTCATGAGCACCGAAGGGGTTAAGGTGTGGATTTCGTGACATGCTAATTTAGGTGGAAAGTTCTTTATACCAACTAGATACTCTGGTAAGTCACTTACATACAGAGGAAAGAGTATGGGGGCTAACAAGCATCCCTGCTTAAGGCTGTTCATAGTAGGAATCCTATGAGTTAAGCTCTCCCCACCATTCTGTACTCTACACCACGTTGCTGTGTGTAAGGCCACAATTAATCTTAATAAAGCATCAGGGATTCCCATTTTCACTAAGTTCCTCCATAGGCTGGGTCTATCGACCCTGTCAAAAGCTGTTGAAAAATCTATGAACAAACTGTAAATTATCTGTGATTTTGTTATAACATATTTGTCGATTAATGATTGTAAGAGTCCGATGTTATCGGTGACAGAATGCTTTGGACGGAAGCCTGTCTGGGCCATTGGTGTCACTCCCCTTGAAAAAGCCCAGTCCCTCAGATGGTCCAGGATGACTGCGCAAAGATCTTCCAGGCTATCTGTCTATAATTACTGGGAGAAAGTCTTGAGCCCTTCTTCAGTAGAGGAAAAACAATACTCCCAGTCCATGATTTTGGACTTTGACCAGTTTTATAGATGTGGCAAAAAGTGGCTCAATAAACTTGCTCCACCCTCCGGGGTTACTTTTGAGGACTATAACTGGGATCTTGTCTGGACCCATTGTTGCTGAGGTTCTAGACCGCCTGATGTAAGATTTTCTTTGCTCCTCCGTCGGGGCACTTATCCCTGCTTCTCGACCAGTCGTTGATCTACAAGGAGCTCTTTGGCTGAAATCGTCTTGCTTCGCTTTATAGAGCTCCAGCAGATATTTTTCTCAGTCATTTTGGGAGACCGCAGATGTCGTATGAGATTTTTGAGCTCCGGTCGCTATTTCTATTAGATGCCAGAACTGATGCTTATGTTTTTTGAGAGACTGCCAACTGCAAATCAACCCAGTTTTTATCCATAATTTCTCTTTTATTGATAGAATTCATTTTCTTCCGTAAATTAAAAATGAATTTTTTTCTGACAACAGAGAAACTTAAGAATTGCTGTCTGATTAAACTGTTTAATCGCGTTTCATGGCGGTTTTAGATTGATATCCCGAGCAGCCGGGATCTGAATAGCTTGAACTACTGCCAGCCCTACTGGACTTAGAAGGGACATGCCTTATTATCTCAAAGTGATTTATATGAGATAACATTTTTCTCCAAAGGATCTATTTGGAGTGGATGATTTATGCCAGCACAAAGTAGAATAAAGCATGCTCTCAGTTGTAGTGAAAAACACTGAACTGCTTGGAAGTACTTCAACAGTCTAAAATGAAAGAGAAAAACGAAAAATATAGCTAGGAGAGGGCATATGCAACATAGTTAGTGAGCTATTACGTAACTGGGCACATGCCTGGGTGACCCTGCTACTCCTTCCCATTGCACCACAGTCCATTCAAAAATAATATCTATATTTTCCTACAAGAAATTAAACCCTCATCTCTCCAATAGTAATCTTTAAGGTGGTTGGTACTTGGTACCAGCTGCTGTGGGAACAAAGAAGGACCATGACAGAGTGATCTAAATGGAGCGTTGTAACAATCTCTTACAACGTTATGTAGGAAACCTCTCTCCCTCCATTTTTTTCCAAGTAGCTCTTTATTAAAATGTTTTCATCTTTAAACGTCATGAGTTCGACACAGGCATTCTAGAACATCAGGATTACACATTCAGTCCAATATACCTGCCCATATACATATGGGTATCAATCCCCTGGAAGTAAAGAAAAACCAAGTAGAAACACCCAAGGACCAAAACCAACCCTGTCTGTGAACGGGTTCAAGGATGATGTGTCCAAGTACAATGACCATACAGGACCCCTACTGGACGTCTAGTGCACAGGAAAATGAGCTGAAACATGGCACAATAGTCAAATGTGAGAAATAACTAATAATGTCTGTGGAATATAGATCACCCAGTAGAACTCTATAAGCGAGTGCCATAGTGTTGTGTGTACCATCCATCGTTGGAGGGGGGCCTGGAACCATAGGGGATAAATAAAAGAAAGGCCCATAGGTGCCACAACAGTGAGTGCGGGTAAAAAGCAGCAAGGCAAGGGATCCAGCCTATTCGCCCAGGAAGCACTTATTAATAGGGGGCCACAAACCAGGGGGCACCCAGCTGGCCATCGTATAGTAACCACTCAGTTTCAAGGGGGTCTCTCATCCATCTTTTCCGACAGTTTATCAAGACACACATCCCATGCATCCAGCAAGGGAGCTGCTCCATGCTGCATGGGTAGCGACCTCCACGTCGTTGTCTCAGCAGATGCCCATTTAGGAAGGCCCTTTAACCAAAGTCACAGCGATGGTGCCACCATGGACTTCCAAGTCATGGCTATGGGGCACTTCAGGGAAATGAGCGCCAAGTCGATGAACCTGACAGTATATCTGTTCCTACGCTTGCGAGTGGTCAGACCCAGGTGGCAATGAAGAGAATCGACCTGTAGGGAACAGCCCATGATATCAGACAGGGACTGACCAGCTTCCCTCCAGTAGCAGGTAATGTCCGGGCATGCTCATACCATAAAAGTTGGCCATGATGTAGGAGCACCAGGGGCATCTTGGAGGAACACCCGGAAAGATACATTGAAGTCGCATAGGAGTCGGATAGGCCTGATAGACATAACTGAACTGGGTATATTTCCGGTTGGAGTTCCTGGAAACACCCCATGCCTGCTCCAACACATGGGTCCACTGTCTGTTTGCCAGGTCCTGGCCAAGAAATAGAGCCCATTTATCCCTCAAAGCTTGGAGGATCAGGATGTGAAGTTTAAACAAACCGTCGTATAGCAGCATGCGTCACCCAGAGGGTAAAGTAGCAGCAAGTGCACCTCCGCCTATGCGGGTAGGGTGCTATCCATCAATGTCCGCTGGCAGGAAGAGGACAGCGGAAGTAGCAGCAATGCAGCTGTATTATCTAAGGCCCGATTGCCAATGCCCGTCATGTGGGCCGCAACCAGTCAGAGAAGAAAGGAGAAAAACATGCATAAATGAAGTGATGAGGGCCTCTAATGTCTCTCAGGGGCCCCCTGGGCTTGCAACCTGGTGCGGGGGTCCAAAGTGTTGCATCCACGCTCCTGCAAGGCAAAGATATCACTACCTGCATCTGCTGAGGTGGGTGCAGATCCCACCTCCAGTGCGCCCAGATCGCATGATCACACAAGGCCCCGGCTGCAGCGTATTCAAAGACGACTCCGCACCTGTAGGGGCCCACATTCCTTCACCGCTGCGGCTCGATCCCCCATTCATTGAGACCTCCAGAGTGTCCCCCGCAGCAGTCAGGTGGGGGTCTCTGGTCTCAATGATGCTGTCGGGCAGGCGAGGCAAGTGGGGCTCTTCACTGCGCATCCCTCCCTTCCGTCATTTTGGCCATGCCTCCCTACCTCTCTCCCTTCATAAGCAACACTGCATCAAAAAAGGCCCAAAGTGACCCTCAGTTTTAGGCCAGTTACAAATTTTAGGAGCATGGATTAGTGTCTTCATAGATGACATTGATCCAGGTATTACGGAGCTCTTCTGCTGCACTGGACCTCACTGACATCTTACCTGTTGGTGTAACATTGACTTACTTTATGGGTGCTTAGTATAAGGGAGCCTTTTGCATCTTTTGGGCTCTTGAACACATGGGTTTCTCTCTGGCTTCCTCTTGTGGCTTGTCCTCCTTTTGCTTTTACTTGACTCTGCTGGGTCCTAGGAATGTCTCTCGATCCCTGGGTCATCTGCACCGAAACATGGCTTCTTCACATCCTCCTGATTGAAGGTGCTTCAGAAAACTATTTGCTTCATTCATCTTCTCTTCTTCTGTTGCCCACTTTGCCATGGATCTAAAACCAGTGCCCATCAATGTAATCTATCTGCAGGTGATTACCACAACCGCCTGTATCTGGAACACCTTTTAGGGGGTCAATACTGTCTGGAAGGAAAGGTAGCCTCACTGTAAATTCATAATTTTCCATGTATTTGGAATACATTCCATATGGGGCAACCGTTATTCAAGAAGTTTTGTGCAATCTTGATCTGCCAGCAGATGGTTCATCACACTGCCACCGAAGCTCTATTGGACAGAAAACACTCATGTCTGTTTAAACCATGCAGCCTGAACATTTGTTTGGTAACTGGGAAACGTCAGTATTAATGCCTCTCTTGTTCCTTAAGGACCAATAAGCATTGTTCAGCCCTCTTGAAAAAAAGCCCTTAGTGGAGTTGTTAAGTTGGGTGTAGAAGTGGGATTGTTTCCACATTGCTACACATCTACTCAGGTTATATTAGGTTATAGGTATGTCATCAACACAAGCAAAGTACAGTGGCTTCCCATGCTATGGCTTATTGGTAAAGTTGCCCACCCTTAAGAATTTGTTTTGGATTATTTTTTATTTATAAAATAGTTTAATTGACCACTGCCCTTCATCAACAGCAAACACAAGAATTTTTAAATAAAACATTCTTTCACATGACATTTTACTAAAAGGAAGGTTAATCATTAATAGTTAAAAGCATTATTTGAAAACATCTCACTGTCCCACAGCTGCCAAAACAGAGGGAGATTCAGGAGCAACAAATAAATAGCAACATCAGGGACCCTCCTCAACTAACTTTCTGCCAAAAAAGATCACAGATTTTGCTTTCTCGCTTTCATATAGAGCAGACAAGCCTTTAAATATGAGGTATTCTCTGCCAAGTTTAATAGATTAATGCCATAACTTGACTCTATGCAAGACTTTTGCCCAGTCTTAAGAGCCAAGACTAATTTTGCTTTAAGTAATAGAAAACAGAGAATGTGATCCAGGATGAATTTCTAATAATCAGACAATTCTGAGATGATCATTAAAGTACTCAATCACAGGGTTGACTTCTTTCTTCCTGTATATTGTGTGATCACTCAAATGAAAACACCATGGATATTTTTTACAAATCCAATTAGACATACCTACAATTTCTCTCAAATAAAAAAGTCCAACAATTGATTTCTTATTCTTAGGTAGCAGTTTAAAAATGAAAATAGAGAAATTAGTTAAAGAATAACCAAACACCAAATGAGATGTGTTGTCTCTACTGAGGTTATTACCAGAACTAACAACTAAACATAACCATTTGGAAATGGCGGATTGGAAAATAAAGAAGATCGAAGTACATTCAGTTTCAGGTGCAGACAAGTAATTAAAGTCTAGTGTGAGTTTATAGATTCCGAATAAGAGAGACAGGGAGGTAAAGACGAGTTAGTTTAGATGATCTTGAGAAACTGGACCGTCAATCTTGTCATTCCAGAACTAGAAAAATCAAAGGCCGTATGAGTTTACATTGAACCCTTTCATTTTCTTATTGATATATATTTACAGCTGTCCCAATATGCCCTAATATATGTCATGGGCACCCCCCCATAGATATTTAAGGAAGTTCCCTTCCATTTTTTTTTTTACAAGTTTCGTACAAACATTCGAGAAATTATCTGGTAAAGGAGAGGGCAGCGACTGCATCAATCAAGAGCTTAAGCTGAAAAAAATATTAGAAATATTTATTCTTCATTCTATGGGTAGGCTTTCGGGTAAATTTAACAACCCCTATAGTTGCTTCTAAAGCTGACTGATGCTCTAGAGTAGTTATAGCAATAATGAAGACAGCTGTTAAAAAATTATCAATAAATTAAAAGGGGCTATTATGGCTTTTCTACAGATACTGTGTCAGAATAATTTAGGATCTTTTAGTGTTGATGCTACATCATGATTCCAATTACATGTTTGACTGTTCTAGACTGAAAATGTAGTTTTGCCCACAAGTATACAATAGTAATCAATGTTTCTAATTCCATATTTGACTGTTGCAGATTTAATATTTTGTTCTGGCTACCATTATGCAATTCAACCCATAATTTCCCAACTTTATGAACATTTTGAATTTTGCTTAATTTCTTGCAGTGGAATTGGTTGCATATTAGAATACCATTAGCAAAAATATAATCTTACAGAAATATCATGACCTAAATATCATTTGCAAACAAATACCTTCCAAGTGGGCGTTGATAAATATAATTAACCGCAATAGGGCAGCATTTTTGTAAGCGATATTCAAAACATGGTATTTTTTTCAGACACCATTTTGGGTATGATATTCTGGTACCTAACTGTGTAACCATGTTGTTTCAATGCCATTCATTTGACCTTGATGTATGGCATCATTTTTTTTTTTTTTTGTATTTCTTTTTTTATTGTTTTTCAAACAAACATTATATCAAGAAACATCCATATATGCAGCAGTTGATACATTTCCAGCATGTTATCTTAACAGGCAATTAGTACAGTATTCCAGTTCGCTTGGCACAGCAAGACATAATACAGTATTTACAGAACGTCATTTAGGCAGAGGACATTGCATCTATGCAGTATACAATATGTACGACATGTTGGTCATGATTACCTTACAGCGTTAGTGTGCCATTGCCTACGTTGGTATTAAGCTAACCCGTACCAGAATGCGTTATGTCTATTACTCAGGTAGCATCTCCTTCTCTCGCATGGGTAGGCCCTTTTATTTGTGGTGCGCGCTCTGTGCTCCTTAAGGGGAAATCGCTGCCGCGCTGGTGTTTGGGGTCTCATTCGGGCGCTGCAGCAGATAACATGTCAAGGGGGCCCAGATATCCCTGGGCCTAGAGGCCCTAGGCAGCATTTCCGCATATGTGGTGAGTTGGTCCTGGCAATACACCAAGTCATCGAGCCAGACCTTGAATTTGGGTGCCCTCCCCCTGCCCCATCTGCAGGCTACTCGCCTCTTAGCCATGAGCAGTGCCAGGGCCACATATTTATGATGCGTCGCCTGTATTGGCTGGACGTAGCCCAGCAGGGCCGTCAGCGGTGTTGGTTCAATGTGTGTGTTCGTCATCAGATCTAGAGCGGCAAAGACTTGCCCCCAGAATTCATGTACCCCGGGGCACTCCCAAGCCAGGTGCAAAAAGGGGTGTAATACAGTCTGTGAAGGAATTTATAGTGTATGATACGCAGCCTGCTGCTGGCCGAAACTCGCTCAGTCTGCAAGCAACAATGCTCCCATTGGTCATCCGTAAGGGCAAGACCCAGCTCTTCACTCCATCTTGTGCGGGACAGTGTGGCCGGCGATTCCCTCTGTAAATGCACCGCTCGATATATAAGGGATACAAGGCGTTTTGTCGTTGTGCTTTTGAGCATTATTTGTAGTGGTGCAAGCACCCGTGGTTCCGCGGGGAATTCCGGGGTAAGAGACCGGACTCCCTGTCTCAGTCGAATATATAAAAAAACTTCGAGTGGAGTCTGTTGCAAGCCCTGGAAGACATGGTCAGCTGTGCGGAATTGGCCGTTTTGATATAAATCCCCCCAGGTATGAATGTGCGTGCGTTCTCTAAAATTATGGAATATTATTTCTTGGAGGAGAGGCATACTTGGATGATAAGTGAGGGGTAGTAATGGGGAGTAAAGCATGGGGACGTTCAGCATGCCTCCCATGCGTTGCCATGCTTTAGTGGTGCAGTTGATAGTGGTCAGCGTCTTACTCCTAGTGCCGGCTATGTCGTACAATGCTCCGTCTATGGGGATGGGGTGTGCAAGCCATTGTTCCGCCGCAACCTGTGGCATATATCGTGGCTGCTTCACCCAGAACCATGCATAGTGAGCTTGTGCGCTAATGTAATATAATTCGAAATTTGGTATGCCGAACCCCCCCTGGGAGTATGGTCTGGTAAGCACATTCCACTGCAATCTCGGTTGTTTACCCCCCCATACCAGTCGCGTCAGCTCAGATCTGAGCGTCTTAAAGAAGAATGCCCCTGGATAGTATGGTATGTTTAAAAACAGATAAAGCAATTGGGGAAGTACCACCATTTTAATTAAGGATGCTCTTCCCGCCATGGAGAGGGGTAATGTAATCCAGTGGGTCACGTAGTCAGTTATGCGTGTCATTGCGTTTCCATAATTTAGGCGCATCAATTCGTCTCTGTCCCTAGTGACGCGGATTCCCAGGTACCGCAGCTCCTCCTCGCACCATTCTAATGGATAATCCAACGGAAAGCGGGTTGTTGCTGTTGTCAGAGGGAAAATACAAGACTTCCCCCAGTTAATCTGAATCCCCGATAGTTTCCCAAAAACAATAAATTCTCGGAGTACTGGATTTAAATTATGTTGTGGGTCACGGATATTCAGGGTGATATCATCGGCGTATAGGGATATAAGTATTTGCCGCATATTGCATCGTAGGGCCTTGTCATTGTGGTGTTGCCGCAGTTTCGCTGCCAGTGGCTCCACTGCAAGAGCGAAGATCAAGGGGACAGCGGGCATCCCTGCCGGGTGCCCCTGGTGATCTGAAATGTATGAGATGTGTGTCCATTCATGAGCACCTTGGCCACTGGTACTTGATATAATAATTTAATCCAGGAAAGGAAAAGGGGTGGGAAGCCCATCCGCAACATGACTCCAAAGATATAGTCCCATTCAATTGAGTCAAAGGCCTTGGTGGCATCCAAGAAAATGGCGGCTAGGGGTAGGTCGGGTGAGACATTATTCAGAATAGCAAACAGGGTTCTCAGATTATGAGAGGTAGCTCTCCCAGGCACAAATCCAGACTGATCAGGGAGGATCAGCCTTTCCAGCAACAGGCTCAGTCGATTAGCGATAAGTTTAGCTAATATTTTGGCATCACAATTAAGGAGGGACAGCGGCCTATAGGAATCGCAATGTTGAGGCGACTTCCCCGGCTTCAAGAGCGAGATAATGAGAGCCTCTCTCATGGATGCCGGCAGGCAGCCAACCTCTAGCGATTCTTCATACACCTCGCGCAAGATTGGGGCCATAAGGTCTATATACGTTTTGTAGAATTCTATAGGGATGCCGTCTGTGCCCGTGGCTTTCCCTGATTGCATGCTCATAATAGCTTCCCTGACCTCGTCCAACTCGAATGGGGCACATAAAAATTCTCGTTGGGCGTCGCTTAGCCAGCCTAATGTCACATCCCCCAGATAGCTCTCTAGGTCAAGGGCGTCTGTTCTATTTGTGGTATACAGGCTGGCGTAGTGGCGTGTAAAGGCATTTAGGATATTGGTAGTATCTCGGTAGATCGCTCCATCCGAGTCTTCGAGTTCCAATACATAGTTTGAGTGGCGAGGCTTCCCAATCGTGTTCGCTAGCGCCCTACCAGGCCTCTCTCCCTCTCCGTAGGCGCGGGCCACCCAGAATCTACCTCGAAATCTCGTTTCCCTCTGCGCTGTGTCCATATAATCCGTAAGCGTCTCTCTAAATTTGATTTGAGCGGGGTTGTCCGGGCCTGCGGCCAACCTTGCCTCCAGAGTCTTAAGCACTACTTCTAACTTGTGTAGTGTATTTGTTATGTCTTTAAGGACGCCCGATCCCTTGGAGATGCAGAACCCTCGGAGTGTAACTTTGAATGCTTCCCAAATGGTTTCTACATTGTCCACCGACCCCTTATTCCTCTAAAAAAACGTATCTCCTCCCGCAGCTCTTCCTGAAAGACCGTGTCTAGTAAAATAGGAGCATGTAGTCGCCAAGGACTGCGCGGTGCGTCGAGTTCTGAGGAGGATAATGTGAGTATTACTGGGGCATGATCTGAGTAAGTTCTGGCTAAGTGCTGTACCCGAGCTATAGCTGGGCCCAGCCCCCGGGACAGAAGCCAATAGTCCAATCGCGCCCACGACGCTGCCTGTGCTGTGTAATGTGTTCCCTCCTGTGTTGCGGGATGTGTATATCTCCAGGCATCTATTAACTGGTAGGTGGCTATGGTGTCTTTTATAATCGCACGTGCTTTCGTATAGTGGTGAGGAGCGGGGTGTGACCTATCCAACTGCGGATTGTATGTGACATTAAAATCCCCCCCCCAAATAATGTGACTGGAGCCTATGTCAAATATTTTAGCTCACAATGTGGTGTAAAACTCCGGGGCATCTACGTTCGGTCCATAGCAACAGGCCAAAGTCACTGTGACAGTCCCCAGTTGCCCCCATGCCAGACAGTATCGTCCCTGTGAGTCCCAGGTGGCTCCCGCCAGGCGGAAGGGTATCCGCTTCTTTATGAGTATGGCCACTCCCCTCGCATAGGAGGAATAAGAGGAAAAGATTCTGTGGTCCGCCCATTTGCTGGCAAAGTTATTTGGTTTCTGAGATGCAAAATGTGTTTCCTGTAACATAGCTATGTGCACTCTATGCCTGTCCAAGTAGGCTAATATGTGTCTCTTCTTCCTCGGGTCCCCCAAACCCCTAACATTCCACGTAAGAATATTCAGTTGCTCGGAATTCGTGTCAGCCATGCATCTGGATATCTGCCCTCAACTTGCTCTGCATCCAAGGGATGCATTTTAGTCTATGTGCCTGAACATGATATAATGTTTTATTCCAATTGGAATGCTCAAACGCTAACTTGCCAGCTGCCCACATTAAACTGTCAGTGTGGTCATCTTGTCGTGTGAAGGTCATGTACAAACCGCAACATTCCCCTCGTATTCCCTCCCCCACCCACTGAAGCAACCCCAACTTGCCAGAACTAGACACCCACCCGCCCCCCCAGACCCCAACCTGGACAAGAACAAACCCTTAGTCCCTGTATGTAACAGGCAGTACACGAAATCGGGGAATTCCCTTCGGGGGCCATCCCTAGGTGGCCACACAGTGATCCCTCACCCCAGAAACCCCCTAGGTGAGACAATCGGGTTCCGGAGGGCAGAGGGCGCCCGATGTCTATTATATACGGCTCAATGTAGCCCAACATACAGTTACCTCTTGTGTTCTTTGGTGCATGGCCTACCTCCCAACAATAACATGACATAAATCAGCATGAGAGTTTGTAATGGCGGTGAGGTTGTTCTCAGTGTGTGTCGTCCTCCGCCCCAGGCAACTCAGAGGCTTGTGCTGCCGCCACGTCCCCATCAGTACAGTTCGTGCGCCGTATATGTTTGAGGAATTCCTCCACTTGCTGCGGTTTGACAAAGAATCGTTGCCGGCCCTGATGTGTAACCCTGAGACGCGCCGGGTATAACAACGCATAGTCAATTTGTGCCTTTCTCAATTTGGCTTTTACGTCCATAAATTTCCGTCTCTCTTCCTGGACTGTAGGCGTGAAGTCTGGGTAGATGGCAAAAGTATTCCCGTCATAAGATAGAGTCTGCTTGCGCCTCGCTGCGCTCAAGGCCACATCCCTGTCCCTGTAATTCAAAAGTCTCGCTATTATGGGACGTGGAGTGCCACCCGGTGGTGGGCGCGGCCCAAGAGATCTGTGAGCCCGCTCTACATTAAACTGCGTTGAGAAGGATTCAGCACCCAGAGCAGCCACCAGGATTTTTTCCACATATTCTTCCATCTTTCCAATGTTGGTCGATTCTGGAATGCCAAGTACGCGTACGTTATTGCGCCTACTGCGCGCTTCTAAATCTTCGTTTTTGGCTGCGATCAGTTTTAGGAGTTTGTCCATGTGGGCAAGTTGCGTGACATTCCTAGCTGTTGTGTCCTCTGTATCCGAAATGCGCCGCTCCGTTTCTTTGAAACGGTCCTCATGGCCTTCCAGTTTGTGTGCTATGGCGTCCATGCGTGTCGACATTCGATCAACTTTGTCCACAATAGTGGCAAACCCCTGCCTGACCTCTTGTAGGATGCTCTGCACATCCGCATTGTGTGTGGCAGTGTCTCCCCGTGCCTCCCCGCTTCCTTCAGGGTCGCGGTCTTCCTGGGCGGCTCGGGTTATTTTTTCCCCGTTTCGAATGTCAGCTTCGGTTGCCTGGTGTCTGGTTTCCCCATTATGGCACCTATGTATGGCGCAGCCAGTCGCGTCCCCGTCTGCCGTCTTAGTGGGGTTGACGCCCCCGGGCCCACGGCTGTCAGCAGTCAGCGCTCAGTTTTT
Organism: Calotriton arnoldi; assembly: GCA_963921515.1. Classification (NCBI taxonomy): domain Eukaryota; kingdom Metazoa; phylum Chordata; class Amphibia; order Caudata; family Salamandridae; genus Calotriton; species Calotriton arnoldi. The sequence continues at coordinate 244,953 of CAWUFW010012228.1, forward strand.
TGGTCCGTACACCTCCAAGGCAGTGCAATGCAGGGGGGGCACCGCCAATGGTACCAGAGCAGATTCAGCAAGGCCAGCCTCAGGGCGTCGCACCCGGCCACACCACACACAGCAATCGCACTTCTCAGCGACTCAGTGGCGCCGCTTCAGACCCACACGGTGCGGAGTTCACACTGTCTCGTGGCAGTACCTCGGAGGCAGGATCTGGTCATCTGCCGCAAGGATTCTATTGCGCCCACAGATTTCTCCTCCAATATCAATGCCGCATTTTGAGGGGGGGGCCCCCCTAGCCACTATCTCCCAGGGTGTCTGTAGGGTCTCCACGCATACGACCCTCTTCGTCTCAGCACAACATGGCGGATCCCCTGCTGTAATATGGCGCCAAGCAGTGTATAACCTCCCAGCGGGGCAGCTCTAGGTTCCCCCTCTCACCTCAGCATGGCAGTCGTGGCAGGCGCAGCCTCCCAGATCTTTAGGCGGGTAGCGGGGACCCACAGCAGCACTCTCATAGGGGTCCCCGGTTGCACAGTCTCATCAGCGTCCAGCAGTAGTCCTCCGCTTGCAGCGCAGCGGTGCCTGCCTTTGCAGATGGACAGCGTGGGTTGATGAGGGCCCTCGATCAGTGTCCGTGTGCCACGTTTTTCCTGCGGAGACTGTGGTCTGAGCGTAGGCCTCTGTTCTCGGTCAGCCTCGGGCAGGCCGCTGCCCACGATTCACCGCCCAGCTTTCCGTCCGTCCCCTGCCAGCCGAGTTCATCCGCATTCGCTGCACTTCGGGCTCCGTCACCGCCAGGTGCCTTGTATTCACGAACGCTGCATGGAGCTCCAGGGCGTGAGTTCCGACTCCGCCGCTCCCGCCTCGTTTTCGTGGCCTGGGTGCTTCCAGCGCAGCCGCGGCCTCAGTTAGTCTCAGCCACCGCTCTACGTACCCCCTGCACTCCGCAGTATATCTCGGCCAGTATTTGTCGTCGCCGTTTCTGGGGCAAGCTTGCTCCGATTCTCCTACAATTTTCAGCGAGTCTGCCGGGAGGTGATATCTGCTGGCTGGCAGCTTTTCGGACGATTAAGAGGCCATTGAGCAGGATAAATGATCGGATATATTCATCGGGCTGCAGGAGCCTCACACTTGTGCGGCCATCTTGCGTGTGCGCCACCTAGCGCCCCCCTGGTGTATGGCATCATTAAACCGTTTACCCACTTGAACGGGGTGAGGGGACTTCTGCTAATGCCCATCGCCCCTCTACTGTGGAGATCAATTGTGGCTTTGTTCTAACTCTAAACCAAGCTTCCCTGGTACACACACGCACTTCCGTTTCCTGTCCTTGCTCTGCTGCTTGGCATAAACGTTTTAGGCATTCAGCTGTCCATCTTATTCCCTGTGTCCTCATCGCATCTATGTCCTTACCCTTTGACTATTTTATGCCTGTGTTTAGGAGTCAGGTTCTGCTGCACCGAAACATAGACAGGGATGAAGCAAAGTACCACTTTTTCAACTTATTGCACCTCTCAAATCAATTTATATGAGTGCAGAAATAATAGGAGTGGAAAATTATTTTGTGGGATTGTTTAAAAAAATGCAATGCCAGGGAACTGACTTTGAGGCTAATCTAACGCTAGACACACAATTCAAACTCAGTGGCAAGAGTTTTGCCCAATAACAGACGACCACAATTCTTTCAAATTTATGATAAAGTCAATCATTGAGTTCTACCTGTCTGTTAAAGGACCTTTTTCCAACCTTTTTAGATGAAAGGTCCAACATTCCATATGAAACCAGATGTTTGTTTCATGAAACACTTTGGCAATAAATTGCAGTCTGAAAATGGATAATTTGTGGTTATAACTTTCAGATTATTCTGGCAAAAAGGAATTTTTCGGGTCCAGAAATATTGGCACAAAACCGAAATTTGTTTTTCGCTATTTAGCAATATTTATGTATCCCTTTATTAGAAAATGCATAAGATAACATGTTGACCATACTAGAATGTAAAGAAGTCAAAAGCCCGAAAGGTAATAACCATGATACAATAATAAAATTATAACATGACTACATTTATACAAGTAAATTCATACTAAATATTGAAAATAAGAAGTGATTATAAGGGAGCAGTGCATTCACCTTCATCAATAATTTTGAGGGAGCTTTTGTGCGTTCGAACTAAAATATGCATTACTATTAATTGCTCCACACTTGAATTCACACATATATACTGACATGGAGCTATTGTATTTGAAACGAAATGTGTTAAAGTGTGTGTTTTATTGAACGAGGCCTCAGTTAGGCCTCGAAGTCATCTTGTTTAGCTTTCATACATTCTCAAGGTTCTTCCTGCAAATCCACAGTATTGCATTAAATTCAGAATGGATCTCTGTTGATTGTTCTAACACCTCCAGATGACTTAAGGTTAGAAGAGGCAATCAACATTCATGGAGTGGGTTAGTGCTAAGATTGTAGGGTTATGTGACGCTTTTAAAATATGAATTATGATTCGTTGTAATACTGCTTGTACCATGCTGACTTTGCAGTTTTATTGCATTTCTATGCGAGAAAACTGTATGTAAAGTCCTAATTTCTGGGGATGAGCCAGATATTTCTGAAACCTTTCCTGAACATCTAGGATTGATTTTGATGTACGTTTTAAGACTCGCGGCCTGATTTCGAGTTTGGCCGAGGGATACTTCTTGCAGCAGCGACGGAGTACACTGTCCACTAAACTGAAGGTCCACCCGCCTCATTTAGAGTCAAGCGGACATGCATTATGCCAACGGCCAAGCCTAGATCATATTCACGGCCAACATAAACCTCTGACAGCCTGACATCTAAATTGGGCCGTTAGTCTATTTCTGATTAGTCCTAATATTTTGTACTATTCCATTTAGTGACAGCCTCCATGGCAAATGATGTCCATGTATTTTAATGAGATTGCTGCTGCATTTGCATTTCTTAAATATCTGTATTGCATCTTAACCTCTAATAAACCTATATGGTTTGTCTAAATTCCAATCTCGAACTCCCATTTTGAGTCAGTTCTTTTTTTGATGGCTGTATTTTGAAATTCTGTTTTGAATCTTGACTCTGTGGGACACATTACCTCTAAGACGTTGAGGTAGGTTAACACCGTTCGCAACCCAACATTGAGCGCTCTACTGTAATGCAGATTTTCTGGGGAATGTCACTGGAAGAAGTCATGGGTAAAAGAGATACTTGCAGGAGGAAAAACTTTATACAGGAGGAGGTACTATGCACAGGTGATTAAAAGGTAAAGTATTGTCTTGTGGGTGGATCAAGCACCAGATATCAATCATATCACGATTAATCATGACATCATGAAAGAGAGAACAGTCACTATTATTGCATTTATATATGAGGACCACCCTGTACAGCATGAGGTATCATTAAAGACAGTTTCCAGTCACCGCCTAGGACGCTATATGTGCTACCACACTCAAACTCAGTGAACAATCCAGCCGGTTTACACAGGAATGCCATCTAACAAATATTGGGAACATAGACTATCCCTAATATCAATATAGCACATAATATCTTTAGTTTTGAAATAACATACCTATCTTTCTTAACTGTCCATTTTTGCAGAAGCCGGCAGGACACTATTTTCAGAAAGAGGATTGCCACATCACATTTCTTTGAGCTGTTAAGTAAGGATTTCTCAGTACTTGCCACAGGGTGTGAACAGCAACTACTAATAATCTGGCCCACCAAATCATGTTTGAGTTTTTCTGATTCTGAAGCAGAAAGGTGTGTCTCTTGAATGAGAGCAATGTCAGGATGTTTGTTCCCAAGACAGGTACAAGATCTTGATATAGCCAGTCACATTCATAGATATTATGTTCAATGGAGTAGTATTTTGTGCTGCCATGTGTGCCGCTGCACTGGTTATCATATATTACATTTAAATAAACACAGGTAGGATGCTCCTATTAGGCCTTGAATCCAAGTCTGGATTGGCATTGACAGAGGTGACCAGGTACTTTGAAGGATGAATAATCTGTTCAAGGGAATGAGGGGTGAAAAGGTGTAACAAGGTGATAGAACAGGGAAGATAGTCAAAAGCTATATAACACAAATGGGAAAGAGTGACTAGAGAAGGCCCGCAGGGGACAATCTAACTGCAAAGCTATGATCTGTGAGCCTATCTCAGTTAGCACTGGACGGCAGCCCAGATACTTGGGTGACTTTCCTTTACTAACTGAAACTGAGGGACTAATCAGTGGTAACGGGGAAGGTAGAGGGTTGCTTCATTGCGACTGCACTCTTTTTTGTGGACAGACGCTTATTTTTTCTAAACGGACTTTGATCCAGAGAAACAGAAAGAAAACACAGAAGGGTGAAATAAGGGGGAAGAGAAAGACTGAAAGATTGTGACAAAATTAGAAACCAGGAACCTACAAGAGTGAGATAAAGGGAAACAGAGTGTCTGGGGGTAGATTAAAGAGGCATGAGGTGAAATATGCAGTCTTGGAATATGACACTCCAATGTTCGATAATGTTGGCCTCTGGCTTTGTAACTAAGCTTTGAGCCCTGGCACTTATTATTTTACAAATTCAGCACTGGTTATACTTAAGATATTATTGCCAAAATGAGTTGTGAGACTCACTCGAGTTGTGAAGCCTGCCGAGCGTGGTGCAGGAGTGCGGGCTGTGGAGCAGAACAGCTTGGGCACAGTTCATATCGGCAGCACAGCACAGCTATATGCTGCTGCTGCCGATAATCCTGTGAAGACGCTGAGTAACTTGTGGGCGGTACGTGGAGAGGAATTGACAAAGCAGGGAGTGGCAGGGAGCGGCTGACGGGCCGGCGTTTCACCTGAGCGTCTGAGCTCGCATCGCCCTCTATCCCTGAGGTTCCATGGATCCGTTGCCCCGCTGTCTCCGTTGTTCCCTACTGCAGGATTTACAGGTCTAAGACCTTGGGTGAATTGGATCGGGCCGGAGCAGGCCACCGCTCGATCCGCGACCGGTAAATCCACGGCTGGTAATTACACTGCAATCCGTGGCGGAGACGCCGCCGAGCCCCTGCACTGAGCCATACTGAGCCACTGCCGTCCGCTGCTTATGAGGTGAGGATCTGGAGGCAGGGGGCGAGTGGCAAGCCCAGAGCCTCCAGGTCATTGTTCCAGGTTATCGAAGCACTGACGGGGGGAGTGGGGCATTGTAGCAATATTGTAGCAGCTAACAGCTTTTCGCCTGCTGCCCACTCTTAGCCCCGGCCTCGCCCCCTCCATAATCTTCAACTCTGTCTGACTGGCATTATTTAAGAAAGCACCGGTCCCCCCACCAGCCCAGACAAACATCCAGGGGAGTGGGTGTGCGGCCGCAGTGAATCAGAAGCTCCAGAGAGAGGCCTTGGAGGCCCCCTAACCGACCAGTCATCATTCGTTGAGACTGCGAGCGCGGCTGGTGACAGTCAGCGACCGCTGAGAGTGGCCCTCGGAGACCTACGGAGGCGGCCCGGTTAGCACGGGTGCGGCTTGTGGGCTACCAGGGGGGCCCCACTCGCTAATTCATCTTTTACATAAATCAGTGCTGGTTGGGAGAACGCACTCCTTCTATAGATACTGACACCGGAGCTATCATCTGCTGCCATCTGTTGCAGTTGTCTGTCATAACCATGGCACTGGACTCCTTGCCAGGGGGAGGATCTGGTAAACCAGGAGACCACGTTGGGAGCGAATCTTAAACCTGTGAAGGGGTGAACTCGTGTTTTCCCCTCCCCCCCCAACTGCTCTCCACTGGCATACAAGAAACTTAGGGCTAGAACTATCAACATGAAAAGACTGGGCACGGAGCAGCCCCTGACTAAGAACAAATGTAAAGCACTTCACATCGGAACCACTGGAATAACAAACATCAAGTAGCTCAATGTCAGGAGCAGACCAAGGGGAAATCCAGGGAAAACAGACTGAACTGGAGAACGAATCCTTAATACTAATAAACGATATGGCCCCAGAAGAGGAACAAGAAAGGATCTGGCCTAACAATCATTTAAAAGGAGAACGATATCCAGACCTGCAGAAACAAAAACTACAAAAGGCAGAGGAGATACCACTCTCAATTTCAGTAAATGACTTTACCCTACCAGATATAAATCTCAACCTAGCTCCTCCTTCAGTTCCTTTAGAATCAACAAAGGAGACTCTGCTAATACTAAACAGTACCCCTAGTCACACTTCTGACCAAATAGAAAACCTGTCTCAGACACCAGATTTTCCGCTGTTCAACTCGCTACACTCACTTAATAGACAGGATACAATATCCAGTGCACTTTTTACCCTTTAACACATTTTAGAATGTATATTGGCTTCAATGGAAAACTATATGGACAACTCCGATCAGATACTGGAAACCCAAGCTGGTATTCTTCAATACCTAGTAAATAAAAAGAGGAAAAAACAACTTATCTATAAACTACAAGCTCCACCAAGAAAACCAGATAACATAGATGAGGAAACAGCACAAAGAATGGCACCTCCTCCGCCAACTGAAACATACTCTCCAGTAAAGATTCAAAGGGCGACGCAGACTGACAGGACTACTGGCAATAAAGGCATAACTAAAGTGCCCCTCGATGATAAAATGTATTCGCTCCGGAAATTATTTAAGGAGTCTTCAAATGATATCAATACAAAAGAAGGTATTTCATTTTTTCCAATCTTTGACCAGAAGAGAAGCCAAACCTTGATAAATCAAACAGTTGGTAATGAGGCAACAGTCACAACTGAATCTCCGATCGCATCAGAAACTGGACTGCAGTCAAAGCAAAAGGGAAAGAGAAGTAAAAACTATCGTAAAGACAAAGGGTGTAAGAAGAGAACAAAACGAAGACTCTCTCGGCAATCCACAAGGAAAATAAAATTTCCACCCCTCACATCCCCAGAAAAGGAAACGGAGGATCAGTCTCAACTCTTTAAAATTCCAGAGATCGCCTTAACAAAAGATTAGCCACCACTTGTGTACAACACAAACACTCTTTTGGTGCAACTAAATCCTTTTGCACCAATCTCTATTACAGATACTCCAGCTGACCCTTTTCTGGTGAACAACTCAGGTAACTAAGACTATTCGTCCCCAGGAAATTCAAACGAAAAAGGGAATTCGATTGCTCCCCGTACTCTAGAAATAACCGATCTGTTTCCTGTAGGCAAAGCACCTTTAAATCATGGGAGAATAGTAAACTTGCTTCAGAAAATTGACCTGCTCCACTTCTTAACACCTTTGGAAATAAAATTAGTGTTGTTTCCAAATAAATCCCAGTACATGATGGCAAATGTTGAATTCTGGTCTAATGTGATACCCTCAAATATTCTAAAGGAGAAGGATACCATTCATAAATACGGATTTGATGTGGTCGAAAGGAAAATCGAAATTGCCCAAAAAATCAAAATATACAAACAGACACTAGGGCCACTTGCCACACCCACATTTTCCATAGTGCAAGAGCACAAACGAAAGCACATGAAGGAACACTAACCGTCCCGGTAAATAACAGGGAGCGACGAATCTTGGACCTCACCCACAAAAACCTTAGGTCTCAGTCCCATAATCTCTCTTGGTCTTGGATATCTAAAAACCTGAATAGCCATTAGCTGGGCAAGGCAAATAAGCTTCCCTTTTAGCAGATCCTTAAGTATTGCATCGTGGAACATAGCTGGGAAAGACCCTGGAAAACTAGCCCTGATCTTAGAAAACTCATCGTCAATTGTGACTTTGCAAGATACATGGGCACTAGCATCCTTTGATCAAAAAGATTACATTATATATGATCTTCCGGCAGAGGCAGTGAGAAGGGGACACACAAAAGGAGGTCTTGCAATACTACTGAAGGAAGACATATTCTGGGATCAGGAAGTAGTCAATATGTGTCTGCCAAATATCCAATGTATAAAGATAAAGTAAAAGAAAGAGACGGCGGATTCTATGCATGATCTCCTTGTTTTTAATGTTTACATCCCCCGGTGCCTGCGAACGACCATCTTATGATCAAAGGATTTGCCAAAATTGATTCCGTCATAGACTCCAAAGGATTTCCTTCGGTACTGATTACAGGGGACTTCAATTGAAAAATCTCTAATACTTTATTGTCTGAATGGAGCACTTACGCATATGAGGAAATGTTGTCAATTCCATCACCGCTATTCCCTTCAAAGGCCAAGACTGACAAAAGAAGGAAAATGCTTGTCGCCTCGGCGATGGCCTTAAACGGGCTTATACTAAACGGAAGACTAGAAGGGGACATTCCCGCAGCTTATACCGGAAAGGGGCCATTTAGCACCTCCATTCTTAACTATGTAATCTGCAGTCTGGATCTCTTCGGTATGATGCAAACCCTGACCATTAAAATTACAACAGTAAGCGATCATGCAATTTTGTCTTTGGCACCCGAGATCCCGTTGCAACCCTCTGATACATGGTCCCTGTCTCAACAAAATGAAACTATAGAAACCCAATCAAAGAACGGGCGAATAAAATGGAAATCAATGGAAATCAATTGCAAAAATAAACTCTGCTATCATTTCTTCATTATTGACTAATGGAAGCACAGCTACTGACCCGATAACAGCTTATGAGGACACGATTGCAGAGATAGTGGCCCCCTTGACTGCCCGCACAGCTAGGTGTGGTATGCGTGAGGGTCATTTAGCTCCAAACCACTCAGACTGCGTAACCTCTAAGTTAAACAAATTGATTAGACTGCAATTTTTAAAATATTCTGGAGCCAGACAGAAAGAGATTGCAAAGTTGAAAAAAGCATGCCAACGGCAGAAGGAGAACACCAGACGTGTACAAACGGACAAAAACTGGGTGGATATTCAAACAGCAGTGAACCAAAAAAGCAGTAAGGAGTTCTGGAGGATAGTAGCAGAAGCAACAGGCACACGGAAAGCAATTTATTCTTCTCCAGTTCCACCATCGGAGTGGGAAAAGTATCTCCTTGAGCTCTATAAACCAAACCTTTATGGCCTGGCAAAATCAATACAACCTGGGTACAGAAAGGAGGAAAACTCCACGATACGATATCACCATCAACGAAAGAAATAGCAGTATGTATAAAGGCAGCAAGATCAACTGCAGCAACAGGCCCAGATAAAATCCCCATTAAAGTTCTTCAAAGCAATCCTGAAGACTGGAGAAAGTTTTTGGCGCCTGTATTTTCCCATTGTCTCTCCACCGGGAGAATTCCAAAATCATGGCAAGGCAGTATTGTGGTTCCCATCCTGAAAAAAGGATCCTGTCTGTTGCCTAACAACTACCGGCAGATAGCCCTCCTGGATGCTACAGGGAAGATCTTTGCAACATGCGTGCTGGAACATTCTCTTCAGGAGTGATACCAACGACTCAGGCTGGCTTTCGACCAAAGCATTCTGTGACGGATAACATTGCAGTCTTGCAAACAGTCATAGACAAATATGTAGTAATGAAGCAGCAAACGGTGTATTGAGTCTTTGTTGATTCTACCACTGCCTTTGATTGTGTAGACAGGCCAACCCTTTGGACTAAGCTAAGGAAGCTTGGAATACCTAACGACCTGCTTACTATAATCATGGCATTACATTCTGCAACATGGTGCAAAGTTCAGCTGGGGGTTGAAAAAGTTTTGACGGGGCCTATTGTCACAAGGAACGACCTTAAGCAAGGCTGTGTCCTAGCCCCCATTCTATTTTCCTTGTATATAAGTGACCTCCAAGAGTGTTTACAAACAATTAATAATTTTCCACCAAAAATAGGCTCCAGCGATATGCACATTTTAATGTATGCTGACAATGTAGCAATTATGGATCTTACTCCGGTAGGACTACAAGGAAATCTTAATGCTCTAGACCAGTATGCCAAAGACAATTACCTTATACCAAATACCTCTAAAACTAAAGTCCTTCCCTTCAGAGGAAGAAAGCACTATCACCATTATAACTGGACATTAGATAGGAAACCTCTAGAGATTGTTAAGCAATATGTTTACTTGGGGAGAACTTTCACCCAGACCTTACAAAATTCGTCCCATCTTGGGCATATCAGCCTAAAGGCTGAAGCCCAAGTTGGTGGACTACTGAGATTTTACTCCTCCTCGGGTAACTGACATTTTGCTCCTATGCTTGAGGTCAACAGCTCAAAAATACCACCAATTTTACAATACGCCTTGGAATATATCCCAATCAAGGCATGGCATCGACTAAATGTAAAAGAAGGGACTCTATTACGTAAACTGCTAAGAGTCAATCAGTCAGTCCCTGTCCAAGTAATCCGCCTTGAGTTATTCATAGTCAGTGTGTATGCAAAAGCTATCATAAATATACTTCGCTGGGCCTATAATCTCTTACACGCAGACCAAGGGACCATGAGGCACATCTTGAAATTGGAGACTTTTAGAGACAAGGCATCTCACTATACTTTTAATAAGAACTTAAGTGTTGCACTAACCCAGTCTGGTTGCATGATTGCTCTTTTGAAATCTATGACCTCTTCACATCTGAAGCTTTATCTAAAGAACCTGACCTTAAGATTAAGCTATGAGTCAGATGTAGACCATTGTTCTCGGCTAAAACATTTTGCACACTTCACAAACAGTCAAAAATTTAAAACTCCGCAACGGTACATACGTTTTTCATTAGAGCATAGGGTCAGGCATACCATAATTTTAATGAGGCTGGGGATCCTCCCCTTAAAGAGCGTGACTTTTAAATGGGATAAACTGAACAGTTCCACGGAAACTTGTGATTGATGTAATGGAGGACGGCAGGATCTTGTACATGTACTATTAATCTGTCCAAACTCGACTATGGTAGAGGCACGGCGCCGGCATGTAAAGCCTATATGTTTTAGACATAATCTTAGATCTGCAAAAAGTTTAATTGAGTTTTGTAAATCTACGCTTGATGAGTTTACTTGTTATAATATGTATACATTTTTAAAAAGCTTTTTAAAACTGTTTTATTGTCTGAATAATATAACTCTTTTACCACTTTTTAATCATGTATTTGTTGACCTCAGTTGAGGTCTAAATCAAATGTAATAAAATTCTGATTCTGATATTATTACACGAGTATCGAAAATATGCAAACATTTTGGTTTGGAAAGAAAAGGACATCAGGCTTGTGCATTTAGTTTGATTCAATCAATGTTAGTGGTGGGTTTATTGTGATCACATTGGGAGCCATGGTGTTTTCTTTATGTAATGAAACATATATCCATCAATGACTGGTCAAGGGTGTCTAGATAACCTTCTAGAGCATCAGGTTCAGTGTACTCTATCATGGTCATTATCACAACCACAAAGTTAAGAAGGCCATACTTTGTATCCTATTGTTTCTGCTGAAGGCTTGGAGCCAAGAACCTCTTTCGCATGAAATTTGTTTGAAGACATAGGGCCTTGTTGACCTTCAAAGCGAAGTGACCCCTTTCTTCTTGACCACTAGGAGAATGATTCTTGCGTGTTGGTGTCACAGGAGGCATGCAATTATAGGACAGAGTTTAGTGAGGTCAGAAGGGTTGCTGAGGTGCATACGATGGACCCTTTGGAATTGCAGGAGTTCTGAAAACTCAAGTAAATGTTGAGTAGATGAGTGATAAGATATGCAAGGAAATATATATCATACTGTACTTTTCAGCCTTCTCCAGAACCCCACAATGCCTGATATTGCCTTGGCATGAGCAGACTTCCAGGTCAGTCAGCTTGTTTTTCTCCTGGCCACATTTAGGTCCTCTGTCAAGCTTTTCCTCAGCCTCTTCTAAATATTTCTCATCAAAGTCTAGTAGTGGTGGAAGGAGACCAAGCCTGGTCTTAATGAGTTAAGGTCAGAGGATACCTCAATCATCTTGGTTTTCACAGTGCCAATTTTTGAGCCAAAGGATGATTTTTAGGATGGTATCAGGTGTTGTTTCAGTCGTTTTCATTCTGTTGAGGGTACTGCACATTTCGGCCCCCAATGACTTCCAAAAAGAAAAGTTGTCACTCCTTTCTTGTCGAAAAAGTGAAGCATGCTCACGTACATGATGAGCCATGCAGAGTTTCATGGGTGAAAGTTACATTAATAATTTTTCATACTTGCCCTATAATTAGAACCTCACAGTATGTATTGGGATAAAAAACAGCAGACTTCTAAGAGAGGTCCGGAATGGGATTTCTTGACCAGCAGTCAAAGGGCATTTAGGCATTGCAGATGGATTAAAACATCACAGATATTGTCACCGGAGGATACCCTTTCAGAACAAGGTAGGAATCCAGAAGAAGTATCACCAAGATTTATGCCTGGGTGAGGGTACCCCCCAATTGTAGATTATGGCCTTCCGTATGAGTGGCCTCTTAAGAAGTTACAGCCTCATCCAAGTAATGAGATCTGAGGTGTTTCTGTTTAGCAGCCGAAATGTCTATGTGTTAATCCAGTGGAAAATGAGGAATTACCAGGGGAATCAGACAGGATTACTGTTCTCCCCGGTAATTCCTCATTTTGAAGGGGGCTCTCAGGGTTATACTTGTAGAAGGCTGTATCTACCCGACTTACTGAGTTAATGATACCTCAGGTATCAGTAACTTGGAGGGTGAAAATCTGGGACATTTTCTAGGCCACTTGTGATAAGAGCCTATGTGGCAATATTAAGACAACGGTTCTAGAACGTAACAGCCCAATTGACTGGTCACTCATATTGGAGAAAGGGACCCAAGTGCCTCCTTCAATATTATGATACTTGTTTATTGGTTTACCCCTTTTACTGTCTTTCAGAAACTACAGGTCATATTTACAATAGAATGCCAGAGCGCGGCGTCAAGCTAAAATTGCTAACGCCGCGATCCGCCTTTCTGAAAATGCAGGGATGCACCGTATTTACAATGATATGGCACACCCCTACGTTTTCCCTAGCGCTGGCGCTAAATTCAGCTGCCTAGCACCAACAGGAAATGATTGTTTATGTGAACAAAGGTGTCCCTTCTTGCACCTAAACAATCACTAATGGTGATTTGTAACTCCTAAGTAGGCTACATTGTGCAGCACACATAGAAGTTGCAAATCGTCATTTTTTTAATGATTGTTTATGTGCAGGAAGGAGCACCTTCTTGCACATAAACATCATTCATGGCGATTTGCTATTTCTATGTGTGCTGCACAATGCAGCAAACATAGAAACAGCAGAAACGAAGAGAAGTTAATAATTTCTCCTCTTTTCACCATATTAAAACCAGGTTATTTTTGCACTTAATTTATTTACGCCACCCTTGTAAATAGCGGGCAGCATCAAAATCAATGGGTTTTACAGCGGAAAGCCCACCTCAACACCCATTGCCCACCCCTTTCACACAAAGGGGCCGATTCCGATCTCAGCCGGTAGTGCTCCGAATCGGATTCGGATTGACCGGATCCGATTCGGAGCCCTGTTTCCCGACCGAATCGTACGCGGGTCCGGCCGAGCGAGTACGATGCGAGCGCACGCGAAATCGCCGACCGACTCGTTCACGGGTCCGAACCGCATCGACCGACTCGCTCGGACTCGACGCGCACTGCGCTATGGAGACGTTTCCCGGCCGGGTAAGTACGATGCGCGCCGCGAGCAGTCCGACCGACTCGCGCCGTCTGGCTCGAAAGAGCTGTCGGAGCCGGACTTTGGGGGTCCACGTCGGACCCCCCTGTAGGCGTAGGCACGCGAGTCGCACACAGGGGGGACCCATGGGTCCCCCCTACCTGTGCATGTATGCCGCGATGCGCATGGACGCGTACCCGCTGTAGGGGGCGCCCTTGTTCACCTCGCACCGATTGAGTCAATGGGAGCCCGCGTACGCGTTGTACGACCGGCTCCCATTGACTTCAATGGGAGTCCGCCCGAATCGAGTCCGATAGCATGCGAATGCATCGTACTCGTCCGGTCGGACTGCTAGGGTCCGATTCGGTCGGAATTCTCTCCGGGTCCGGCTCGGTCGGAGAGATTTCCGGCCGGAATCGGAATCGGCCCCTAAGTGTAGCGGGAAAGGGGGCCTTATTAACAAGGCAGCGTTAAGCCACATTAAGTGGCTTAACGCCGCCTTGTAAATAAGGTGAAGGGTTTCTTGCCACAGGAACGTCACAAAAAGTGATGTTCCTGTAACGATACTCCCTTGTAAATATGCCCCTACGGGCTTATGAAAGCGGGTACTTGTTTCCACTCTGAAGTAGGAATTTGGTGCCCTGGTGAAATAAAGGCTTCCAGCTCTGAGGATGGTGCAGGGGGTCGGTGGTTTTTCATACCTCTTTGCACGCAGACGCCGGTGCTGTGGACCTCTTGGGTGAAGCCAGGGTTGTAGTTGAAACTTCCAGGCCTCCACCAATGGCCAATGCAAGAATGCGCCATATCAGCAACGCTGCCATGATGGTAGTGCTGTCTTAGGTTGCAGAGCAGTAAACAACTCCAAGTCATGCAGGATGCTGGATGCTGCAAGTGGCTGTGTGTAGACACTGAGCAATGGAGCGTTCTAGCAAGCATCCATCTTGAGCATGGTTAGGCTCTGCCTCTAAGAAATTTCATTTTTAGATAAACGTATTTTTGTACTCATTGGCTTAAAAGGTGGGAGCTTGGCGAGCCGAACATACAATCTATCTAAGTAGAGGTTGCCCGCGCAAGTGGGAGACGGATTGGGGGGCGGGGCTGGAAGAAGCACCGAAGTTTACAGAAGCAAAATAAGGGGTGCAGTACACAAAGGTCAATTATTTCAGAGTCACATATGGGGAAGATTTTCTATTTACTGAGTTACGACGGATTTTGCTATTCATTTGCTGATGTAACCACTGTACCTTCTGGCCAAATGATTGATGTCAAGCTGTATTTCATAACATCAATGTACTGTTGATTGAGCACTTGTTAATAAAAAGTGTTATATATTTGTTTTTTTAAAGGTGGGAACTACATGTATTTTTGTGCTCATTGGCTGAAAATGTGAGAGCTACATCCCTTAGCCCAACATTTCCAGTCTTTGGCCGTACCCAGCTAACTGTCCACCTTGGGATTTGAGGCTAACTCTTATGCTTTCTGGTCCTCTAGTCCCCCGCAGAAAGATGCTCATCGCAGGAGATGGGCTTCTGCCTCACTTTACTTTCCTGCACTCAGTTGCTGAATTTGTTTTTCTGATTGGATAGAGGAAACACTGCTAATTGTAATATGATGTCGTGGAACTGGTATATTATGAACATCTGCCTCCTAGCGCTGCTAGACCTGTAAGAGCCCCATTATGCATGCAACTTTCAATAAACTGGTAGTCACCAATACGAACACACAACCATATCTGGGGAGGCTAAAAATTAGGCTAAAAATTCAGCATTAGCTGACAATTGTGATATTATTTATACATAATGCTCTGGCACCATATATGATACTATACGCTGATGTGATGGAGTGGGACCAATTGACAGCAGTTATTCTATTTATAAGAATTCCCTCATGATTCTCATACCTACCTTCAAATATGCTCCACGTTTGTACCATTTTGCATTCTTCTGGGAATCCTTAACATAGCCGCAGGCCCCATCTAGTGCACTACTATATTCCTGGATAACCTAACCTCAGCACAGTTCTCTAACCAAGTCCTGGCACCCTCCAGCCTTCGCCCAGTTCCATTCGAGACTCATATTTTGTATGCGATTTAGAGCTCGGTAGATGGGCTACTCCGTCACACCATCACAAACATGAGGGATATCCTGCCTGTCTTACTACATGTGCTTTATATCCTATGACAATTGTAATAAGGCAGACAGGATATCTGTCATGTTGTAACAAAGTAACCCATCCACAAACTCTACACCAGACCCTTTTTCTTTATAACTTGCTTCATCTTTTTGATTTGGACCTATGCTAGGGCACACAAAGCATTTTTAGCAGCTGGAATTCCATTTCTCAGTCTTGGGGGTTTTGCTCTTTGGTGAGCAAGTTGCATTGACATCTGAAGATGGTATGGTATAGTATGGTACGGTATGGTATGGTATGGCATGGCATGATATGGTAAGGTATGGTATGGTATGATATGGTATGGTATGGTATGGTTTTTTATGGTATGGTATGATATGGTATGGTATGGTATGGCATGGTATGGTATGGTTATTTATGGTATGGTATGGTATGGTAAGGTATGGTGTGGTATGGTGTGGCGTGACATGACGTGCTGCGGTGTGCTGTGGAATGGTGTTGTATAGTAAGATGCTTAGTGCTCTTCTTCCTCAAGCAAGCTTAGCAATTGGTTGACACTAATGCAGCGATTGCCGGTACAAATGAGTTTGTAGGCAAGCTTCAGTGAAGGCCTTTCATGTTCTGATTTAAAAAAAGAGGATGGCAGGTAGGGGGATGAGGGAGGTTGTCATCCATCATGATGCACCACATCACCTTGCTCATGCTGAGCAATAATGTTGGGTGTGGCCAATTTAGGAGTCTGGGGGCACAGCCATTCTTCAGATATTAGTCAGACCATTCACCTGGCCACACAAAGACTGTGCCTGCCGGGCTACAGGCTATAAGCTGTAACTGGAGCTAGCAGAGGCTTCTCCTCCTGTTGCAATTTTACATTGCAGAACCCTTACTGCACATAGCGTGTGCAGTACAATTTACTCAGGAGATGTTCACCCTCATATCAACCATCACTATCCTGACCTTCCATCTTCTTGGTGAATGTGTCTGCTCTGTGCTCTTGCAATGACGGCCTTAATGTTTTTTAAGCCTTGTTCACTGAATGTAAACTTTTCTTCTCACAGTTGAAAAGGACACAGCTAGGTTGACAGTCATATTCCACATTAAACCTTGACTTCCTTCCTGTCCTGGTGGCAATTCTTCTTGAGTTATTCTAGATACTGGTAATGGTGTGGGGATTTTTGGACATGTACTGAACTGCTATATCGAAAAGGCCAATTGCAACATTACAGCCGCTTTCTGTACCTATTGGTGTTTATTGGTGCAAGAAATCATGGCCGGGTATTCTCAGTAACATAATAAGTTGGCAGTTTTAGAGGTAGACCAAAATATCCTCAAATCTATGCTGAGGCTCACCTTTTGGCAGTGATGAGCAACCATTAGGCTTTTTCTTCAGGGGCTGTAAGGCTACAAGGTAACAACAATTCAAATAGTCAGTTACAAGTGTAAAAGTTCAAACTAAAGAGAAAAACTGCAGATCATTTATGAACTGGGCACCACAGAAGTTAGTAAAGTGAGAAGTGTAGAGCAAAAGATAAAGAAATGAGTTGAAGTGCTTCTATTACTAGTCAATGTTGCCAACCATTAACATGGGAGTCAACTGGGCCATTTCAGTTCACCCTAGGGCCCAGGAGAAGCTGAACGTTGAGGAAAGGTGGTTGAGGTTCTAGGGTCGCTCAGGGATTTTACTCACTTATCGTGAGCAAAAATCAGAGTGATGAGATTAGTTTGCAGAAGATGCCTGTGCAGGATTCCACAACTGCTGATACTCTAGGCAGGAGTTAGTGGTAAAGATGAAAATCTGGAACAGAAATATTTCATTCTGTTTAGGATACAATTTGGCTTACAATGCTCCATGAAAGTTCGCAATATCCCAATACATCCTTCACTGAGTCAATTCTCTCACACTACTGAGGAGAAGAAGACAAACAGGGTCCCACAGACATGGATCTCAGTTGAAGGACTTCATGGTGGAAGGTTTCTAGAAAATTGTTTTCTTTGAGAAAGAAAAGGCCTTTTCTGTCTGGTACAATCATACCTTTCTTGAATCATGGCAGAGCCTTCAAGTTTGTCACTAATTCTCTTAACTTAGTTCAAGAAATTCTTCTACAGACTTTTAGTGCTTGACATAACTTGGGCAACAGTAAAAGTGCTTCTTAAACAAAATGTATTGAATTTTTCTAGATCGAGTTCCGCAGAGTTGGTTCTAATATATAAAGCTAATGGACAATGAACACACAGACTTTGCAGAAATTTCCAGAACTCATCCATTCTGTGGGCAGGCCTGAAAGCACACAGCTCTTGGTTACAGGGGGGGGGGGGCATGCAGGCTTCTGACCCCTTTCCCCCAATGACTATAAAGGTCTTCAAAGCTCTCCAGAAGCACAAAGTTGCCAAGCAGGCACCGAGGGGCCCGGGCACCTAGCACCAGACAGCAAGCAGGCATGGTGCAGCAGACACAGGAGGGCCCCCAATGTGAAGTTTATTGGGAATAAGTAGGGGAAAGCTCAAACCACTTTGTTGCATTGGTAAGTCTAATGTGTACCAATCAGACTTACATGAAACCTACATTTCCTACAGTACAACATTCTGACAGAGTTGTTTTCAGGGAGTCATGCATTGTTCACCTCTACTTCTAACCCAGGACACAGTAGTACTAAGTCGCAACAGAGGTAAAGGCCTATTTGCTGTGTTGGTTATTAGAAATTTGTCCTGGCTGCTCCGAGGACAATGTACTCACCATTTTTGCTGACTAAGAAGCAGTGGCTTATCTTTTGTTGGCCTTGTGAGGAATATCACTGAAGCCATCACCAGCTTTGTATGTGTCTTTATTGAAGGCAAACCTAGACAATTCATGTTTATTCAAGCTGAATGGAATTCATTGATGTTTTTATCCTGTTTAAAAATGTAAGTAAGGGGTGTGTCCAAAATGGAGGCAGTGTAGGACGCCTGTCTCGGAGCTCCGCCATTTTTTTTTAGGCCCAGCAGCATCATTGCAGGGGAAATGGGCCCCCTGAACCAGTAGCAGCGGCCATCCACCCGCGGGAGACTGGCGGGACCACGTTGAGGTGCCCGGTGGTGACGAGAGTTGACGCGGACCCGGCCGGCTGGTGCAGAGCCTTCTGGCGGCGTGCGGAGGCCTCTGGCTCTGGGCCGCCCGGGACGCTGCGGGCCGTGCCTGCTCCTGTTGGCCTGGCACCCAGACACTGGTTGAGCGGCGGACGGCTGGCCGCCCCTCGGGACAAACATTGAACCGGCATTGCTGGCGGTGAGTGACTCTACCCGGGGCCGGCAGGGTGGCCGCCATGCCAGCAGCATGTGTGGGAACTGGGGGGCGGCCCACTGTGCAACACGGTGTGGGAGCGTGAAGGTGACAGTGTTTGGGCCAAGGGGCCATGGCGGCCGAGTGCAGCGGTCTCGCCTCCCCTCCCCTACGTTTCTCCTCTGACTGCGGCTGGATCTCGGCGGCCTGGGCCCATAGCACGTGGGGCAGACTAAGCAGCACGGCCCTATCGGTACTTGCGTGCTGCTCTCCCGGGGGGCTTGGATGAGGGCCGACGTCTGCGGCCTACTACGGTCTGCTTCTAGTGGTCCAGCCCGTCCTACCTCAGCGAGCTGCAGTGCTCCTCCGGGGGGGTGTGGCTGCGGGTCTTGGGGGCGCATCTCGCCCTCTCATCCCACTTATTCTCTGGCGAGTCCGGGGGCACGGGAACATCGGGGTGTGGTGGGATCAGGCCTGGAGGTCCGCACCGGTCGCCTCCTGGATCGAAAGGCCAGACTCGGAGGCGAGGGCACTGGATTGGGGCCTTCTGCAGCCCACTGGTGGTGGACCGGCCTGCCCCGATAGACTCTGCTCTTTAACTGGGTCTTGATCCTGGGCACCGTCCCACCTCCTCGTTGCTGGATGCGGGCCTGGAGACTGTGACCGGCCAGCCGGGGACCTGCTGCCACGCCATTCCGAGCAAATCTATCTGGTGGTCACTCAGAGAAGACGCACATAGGCCTGGTGTGCCACTTGATGTCGGCTGGCGAATCAAGCCTTACCCGGGATGCCTACCCACTGGCAATTAAACAAAGACCCTACAGTAAAAGACATGTTTGTCCGATCAAACAACAAAATGATGGATACGCTGCAGGAGGCTGAGGAAATCGAGGGGCCCATAGATAAAGCTAGAGGCGAAGATGGCGGTAGGGATGAGTCCCCAATCACTAAAGCATTAATGGGGCAGCTGTTTAGCTCCCTTTGCGACGACTTCGCAGAGCTCAAGCGAGACATTACGGTGGACATCAAAGGGATCAGACAGGATGTCATCTCCATTGACCAAAAATTGACATCAGTGAAGCAAAACCAAGACGCCCGGGAGGAGGAACTGGACGGTCACCGCCGGGAGCTACTGGAACTACGAGATCAGAACTCAGAGTTGCGCTATCAAGTCGAGGGTTTGGAAAATAGGTCCCGATGCTCCAACATACGGATCAAGGGTGTGCCGGCCCGGGCTATCTCGGGTGACCTGGAGGGATTCGTGATCCGTCTCTTCAAACATGTGACACCCTCCCTACAAGAGCAGGAGATCATCTTGGACCACACACACCGGGCCGGGAGACCGGCCAGCTCGCCTGGCCAACACCAACATACTCACCTGCCTACACTAATATAGGCAAAAAAAAAACATAATGACCGTGGCGAGAGAGCTGAAAACCATCGAATTTGAAGGCTTTAAAGTTTGGCTCTATCAGGACCTATCCCCGACCACGCTGCAACGTCATAGGGCCCTCAAGCCACTGACAGACTTCCTTCAAGCATGGGAAATTCAATACTAATGGGGCCACCCTTTTCTCCTGCAGTTCGTATGGAAGGAGGAAGTCCGGATAATTTGCACGTTGGATGACACTCGTGACCTGCCAGACATACCGGACTTTCGACAACCCACACCTTCTGAGTCACCGGTTCGGGAGCCCACGGTTGAGGGACGGAGGGTGAGGCGTTCTTCTAGGCGGAGATGGAAAACGTTGAATAAGCCTTCAGAAGCTAGCAGCCGTGAGAAGTGCACGCGTCTACTCCACCACCTGCAGCAGGAAGGGAACCCTGTGCCTTCAACTGACGGTCATTAAGCGTCTCGGGGTTTCCACGGTCCTCTTGGTCTTCTTCTCATATTCCTGTATGGCTGCTGCAGGGTCGGTCTAGATCTATGCCTAAACACCCTGGCAGGATGGTTCTCTCCGGCGGAGCTTTATCAAGATGCTCAGCTCAACTCCAATACCTCCCTGTGATATGGAGCCCAAACTAGATGCTTCGATAACTCCCTGGTGGGAGATGTTGTTTGATTCATTGATTCAATCGTATTATTCTTTGCCCTCTAATTTCCACTCCTTTCTCTTTCTCTTCCCTTATGTTGCTCAGCCCAGTTCTTCAACCCGGGGAGTGGGTGGAACAGCGTGGCACCTGGATGAGTGGATAATGTTGTTCATGGTATCTCCGCTTAGCCTCAATGTCAGAGGTCTTAACTACCCAACTAAGCGGCTAGCAGTTCTCTCATTCCTCAAGGACGCAAAGTGCAATATTTGCATGCTGCAAGAGACCCATTTGCTTAAAAAAGACTGGCGAATCTTACGTTCTCGCTGGTTTGACCGACAGTATTTTTCGTCTGGGCTCACCAAGAAAGCTGGGGTAGCCATCTTGTTTGCCACACACCTTGCAGGGAAGGTGGAGGGGGTTTTTATGGACCTCCCAGGCCGACTGTTAGCGCTGCATGTACAAATATAGGGCACCCGGTACACGATTGCCACTGTTTACGCCCCCAATGACAAGCAGGAAACCTTTTTCAGGGACGTTTTGGGCCGCCCGGTTTCCACCACAGATAGAGAGATGGTGGTGGGGGGTGACTTTAACATGGTAATGGATGTGCTGAGAGACAGATCTATCCTCTGAGCGGGACAAGAAAGGGGACTCACTCCAGGCACTAGGGGTTGGCTGGACGAAGCAGGGATAACAGACATTTGGTGCCACATACACCCCACGGAAGTAGACTACACATTTTTCTCAGTGGCTCACCAAACATACACAGGCATTGATTACTTCCGCACAACCTCAGGGATAACGAGGCACACAATAGCCACGGACATAGGCGTCACTGCTCTTTCTGACCACTCCCCAATTAGTCAGCGCTTCTGACCTAGTGTGCAGTCGACAATACCTCGTCGCTGGCGCCTTAATACAAAACTTCTCACATACGATAAAGTACGAACGGCCACCTTAGGAGCATTGACCTCCTTCCTGGAGTTTAACGATACTCCAGAGACGGACATAGACCTTAAAGGTGGTCCTTCGGGCCACTTTGTTGGAATAGCGGCGGGCTATAACAGGGAGCGGCAGGATGAGCGTCGCCACCTAGAAGCTCAAATTAAGGAGCGTGGATTCTGTTTCTGCCACCCTGTCCACCAGCTTGCAGTGATTGGCTCTTAGGAGTCCCACTTCCTGGGCCTCATATCTAGCTTGTGCTCCGGAGCTGTTTTAATTTCTCGTATGGCCTCCAGGATCATTGCCTTGTGGGCGCCCAGGTCTATGTCCACACCTTCCCTCATGAGGCCTCTTTCTCTGCCTCCACACAGCCCGGGATCCTCCAGCCACGGTGGTTGGTAGCTTTGCTTCTCACCATCTTGGGGCTTCCCCCATCCCAGGGCCACCAGCCATGTCGTCTTACCCATGTCAGCCATGCCAGATATTCTTGGAGCCCAGCAAGGTGGTCTAGGGGTCACTGGGGCTGCCACCCCAGGGTTCAGCCACCACTCCTCCTCTCTGCCCTAATCGCACACCACAGCTGCACCCCAGCTGCACCCTGTGGCATGAGCACCCCTCACCTTAACGTTTCAGGTTCTCACCCGTGACCGATATAGGTCCCTGGACTCACCCAGACACTCTTGTCGAACTCTGCCTTTAGGTATGCTGGGGGAGCAAGTCTCTCAGGGCCCTTTCCTCCAATTTAGGTGCCTGATGGGTGCGTCCTCTGACCAAGTCGAGGCACTCCGGCGGGACAGAGGCCGATGGGCTGCTCCAGCGGAGGGCCCTCTTTACACTCACTGGGTCATCTCTGTACTCCTGGGCCCCATGCCACAAGTCTAGGCCCTCCTGGGTTTGTGTGGGGCTGACTACCCCATAGGCTGCCTCCTCGTGCTAGGGGGCTGCTCTTCAGTCCACCCTTGGTCGGTAGCCCCATGCCGGGGCATTGTCGGTGGCACCAGGGTATCTTGAAGCAGCAGCTCCTCTGTCCCCCTAGCGCCACAGGCATTCACTGGTGGGGCGACCCCCGCAGAACCTCTGCTGCAGCTGAACTCTCCTGCGCTGGGCTGAGCTGCTCACTAAGGGCCCAGGGTGGCAGCCACCATTTTGTGTACTCAGAGGCGCCTGCACTCTTGCCATCCGAAAGACTCCCGTTGGGATTCTCCACTATCAACTGTGGTAAGGTGTGCCTCCGGGTGTGCGGCAGCTGGTCCCTTGTGTGGACGCTGGGGATAGGGATAACTGTTCCTGCAGGCCTGCCTTCCTACACTATCGTCACCATGCATGTCTAAGGCACGCCCCCGAAAAAAGGTGCATTTTCAGGTCTCAATTGAGACAATGCATACGCTGTCACTTGCAAGACATTTTGCTAGCTTACAGTGGACTTATAGCCTGCCCTTTGCTTACCACTGGTTGGTTTCATAGTCACTGTCATTTGCTTACTTCTCTTTGGTCAGCGTGTGCCAGCTTCACTTCCTCTTCTTGTGTTTGGCCTTCCGCTAGAGTATGGCCCAAGTACTTGTGTCCTTGCATTCGCACTTTCAGAGCTACTTTTTTCTTTTTGTTGAAGCACTCCATAAGAGTTGACATGCTTACAGGCTGTCTCCCTCATGTGCTTCTCTTCCGCCCACATATGTCGCTCTCTCTTACCTGTGTGCTTTTGTCTCCCACCCGCCCTACTGTTGTTGCTTGACCCCTCAAACCCTCAGTGTTGTTGCTTGTCTACTCCTGCCCTCTCCCACCCTCCATGTTGCTGCTTGTCCCCTCTGGCCCCCTCCCGCTGTCCGTCTTGTCTCCGCCAGCTATACAAAAAAAAGCGATATGACACCGCCAGCATGGGCTGTACAGTAGCTCTTTTTTATTTTAAACTTTGACTACCTTTTTTTTTTCTTTTTTCACAGACATATGTGAATAAAACAGATACAAATGCATTGGCTGAATATGGAACAGTAATATCAACAGCAGACTTTTTGGAATCTTCAATATTAGACAGCATGGTACAATCACATTATATGCCATTCTAGTACAAGCATATGAGCCGACTGCGTGCACATCGCACATCACCACAGCACAGTGGGTGGCAAGGTTAGATAACAACACATATGGATTGTTATGGCTAGAGGAGCTGCATCGTTCGAGTCAAGGGCCAGGCAACCGCGACTCGCCAACTAACATGCCCCCATGAAGCATCAGCGTCCCTAGTGGGGGTTGTCATGCCTAAAACGCCAAATGATAAGACTACGCAGTGGGTGTTTCCTGTGAGTCAGTAGTCGTCAATGGTCCTGTATCAACAGTAGGATGTTCATCCCTTTCCCTGAGCCAAGTTATGAAAGGCTCCTATATATCCTTTGGACGGGATGCCATTGGCATGAGATCCCAGAAAGTTGCCAGCTGCTCCTGACAGTAGGTAATGTCTCGGATCCACTCAGGGATTCGAGGGTGTTTAGGGGTCCCCCAGTGTATAGCTAGTCTTCTTTTTGCTAGCAATAGCAGCATTGCAGTGAGACGACAGGATTCAGGAGGGATCCCTTCTACATAGCCAAGTAGCGCAACTATCGGTGAGCATTCTAGTGTTTGTCCGGTAATGGCGTGTATGGTTGCATATACCTCCCCCCAGAATTTGGATACTGCTGGGCAATCCCGTGCAATGTGCAGGAAAGTAGCAGCTTGAGTCCGGTCTGAGCTTTAGCTTAAATAACTGCAAAGGCGTGCGGTAATAGCAATGTAGGAATTTAAAATGTATAAGCCTCAGCTTATAGTTCGGGGACAGATATTGTGTTTGTGAGCAGCAGAATGCCCACTGATCATCCGTGGGCTTACCATCCAACTCGACTCTCCACTGTCCTAGGGCCCTAGGGGCAGTCCTTGGGGTGTTTGATTGCGTGAGGGTATAGAGTCTGGTGACCAGTTTGCGAGGGGACGGCGTTACCAGCAGATGCTCTAGTGGCTGCATAGTAGTCGGGGCTGTCGGAAAATTAGAGTGCAGTGCTTTACAGGTGGCCCTTAATTGATAATATAGGAGTACATCTAGAAGCGGTGTCTGTGTTCCGTCATGACCTGTGGGTGGTTCCAGGAACGTGCCTTGTGGGTAGAGGTCACCCACCGTTGATAGACCCATTTTGCGTGCCCTATCTACAGTGCCCCTGGCGTGTAGGCATGGAAATTGTGGGTGAAACGCAGCGGCGCGGCCGGTGCGTGTAGCAGGGGTTATTTGTCCGCCTCCTTAAGCCCTCTCATGCCCAGCGTAAGGTTTCCACCGTGTTGATTTCGACAGCATTCCTGCGGTAGGGTCGATATACAGCTGTGTGCAGTGGAATGGGGTCAGCTATGTCCCTTTCAGTGGCTACATGCAGTTGAAATGGGGTGGGATGTACCCAATAGTGCAAAAATTGTGCCTGCGCACTTAGCGCATATAATTCAAGATCAGGTGCACTTAGTCCTCCCCTCGACAGTGGTTGAGTTAACAACTCCCAGCTCACCCTGGGCTGACCGCCGGCCCAGGCTACGGCGATCGCGAGAGATCGCAAAGTTTTAAAAAACGCTCGAGTAAGGGGTATTGGTACATTAACAAAGAGATAAAGTAACTTGGGGAGGACGATCATTTTTAGTATGGCTATTCTGCCCGCAAGTGTCAGGGGCAAAGCGGCCCAGAATTTAGCCTTATCTTCTAGCCAGCTCATCAACCCGCCAAAGTTTAAGCGCCAGATTTGTTGCAGATCTTTGCTCAGTCAGACCCCTAAATATTTCACGGCGTCGTCCGCCCATGTCAGCGGAAACTCCAATTCGATATTCAGTGGGGCTTCTGTAAGGGGCAGGAGGGAGGACTTTGACTAGTTTATGTTTATGCCAGACATTCCGCCAAAGCGGAGAACTTCTCGCAATACGGGATTCAGATTTTCGTCTGGCTTCCTGATATATAGCGTGATATCATCCGCATACATTGAGACAACCAAATTCCTATCTGTGAAAACTAGTCCACGGGACGAGTGATGTTGGCGAATTCTGGCAGCCAGTGTCTCCATTGCCACCGCAAAGAGAAGCGGCGACAGGGGACAACCCTGCCTGGTTCCGCGGGTGATGGGAAAGGGATCAGAAATCAACCAGTTTGCTTTGAGGCGAGCCATGGGTTTAGTATGTAGTAGACTAATTAATTTAACCAAATTAGGGCTGAAGCCCAGTCTTGGCAAAATGGTAGAGAGGAAGGGCCACTCCAAGGAATCAAACGCCTTGGTGGCATCCAAAAAAGCTGCAATGGCTGGGAGCTTAGGATCAATTTGGTGGAGTACGGAAAAGAACGTATGTAAGTTGTGAGCAGTAGACCTGCCTGGGATGAAGCCAGATTGATCCGGCCTGGCAATGAGTGGCATTAGGGGCTGCAATCTGTTCGCTATTAATTTAGCTAAGATTTTGGCGTTCACGTTAATTAACGAGAGGGGTCTGTATGAGTCACATAGTGTCCCTGCCTTATCCGGTTTCAGTAGAGTAATAATGACTGCCTCTCTCATGGTCGGCGGCAGCTCCCCAAGTTCCAGTGACTCCTGGTAGACATCCAGAAGGCGGGGCGCAAGTAGGTCCGCATACGTCTTATAGAATAGAGTGGTTAAGCCATCCAACCCCGGGGCTTTTCCACTTGTGAGGCCTCTAATCACCTGCACGATATCTTCAACTGTAAAAGGTTCGTCCAGGTATTCTCTATGGCTAGTGCTTAGCCAGAGTAACCCTATTGAAACTAAGTATTCGCCGAGATCTGGGTTAGGTACCTGCTGCGTGGCGGTGTACAGAGCTGAGTAGAAATTGGTCAAACATTGATGTGTGGCCACTTGCCCTCTAATGGAGGAGGAGTCACTGTCAAGCAGCTCAGCAATAAAGTTGGGCGACGTATGTTGTTTTAACGCATTTGCTAGGGTTTTACCAGCTCTATCACCTTCTCCTTAGCATCTTGCTTTAGTGTGTTTACCGAGAAACCTGGTTTCCCTTTCTGCTTCTGTTTCAAATTCGGAGATGTTGCTCCGTATTGCGGCTAGCAGTTGGGGGTCGTCAAAATTAAAATATTGCAGCTCGAGAGATTTAATATCTTGCTCAAGTTTGGTCAATGTCGAGCGGATAGACCTAAGTACACCCGACTGCTTAGAGATTCAGGCTCCTCTAACCACCGCCTTGAACGCCTCCCAGAGCATAGACAGAGAGTCCACTGAGCCCTCATTAGTAGTGAAAAAGTTCATAATGTCAACTCTTATTTCCTCTTTGAACGCTGCATCTAGAAGAGCATGTGGAGGGAGTCGCCAGCTGAACGCAGGGGGAGATGTGTGTGGAACCCTCCATGTGAGCACAACCGGGGCATGGTCAGACAGTGTGCGAGGAAGCTGCGCCACGTCTACGGTCCAGGTTGCGACATCGCATGTTACAAGTCAATAATCTAGTCTGGACCAGGCATTGTGATAAGAAGTAATGCAGGTGCCCTCTCGGACGGTGGGATGTCTGCTGCGCCAGATGTCAGTGAGACCGAATTCAAGTAGGATGTCATTTAACTGCAGTGTCGCTTTTTGATGCGGATTACGAGGGGAGCCCATCCTATCCCAGTCGTTATTTAGAACTGCATTAAAATCCCCTCCCCAAATGACAGTGTCCCCTCCGATAGCCACAACTTTGGCCCATAGTGTAAGGAAGAACTTTGGGCCATAGACGGCCACTAATGTTACCTGCGTCGTCATGAAAGACCCAGTCACTATGACATAACGCCTGTCCGGGTCTGTGTGCGCGCACTCGGTTGACCAGCCAATACCTCTCCTTATTAATATTGAAACTCCCCTTGCACTTGCATAGTTTGAGTATGGGGCTGAGTGTATCTCTTCCCAATATCTATTTTTCAGTTTAGGGTCAGTAGCATATTGCAAGTGAGTTTCCTGTAGGAAACATATGTCAATGTGGTGCCTGCGGAGATAGGCATGTATCAGCCTTGCCTTTCTAAAAACTTTGACTACCTTAATAGGCTAGAGTCAGCAACACTTCTGACACGACAACTGACTCTGTTGTCCCACCTCACTAGCCGGGCAGAGCCAGCATTTCAGAGGAACCAGCTTGCCAGAAATCATTCCAATTTCTTCTATCACTCAGCTTTCCTGGAGAGCCAGTGATTATGCAAGAAAGCTCAGTGGCAGCAGCTGCTGTCTGTGGTTAACTCAACAAGAAAATGTTTACATTTTAGCAACACAGCATTTCATCCTTCTGATGTCGGTATTATAAGTACCAATGCATTGGGCAGTAGCATCTGTGATAGCGGACTAGTAGGCCACATCTATCTGAGGGAGCAGTTGTATCTTGTCTGTATGTTTATTTCCTTTGTTAAATCCAGACAGTGC
Source organism: Calotriton arnoldi (assembly GCA_963921515.1). NCBI lineage: Eukaryota > Metazoa > Chordata > Amphibia > Caudata > Salamandridae > Calotriton > Calotriton arnoldi. The sequence continues at coordinate 273,240 of CAWUFW010012228.1, forward strand.
GATGCCTGATTAAGTGCTGGTGTTTCTAGGACTGGTTGTTGTGCAGCATGGCTGAAAGTGAATAAAAAATAAAATGCTATGACACAGTCAGCACTGGCTTCATCACAGCACTCTTTTTTTTACCTTGCCAATGCTTTTTTTCATGTTGTACAGCAGGGCAGCATGGCTTAAAGTTTTAAAAAAGCGATATGCCACGCTGCTGTACATCATGGCTAAAACATTGATAAAGCCAATAGCTCTCGTAGACTAGACCTATTGGATTGGCTAAGGCTTTATTTTTTAAGCCACGCTGCTCAGCAGCCACGCTGTTGTACAACATGGCTCAACACTGACATAGCCAGACTTGTAGGTGAGACCTATGGGCTTTGTTATTCAAGCTTGCACAGAACGGTAGACCTGCTGGTGATCAGGTCATACTATCACTAGATCAGCAAAGGATGGGGCCACACTGCTAGAAGACGTCCTAAGGCGCTAGAATGTTTCAGGTGCTGTCCACATTAAAATATACCAGAAGATGTAACAACATTCGGCATTTGTCAGGGTGATTTATTCTGACCAGGGCGCCGTCTAAACTGTTACAGAAACTCAAGAAGTACCTTGAGGGTGTCCTGTACCATCAAGGTGTCAGAGAACAATGATGTAAAACTGCTTCTGGGACATTTGGACCCGCCCTGGTTTTAGACAAAGACGCGGTTTCCTGTGTGGCACTTCCTGCTCGAGCAGCTATTGCCTCATTTTACCTCTGTGGTCTGCACAAGGGTGAGAGACAGACAGCTTTCAGTATATTGAAACACAACGGGGCTTAGGCAAAAATACACGCATTTGTCTTCAGTGAAGGTCAAAATGGAAGAGAAGCGAAATCAAAGGGTTTGGTGGTTCACATCAGCCCAGATATGATCTTTTTTTTTTAATTTAGCACATAGACTTTTCCTTTTTTTCTTGTTGTAGGTATTCAGTCCAACATTCAAAAAACTCTAAGCGTAACTGATTACAGTGAAAAATATTAATAACTGGGCAACAAGAAATTTGAACACTGTCTAAATAGCCGAAGTTTGAAGTCAGAATGACAGTCGAGAAAATCTGAAATTTTTAGGAATCCGTGGATTAGGGTTAAGAATTAACCGTTCACTGGCTTGTATTGTAAATGAGCACAAATATATTACAACAAAACTGGTAGACTACATTTTTAAATCGTGAGGCACATAGCTCAGACCAACCCTTCAAAAAGTAGTTTAAACCGAGGAGTTGGCTGTACGGTTTTACCTAACAGTTAGTGCCTAATCCACGTTACAAATATTTATGACTTTTGATTTCTGTCATGAGTATTCTAAAATTGTGCTATTCTTTGACAGGAAAACGGCATATGGGGTATAGGGACGGAGAAGAGGAGTGTGACACAAGAGGAGATACCAGGGGCAGAATACTCTTGATTTCAGTAACAGAGACACCTAGGGGCATATGCACTAGGAACTGGCAGAGCGCAGTGTTGCGCCAAAATTGGTAACGCCACACTCCGACAGTTTCAAAACGCAGAGATGCGCTGTATTTGCAAAAAAAAGCTGGTATGCACAGGACATCTAAGCCACCCCCTCATCCATTTATTTATTTATGCAGGTATTTATTTATTTATAAACATTTTTCATTACCACAGACAAGATATAAGGACAGGTTTGTTTCATTACATGAGGACAATTTTGTCTGGTTACACTGGATCAGTTTTAGCTTACATGAAAGCAGGACCGGTCTCATTTGGGTCAAGACAAACAACATGAGAATAGCCAGTCCATGACCCCGATGATCGCGAATGGATGCGGGCATCTATACATATAGTCTACCTCTAGCTAAGCAGATCTATGGTTCAAAGCACAGCGAAGCTATAGTATCCAGTCGCCCAGAGATGCTGTTGTCCTTATTGAGGGCCGCTGCGTTCTTTAAGTCTACCTGCTGGTGCACTAGTCCTTGTGGTTCAGGATAGACGTGGGCTAGCTGTCACGCTCACCAGAAACCAGAGTCAGTCCAGCACTCTCTGTCTGTAATATGATAAGGATCATTATCTGTTCCTACTACAGTCTGCTAGGCATGCAATCTTAATTTTTCCCAGAGAGTGTGGCTATTTAATTTGATCATTTTATGCTAGTGACAAACTGTCCTGTGGGAGGGTCTTGTAATTTACAACCTGTCAAATTTTACGTAAATGTTGGACCACCGTACGTTGCAATGCATGGGCATGCAAACCAAAAATCGCGATTACAAGGATGAATTTGCTAATGCCCTGCTGAATTTTTGTGCACCGAGAAGAAGGAACTTAGGTGGTGCTTTGACTGTAAAAACACAAGTGGAGAGGTACGAGGCTTCTGTTAGGGGCCTGCCACTGGCTGTGTTGAATGCCAGGTTTGCTGAATATTAAGGCTGTTTAATTTTGATTCCAACTCATGCCTCTTTGTTGACGACCACACACACTCTGTTTCTTAATCTCACTCCTGCGTGTTCGTTTCCATCCATCCCTTTGCCTTTTCTCACTGTTACTCCTTTCCTTCTCCCTATTCTGCGTTTCTCTCTCTTCCTCTAACAATAAAAAAGAAGCCCCAGTCTCCAGAAAATTATCCCCCATGTCCAATACCTGCAACTAGTGGCAAAATTAAACTCTGAATTTTGGAGTGAAAGGTTTGCAATATTTAAGACCTTGTAATCAATCAAAGTTGCTGCACTGCATTGTATCAAAGGAAGAGAGCAGGAAAGCACCATATCTACTAAGAAATGACACTGTTTCTCTCTCCGCCTGTGCTGTCACACGTTAGGCTACCTTGTGCCAGCACACACCTTTGGACCATAGTGCAAGGGTGTCTGCATGATGTAAAGCATAGGGTTTGTACCAGGGTTTCTAGCACAGAATACTATGCTTTGGCTTTTGTAATGCAAACCCTTTGCAAAGTGTTAGTAATTCCCCACGTAGTGTTTACTAATAGAGTGGTGCTTTTAGGACGTGCAAGGAGTGTTGTCAATCCTCAGCTCTCTGTCCATTACTGTTAAAAATGTGCAGCAGATGAGGCTTTCCCATGTGAGGAGATTGAGTCTTTACAAATGCTGGAGAGGCTTTGTTTGAAAAGCAGGTGTATCCTTGCATTTCTTACATGCCCACTGAAGCTGCTACCAGCCTCCTTCCAGAATGCGGGCAGTATGATTGCTGCAGGTCTCTGCCACAGAGCTTGCGTAATTGGCCCATATGTTTCTCAAGGGCATTTCATGATCTTATTTGGATAAAAACCTTCTCTATAAAACAGCATGGCTGTTGTGACATGAACCATACACTGCGGTCGACCAACGATGACAGCGAGAAGTGCAACTTCAGGTTCTGCGTGCAAGTCCTCCTGTCTGTAGGTAAACAAGATAAACTGGCCGACCAGGGACCGGCTTGAACTGAGGATCATCCCTCAGTGATAGAACATTTGAGGACTTACTCATGAAAAGAACATTTGCGAACAATGAGGCATGAAAAGGTGTGGGTTGTTTTTCTTCAATTACATGCCTCAGGTGTGCGGTGAGGGAGGGGAGCGCGCGGGACAGAGACTGGGGTTATTTGAGGATCAGGAGCCTGTTGTTATTGTTGCCTCGCAAGGTCTGTCTACAATGTGTCAAACCTAATCATACTGAAGACATGTTTTTGTGTTATTCTTCTGGTTTCTGTTTGTTCACCTTGGCAGCGCCGCACCCGCGCCCTCTTCCTATTATAAGGTGTACCATTGGTGGCCTCGAACTCTACTGTTGTTTGCAAGTGGAATAGGATGTTTTAACTGCATGTGTTTGTATTCATGGGTAAGAAGCAGTGATGTCATTTCACCAGTCAAATTGTCAGCAGCAGCGACATGAGACACCCCTTGACCGCTTCAGTGTCCTCATTTCATCAAAGTAGTAAGCGCAGGCAAAGGGAGACCACACTCCCATTGGCCCTTCTTTGATATCACCGGAAGCGGCTTCACACAACATTCAGCCACATTCATCTGGCACAATGCAGCCTAGTTTTACTTTGCGCCATGTTTGTGTTACAAAAGTGACTCAAACCAAGTGCAGTGTGTTGCATAAGGTAATCCAAAGTAGTGCTGCTTTGTGCTACTTTGCATCAAGGAGACATACCATGGGAGGTATGTAGGCGTTCTCATGCAACCACCCATGGGTTGTGACACAAATCTCTATTGACTAACATCTGTAGGAAGGGATTTGCCCTCAAAAACATGCCCGGCAAAGGTGTAACAGTGGAGCAAATTTAAAACTCCACATTTTTCCAACTTTGCATGTGTGCAGTTCTGTACAGCACACATACAAAGTTGGAAAAGTATTGAAGCATGGTATTGTACAGAGCCTCCTTTCATTAGAAAATATGTGGTTTACATAACGCACACAACCTTGCACTACTGTGCAAGAGTGTGCACATTGGCGCAAGATAACATAAAGGGCACCAGCATAGGGAAAGAGAAAAACAGCACCATATCTTAGTAGATGTGGCGTTCTGCTCTCACTCGTTCATGCTACCCACCAACATTGTTTGCTCTACAGTTTGTGTGAAAAGTTAATAAACTTGCCCCATTTCTTTTTTTAACATTTTTTTTTAAATCCCAGAAATGGAGCATATCAGTTACTCATGACTGAAAACGAGCCCAAGGACGAGCAAAAGCTGACAGCATGAGTGAGGCAGTAATGAGGGGTTTGTAAGCACCTTGCAGGATAAGGACCCTGACAATCTGAAACATCCCCTCAATGCCTTAAACCTTCAACAGGAACTTCCCATCTGACTATGCTAACCTGATCAGACAGAAGTTTCAAGAGAAGGAAACATGGTTAAATATCTCTAAACATGACAGACACTATGCTCTGGACAAATGATGCCTCTGTATGGTTACAACATAACTGTCACCATTTCACAAAAGATCTACAATGTGTTTTTCAAACAACCATTCATCTATCACTGGGGACGAGCCAAGCCTGTCCCAGAACTCCACTGTGGAATTCTGTCAATAAACATGCCTGCTACGACAAACATAGGGCCTGATTTAGAGCTTGGCAGATGTGGGACAGCCGCCAAAAAGCAGTAGATGTTCTGTCTGCTCTGATTTATGAAAACAGACAACAATACACTATATATACGGGGTGGGACATCTGCAGATTTTTGGCAGATGTGGGGCTTCTGCCAAACTCTGAAGCCACCCCATAATGCCTTACAGAAAGGATTGGTGCCCAGAGAGAACCCGGAACCCTTAACTCAAGAGACTGATGTGCCAATCTGTAGTTGAAACAGCGCACTGACGCTTCGGCATACAAAATGCACAACTAAACAAATAAAAGAAAAATTGCCTACAGAAAAAACCGAAGAGTCTGCCTACAACTTTGTAACAAGTTCAGCAGGAACATCACCAGCGCCACTGCCTTTTTTTCTCGTTACATTGGACTTGCCTGATGATGATCCATTGTCACGAGGCATCGCAGCAGTCAACAACACCTCTCATTTTAAGGGGGCATGTGGAGGACATAGGCCCTTCTTTCTGCAGACAGGCCGTTCAGGCAGCTTGTTTAGCTGCACGAGGATGAGCTCCTGTAGACCTGTTTCAGACCGCTGTGTGTTAGTGGCAGCTCACCCTTACATTACCCAAACTCTCTTGATCTGGCAAAGTGCAACTAATTTAGGAGTAAGATGCTGCATGCATTTAGACCAACCATAGCAAAACTGTAATATGCCATTGTACTTTGGGGTTGGTAAAGTAAGTGGGCCGGAGACCTGTTTAAGGCTTATGGGGGCTTGTGGCCGCCTGACCTTCAATTATTCAAAACCTACCCTTCTGCTGAGGTTTAGATAATGTAAGGGTGGGCTGGCACCTCCGGTCATGGTGGTTGATAACGTTAATTCCTGTAATTATTAAAATAATGAATGAGGCAGTTGTATAACGCAACAGCTTCTGAGCAATAGCATCCCGGCATGACATAAGCTTAGGGCTTACCAAGCCAAGGTAGTTAAACTGTTCTAAATACAAGATAAACAATTGGCTGCCCGAGCAAACAGCACACAAATCGAAGCAAAAATAAAGTCCAAATTCCAATCCTGGGTATGTTCTTCTTGATTTTATTCCAAGTCTGCAATGTATTCTTGATTCTATTCCAAGTTTGCAACGTATCTTTCCATCTCCTTAACAGAGTAGGTTCAAGCCACAGACCATGCCAAAACGTGTTTCGTCCATCCGGCTGTAAGCCATGGACTTCATCAGGGCGAGAAAAAAAGAGTACAAGAGCATCTCAAATTTCAAATTGAAGTCAAAAAGGTTTCCTTAAAAGTTCCTAAAATCCGAACACGTATCCCCTCATCTGTCAAATGCACGTATTTCCAATGTTAATAATATCAATTCAAAAGTGGTCACAATCAGCCACTCATCCTGTAGCTGGCATAATGCCTATGCGGCAAAAGGTCCTTGTGTAGCGTTTCGGCGCACTAGCGTAGAGTGGAGTGGTACAAAGTAGACTGTAGATTGCAGTGGAATAGAGTACAGTGTTGCAGAGTGGAGTGGTGCAGAGTGCAGTGGTGCACAGTAGAGTAGTGTGGGGTAGAGTGCACTCGCATAGAGTATAGTGGTGGAGAGTAGCAAGACATAAAGTGAAGTGGTGTAGAGTGGAGTAGTGCAGAGTAGACTGCAGTAGTGTGGAGTGGTGCAGAGTAGAGTGGGGTAAAGTAAAGTATTCATGGTGTGGTAGTGTACTGCCAATACAGACAATACATCTTTAATTGAAATGACCATTACATTTGCACAGGCATACATTTTTCTGATAAAAGTATACAGCACACAAACTATAATGTGTGGAAAGGCATCACCTTGTGTATTGATTACTTTTGATCGTATTAAAATATTTGTTTCCACCACACTTCAGAATTGCGCAAAAAATTGTTTCAATTGTGCTTTTTTTCTTCTGATATGTACTCTACGTGTATCTATGCAGTACCTATCCATTCTCTTACCCCCCCCACACCCGCACATGCACATTCTCTCTCTCTGTCTCTCCCTCTCTCTCTCTCTTTCTCGTGGTTCTCCAAAGATTGCCAAGGTTTTCACCTAACCATCTGTCTAATGCACCAGATTGGATTTACTTATTCCAAGACGTTGGCTTGGCGCAACTTGTGACCCTCAGGTAATAAGCCCATTTCCCTCTGTGCCCGTGGTGTCCAAAAAGTGATAGTTTCACCTTACTTTGGCAGGTTTCTTCAAAAAAGATTCCAAATTGCCCGAAGAATAATTGATATCTTCCCGCCAGGTACTGATGTTGATAATTTTGTGAATTTAAAAAAAAAAATTTTTTTTGCGAAGGAGCCAGTAACAACAATGAATAATATGATTACTTTGTCTATCCAAAATTATTTCAGATAATACCACCGCACGCAGAAGCTAAGTGCAATGAATTAAGAAGCCCTGATGAGAGTCCTTGTATTTGTAGCCTAGGACTTGAAACGCGTTGGCATTTGCTTGACACTGAGGAACTGAGATTTAATCATTACGTCATACGGAGGGTTAAAAAATTGATCCCCCTGTTATGGACATTATGTTTTGTTCCCTTTGTGATTATAAGCTATGCTGATCATTTGACTGATTAATTAATTGCACATAATATTTGTTGTTTTTGTTGTTGTTTTGTTGCTAGTAATGTGGTGTTGTTGTATTGTTTATTGTCATTAATGTTATTGATTCATGTATTATTGATTTCATGATTGATTTTTGTATAGAAAGTTGGTAATATATTTGTGTGTCCTTTTTTGTAATTGAATGAATATTCGAAAAAACAAAACGAATTTAGATAAGTAAAAAGGAAAATAAAAACTTGGTCAAATAAAATAATTGGTTTTGATCATCACGGTAAATCATAAGTGTATTGAAAGTGAAACAAGGTTCAGGTCAAACCCCCTTTTCTTCTTTCATTTCCCTTTTCAGGCATTCAAGGACTGAGCCGCATTACTAACCCCGGGCATGCGCAGTTCTCACAAGGATTAGCGAGATGGCGAAGAAGAGTAGGAGGGCAGTCCAGGGACGCCACATGCCAGGTAAGTGGTTTTAAATTTATTTTTTAATAATGTTTAATTACTTTTTATAATGGGGGGGTGGAGGTGGGTGTGCGGAGCGGAGTTCTACTGAGTTTGTTTTCAACTCCGTGGACCTCCGTGTAGCCCCGCTAGGCACACTACGCCCGGGGTTACGCATTACCCAATTCTGTGCCTTTCTTGTCAGACATATTCCTTTTATCTGCATGTCAGTGTCCTATGGTGCTAATTTGCCATATGCTGATATACCTTGAGGTAGCGCTCTATATCAAAATGTTTAAGCATATAAACTTCCAAAAACTGCAAGACGTCACCTGGATAAAAGTTGTAGGTCTTTTGGTGACACCTATGCCTGCTGAGAAGTCAGTAGTCTCTCATTTTTGTTCCATGAGATACATTTGCAGAGGTCTAGGGGCAACGTCATCTCTTTGCTATGTAGCGGGGGTGCTGACAAGATTTCAAGCTGACGATGTTGGCATGGCTAGTGGTGAATTGTACATTTGCCGTTAATTCTGCAGGCTGTATGAATTACCTCCCTGATGCTGGTAAGGTGCTAATGTGCCCTATGATGAATTCTTTGAGGTTTCCTTTCACAGTAGCATTCAGACAAATTGGCATCCGCAACATCTTGAAGACATCATCCTGATTTCCAACACTTCCAGTGAAATCAATTTGGAGAATAAAGGTGTATGTCAAAATATTGTGGTCTTCTTACAAAATAGTGAATCATAAATATTTTATTTTTTTACTTCTCACTTACTCCACATCAAAAAAGGAGGCGGCAGTCGAAGATCAGTAATAGCAAGGTGATTTAATCCAAATATCACACCATAACTCCATCTCACTTCCGTAGGAATTTGCACTCTGAGTGGCTGGCCACAACAAAAAGAGAAATGTTGGAGCTGCCATTTCATGACATGGGGACTTGGTCCTGTGTGCTGAAAATAAAAGAAAATAAGGCATAAGGGGGCAGGGTAGGAGTACCCTGACCCCTGGAACCTTGTGGGTCAAATTTAAAAAAACAATTTGGGGCATTCCTGCGATCCCGCGGAACTCTTGCAGGAGCCAGTGAGGTACCCCTGCTCCTGCAAGAGTCCCTTGGGTTTGAGTGTCTGTGGTGTGTTGGCTGCATTCAGGTGGTTGGTCTTGTGGCTAACCAATGAAATGCACAGCTGTAGGACGTGTGCAGTGGGGCCCGCGGGGGATTGGGCACAGACCCAGTGGCAGGCTAGGCCCTTCGGCCAGCCCAACGCTGCGCACGCCTGAAGGTCTTGTGTGCCATGGGGGTTGGCTGCCTGCGGGGGTTGGGTGCAGGGCCTAGTGGCAGGGCAGGCCCTATGGTTAACCCCACGTCGTGCACAACTGAAGGGTGTGCACAACTGGGGGTTGGCCACCTGCGGGGGCTTGGATACAAGGCTTGCCACAGGCCAAGCCCAATTGCCAACCCCACACCATGTACAGTCGAAGGCTGTGCATGGCGGGGGGTTGGCATTACGTATGCTAATAAAATATTACTTTAAGTTAAAAAAGACCTAATAATTCACTGAAAAAACACAACGGTTATAGTGATGTTATTGTTAGGTATGGTAATAATATTTTACTTTGCATTTAAAAAAACTCAGAAATTCACTGATAAAAACAAAGGGTATAGTGATACACTCATTATTGATTTATTATTTTAATTTCATTTTAGAGTTGTTGACATAGTATTGCAGGACATCAAAAAAGTGACAAAGCAAAAAGACAGAACCATAGACCATGAAGAAATAAGATCACATCACCTCCGCCCTGATGGAACACCATTGGCTCTCTTTGATAGCCGACATCATCTTCAAAACTAGCTGTATTATTTGCAAAGCAATCATACCCCCCTCCACCTGTTTATCCTTCAGACAAGCACACCATCTCTGCTGGTCCTCGGCACACTGCCAGCTAGGACACCATCAGAGTGCAGTTTAAGAAGTGTAAAAAAGAAAAAAGAAGACAACCGGCCTTTCCATCTGTGCACCCAACAACTGCAACAACATCCCTGTATCCATCTGAAACTATGCAACACTGCTCCGATTTAGGAGAGTTGAAGCCTCACCTCTTTAAAGAACACTCCATCACAATGTAGTAACCATCCACAACTCAGCTTCCCCTTTAATTGCCAGTCGACTTTAAACTTGCCTTTGACCATGTATAGCACTCCTCTGTCTTCTGTCTAGGTCCGTGCTGTAGAAATATCATATCCACACATGCATGCATACATACATACAAGAAAGAGTAGTAGGCTCGGAATTCGCACAGCATGTGCAGGTGCACAAGAAATTACACAATAAACACATTAATGAGGCAAGACGGAGCTTTGTACATTTGTGATACTTTAGAGAGGCAAGTGAGAGCTATGTACATGGTTTAGAAGTGAGCCAACAAACTACACCACTGGAACAATTGTAAATCTGTGGTAAGTTCAGGACCATTTAATAGACAGAATGGATGGAAACAGGCACCTCGTGCTTTCCAGTTTGCTCCAGAGATGTAGGTGGATGTGGTAGGCACGCAGATCCTGGTGTGACCCTACTGGTCTCCATGCTGCCATCTGCTTCATCGCCTCCTTCTTGATTCTGTGTTAATGGTCACAGGGGTCCTTGCAGAGAGGCAGTGGCCGGTAATGGCGGGCACTGCCTCTGGTGGAGTGATGGAGTAATTTGCCAGTAGCACATTCTTTCAGTGCTCTTAGTTCAAAAACTTCAGAATCTCCTGCTTTACCGCTAGGGACAAACTAGAAATCAAAAACAAGCCTTACAATATGTTAAAACCAGGCCCACGCTGCAGGAGGCGCTATGACCAGAAAGTGCCAGGTTGAGTCATGGCAGCCCATCATACTCAGAAAACAACTTCCCAGCCTGTAACCCATTGAGAAAGTGCCAGAGAGGATGAATGGCCGTATGTACCATCTCTGTGTCAGCAGTCAACATTACATTCAGTGGAAATGCAGATACTGACTCTCACTATGGTCAGGCCATAAGAAGGGGGTTTAGTTTTTATATAATATACTTAAAATGACACCATCGGGAGAAGTTGAAAAAAAAGGTATACCCTGCTCGCTAGAATGACTGGTCTATAAACATCCAAGATTGGCCCACAGTGAATATTTGTAAAATTCTTAGTCTTTTTTTCTTGGAGCAGGGTCGCTATGTAAACATTTCTATATAAATATACCTATGTCCTGAAAGCTACTATTTACTTTAAAATATTTACAAAGGTGGGTGGGTATCCATAAAAACTATATACATTCTGCAGAGTAAATAGAGTTTGAATTCCTCACTGTAAAGCCATGTATCGAAAGAAAGTTGTTTCTGGGAAAACAGTATATTATTTTTAAAACCTAAATAACACATTGTTTCCGGTTGATGTAAAATAGCCAAAAAGAAGCACATTTTCTGTTCACTTGGTATCTTGTTTTTTTCAATACATGCCAGATATCATTTTCAGATATTCTGAAGGAGAAGCATGGGATATTCTAGATAATGAGAAATGGTATATATGTATAACACTGTAAGTTAGGATGAAGTTCTTTTTTAGCCAATTATTTTGATCTGGAAATGGGAACTCTATGACTTGGCAGAGCAACAGCAGTTGTTAATTGATGGTACATGTACATTGAAGACAGTCGCGATTACTTGTGGACATTAGGCTTCCTGCTCAATATTATTGTTAGAACAGGAAACAAAATTCGATAGTAAACAGTACTGTTTCGTTTATGTTGCCATGCGTTGTGCGAGTACAGTTTGTAGTGCGTTTTAATGAGCACGAGCTTGTAGTTTAAGTTACAAAAATAGAATGTTAACTGCGCGCACGCAGAGAGTGGAAAGTTTAAATGTGGGATTGGGAGCGTCTGTTAGCGAGAGGCGTTGGAAGCACCGTGATTAATGAACAATTAAAAATGTTCTAGCATTCGTGACAAGAATTTTTGATTCTATTAAGGACACTGAGGCAAGCAAGGATTATGCTTCTTCTCTTTTCTAGCTCCAAACAGCAGCCAGCCAACACAGTCGAAAAAACTTGTAATAAACTACAAATCCCCAGAACCCCTCAAACCACACCCCCCACCAATGTCCACCAATCATGACATTCCTAAACCTCTAAAACTGAGAGACACCATCTTGACTGCCTCTTTGTTTGTGAATAAACTACAATTCTACCATAAAATGTCAGATAGACAATAAGTACAAAATCATACGGAAACCACAGGAACTGCAGAGCCGTCTCGAAGGTTAATCCTATTTAAATTGAATCCCTCTAGTGAGGAGCCGTTCCTGACAAAGGTCATCTCACTCTTGTTTCTGTTCAGCTCCTGAAAACAGACAACATATAATGAAAACAGTTCCAACAACAACAGGGCGGGTCAATGTACAAAACACAAAGTTATACCTACTGTGGACTAAAAACCAGCATGAATAGGCTATCATCAGATAGATTAGCAGGCATATACCTACACATTATTGCTCATAACCGGATGGTGTAAGCCTTGCCTCCGTGTTGTTAATAGAACCAAAAATTCTTGTTGCAAATGCTAGAAAACTTTAAATCTATGTCAGGACCAGAGGCTCAAATTATGCTAGTTCACAGCTGACCCAGCACAATAGAAGCCGCATGAACAATAGGTTTATAATAAAATTGTTTAAACATAGAATCAGACGATTAGTCGGCCACACGTAAGATATCTTCCAGCCTAGAACCCAGAACTAAAGCCTAAAAGGCCATAGTGTCTCTAGGTGAATGAGCCTCCTATATAGAGACATCAATGGCAGGCTCTGCCATAACCCACTTGACCCATCTGAAAGAGTTGCGGCAGATTCTGGTTTGGATGGCTTTTGAATAGTCACCTGTAGCTGACCAAAAGTGCATTCTTCATGTACCTTGTCAACACAGAGGTTATCATTATGAGGAACAACTGGATAGTCAATGCATTAAGAAAGGGTCTCTGTCCTTTTTGAGATTGTAAAGGAGACCTAAAATAACCTACTTGCTAAATCCAGAGCCCACATATATGAGACTCTTATACACAAAACTAGACACAATACCATGGTCAATTTAGCTGATAGTTGTTTTATCAACAATAAAGCATTGGCAGACCACTGTTCAAACAGATCTAGAACATAATTAACATCCCACAATTGAGCATATCTGGGCCTAGGCAGATTGCATACCCTAATGCCCTTGAGCAGCTTCCAAATCAAAGGATGCATTACTACTGGTTTACCATCCACATGTGCATGACCAGCAGAAATAGCTGATCTAAAATTGTTTACTGACCTGTAACATAAACCAGCTGAGGCTCCTTCTGACAGAAAATTAATGACACCCTTCAAATTCACCCCCCAACGGGATCCAGACTTGGTTCCAGGCACCAAACCATCCATTTCTGCCCTGCTGAAGCATATTGTTTGTTGGTGGTGGGAGCCCAAGCCTGTCGTATGAAGCACGAGATCTCGCCTTGTCCCCTGAGATTTTCCAGGCCATGAGAATCAGCTGATTCTGCATCAGAAGAGGGTGAAGCATTCCAGCAGGATCCATTGAAAGCTCCAGAAACACCGAGAGGGCAATCAAGAAGTCCATCGTCATCTCTAGAAAAACAAGGAGCCAAGAGTGGGTTTTTCACATGGGAGTGATCAACACCACAGTCGCTCGCTGGCGTCTGGCTTGGGCCGCGACACTGGGGTACATCGTAAATGTAGGAAACACATAATTTGATTACATCACCCAATTCTGAGGAAACACATCTGCGGCAAGTGCTGTCTGGTCTGGACTTCAACTGTAGAAATCCTTCAACTGGCAATTCAGCTGGGAAGAAAACAGATCCACCTTGCATGGGCCCAGGGTACGATAAATTGCCTGAAAGACTCAGGGATGAAGTATCCAGTCACTGGCATCCACCAGAAACCTTGAGTTCCAGTTCGCCACAATATTCTCCCATCTGGACAGGTATTCCACTACCACCGTAATCCTGTGCCAAGGGCAGAAGTGCCAGAAGTCTTTGGGAATGCGTACCAGCAGCCGAGACCTCCTTCTGCCCAGTCTGCTTGTATAATGTACTTCTGACACGTTATCCATCGGAAGAAGAACAATTGACTTCTTGGGGGAGAGTGTCTTGATCATGAAAGAACCTGCCAAAAGCTCTAGGCAATTGATGTTGAGACTGAGTTCCTCTAGCGAACAACAACCTCCTGTGGAAACCTCTCCACACCTGGCTCCCCAGCCCTATCAGCTGGCGTTGGACTCAATGACCGCGTCCCGAACAGTCTGAAGATGGCTCTGCTGTACTAGGCCTCCATGTGCTGCAGCCACCACGATACCTCTGCTCTTGCTTCTTGGAATAGCGGAATCTGCGAGTCGTATGTAAATCCAGGCCAAAGATGTTTAATCTTCAAGTGTTGAAAAATCCCTGTAGTACAGAGGACCCAGAAAGATTTCTTCGACTGAGGAGGCCAGAATGCCCACCAGTCGTGCAACGGATCTCAATGAAACAAGTCAGCTTGCTCAGTAACTACTGGTTTTATTAGTTTGGTAAAGGCCCAAGGAGCTAAGGATTACTCAAAGGGCAGGACTAGGTTTTCGAACCATTGGGAGCACCATTGGAATTGCAACTATTGCCTGTGGGAGGCAAAAATGGGGACCATGAGATAGGCATCTTTGAGGTCCAACTGGACCACCCAATCCCCTTCCTGAAGTAGATATTGCAGAAGGTGGATACCCTCCATCTTGAAGTGGCAATTGACCACCCATTGACTGAACAGTTGCAGATTGAGCACTAGCTGGTGTCCCCCACCCTTTTCTGAACAATGAAGAAAGTTCTGCAGAAACCCCTGTGATGAGGACAGGAAGGAGCGATGCCTGGTACAGAAGAAGGTCTTGATTTCGGAGTCTATAAAACTCATCTCTTGTAGGGAAAAATGAAGCTGAGGAGGAATAGAGGATTGAACTGGGCTCTGAGTAAGCTCTATCTAGCATCCCAGACAGTGTTGAGACCCAAGCATTGGTAAGAACCCAATTGTGTGCAAAGTGGTGAAGTCTGCCTCCAATGTAACAAGAGGAAAGGGAATCGGATTTACTTGAGAATTAGGCATTGTAGGAAGCTTGATTTCCACGGTGTGCTCCCCTGTTGAAGCGACCACTGAAGCCCCTTGATCTGGAGAGGAAAAACAGCGCTGTAGCTGTCTTTCCATCGTCCACGATGGCAAAATCTGAATCCCCTCTGAGGACCTTGTGAAGAGTCCCGATACTTAATGAAGATTTTTCATATTGTGCCTTACTAGCCCTCCCAAAAGTCCATCGAAGAACAACCAGTGAGGCACTGGAATTGCAAGACAGCGACGGAGGGAGGTAATGCACGAATTGTGGACTTTTGGGAGGGCTAGTAAGGCACAATATGAAAAATCTTCATTAAGTATCGGGACTTTAATCTTTATTACATACTCCCGCTGTACAGGCTGAGAATTTCCCGGAAGAACAAGGTTAAAGACATTGGTACTGAACCAACCAATCCCCTCCCTCCTCTGAGTCGCTGCATCCAATAAGGAGTCAGCTAGTATTTTAAAAACTGCGCCGTCACTAAATACAGACAGTTGCATATGCGAGCAGAAGAAGGCAGAACGCCGAAACGCGTCCTCGCACGCAAATAAATTATTGAAATAACCCCGTGAGTGCAGTGTGTTTTTGACACAAGACCCTTCATATTTGAGATGGACCACCTCCATTTCTTCCATGCACCCGTCAGCAAGAGTGCAGCATGCGCAAAAGGTGGACTTTTGGAGCAGTGATATTACAGCGCTTTGCACCGCCATTGGGCACCCAAGGCACCAGCGTCGATAGAATTGCCGGTCATCCAGACTGGTGGGGATCCGGATATTTACCGCCCCCTGCGCCGAGTGCCATGAGCCCAGGGTTTGACGAAGGGGCTTCCTTAATTGGGTCATCGAAGAGCAACCAGTGAGGCACTTGGAATTGCAAGACAGCGACGGAGGGAGGTAATGCACGAATTGTGGACTTTTGGGAGGGCTAGTAAGGCACAATATGAAAAATCTTCATTAAGTATCGGGACTTTAATCTTTATTACATACTCCCGCTGTACGGGCTGAGAATTTCCCGGAAGAACAAGGTTAAAGACATTGGTACTGAACCAACTAATCCCCTCCCTCCTCTGAGTCGCTGCATCCAATAAGGAGTCAGCTAGTATTTTAAAAACTGTGCCGTCACTAAATACAGACAATTGCATATGCGAGCAGAAGAAGGCAGAACGCCGAAACGCGTCCTCGCACGCAAATAAATTATTGAAATAACCCCTTGAGTGCAGTGTGTTTTTGACACAAGAGCCTTCATATTTGAGATGGACCACCTCCATTTCTTCCATGCACCCGTCAGCAAGAGTGCAGCATGTGCAAAAGGTGGACTTTTGGAGCAGTGATATTACAGCGCTTTACACCACCATTGGGCACCTAAGGCACCAGCGTCAATAGAATCGCTGGTCATCCTGACTGGTGGGGATCCGGATATTTACCGCCCCCTGCGCCAAGTGCCATGAGCCCGGGGTTTGATAAAGGGGCTTCCTTAATTGGGTCATGGAAGAACAACCAGTGAGGCAACTGGAATTGCAAGACAACGACAGAGGGAGGTAATGCACGAATTGTGGACTTTTGGGAGGGCTAGTAAGGCACAATATGAAAAATCTTCATTAAGTATCGGGACTTTAATCTTTATTACATACTCCCGCTGTACGGGCTGAGAATTTCCCGGAAGAACAAGGTTAAAGACATTGGTACTGAACCAACCAATCCCCTCCCTCCTCTGAGTCGCTGCATCCAATAAGGAGTCAGCTAGCATTTTAAAAACTGTGCCGTCACTAAATACAGACAATTGCATATGCGAGCAGAAGAAGGAAGAACGCCGAAACGCGTCCTCGCACGCAAATAAATTATTGAAATAACCCCGTGAGTGCAGTGTGTTTTTGGCACAAGAGCCTTCATATTTGAGATGGACCACCTCCATTTCTTCCATACACCCGTCAGCAAGAGTGCAGCATGCGCAAAAGGTGGACTTTTGGAGCAGTGATATATATATATATATAGAGAGAGAGAGAGAAAGAGTAAATCCTTGGTTAGTCTTCTTTAATAGCGAACACCAATACTCCACCAACGCGTTTCGACCTCACAGGGTCTTTTTCACGGTAGGTGAGTCTTTCTTTTCATTCTATATATACCCTATCCATCATTAGCCCATTATGAGGCATGATGGGAGTTGTAGTCAAAAATCATTATTTAGCACAGTTATCAGGATGTTGGATATCACAATTCAACATTTTGTGGAAACAATATTTACTGTGTCATAAATTACGCCTATTGTAAAATACAGTTGCTATTAGGGGTTTGTTTGCATGCCACAATTTATTGTATGGTACCGTTTCATGTAAAAACAATACAATTGATCAATCAGCTATTGTTATGATTTGGTATCAGTTCATGTGCAGTACACTCCTAATATCAACCATATAGTTGGCATGCTGTAGTTAATGGTATAGTACTGTGGTACATATATGCATATATATATATATATTTATATATATATATATATATATATATATTTGCAGTCCGGCAAGTCTCTGCTGTACAGGGCGTCGTGGGGTAGCAGTTCAGGCACAGTTTCAGCCAAAGCACTACCTTTATTAGGTCAGGAAGGTTGGACGAGGCAATCTCTGTTGTTACAGCCCAGGGGATGGCACCAAGTCCCCACCGCGGAAACACCTCATGGAGCCACCTAGCACATAAGAGAGCGCCAGCAGCATAGAGTAAGAAAGAGGACAACCCGTGCATATTCCGATTGGGATACACTGGCATTCCTCACTCCTAGGTGGAGCCTCTGTGGGGAACAGCCAGCCCGCTAGAAAGAACACAGTGGCAGGGATCACGCTACTCGTGCCAATGTGGGGAATAGAAGGGAATCGCTGCAATAAACCAGCCTGGCCACAGAGCTTAACCACAAGCTATCGGGCACCACTTCCGTTCAAAAAAGCAACCAATGGCATCAAACGCAACGTTGCCTGCCTGCAAGAAATCACTGAACACCAATTCTAACAATCCAATAACATTAAGAAAAACCTCATAATAAACAGAAAGACACTTATCTTGAATGCAGAGCAGCAAAAAAAGAGGTAGTCAAGATGGAGTGTCTCAGTTTTTGAGGCTCAGGAATGTCATGATTGGTGGACTGTGGTAGGGGGGCATGGTTTGAGGGGTTCTTGGGATTTGTAGCTTACTACAAGTTTTTTCTACTGCTTTGATTGGCTGCTGGTTGAAGCTAGTAAAGAGAGAGAAGCATAAATTTGAGCCTGTAGTCCTGACATAGAATTCTCTTTTCTTGCGACTCGAACTGAGTTAATTTACAAGTGCTACTGACACCGATTTCAATTTAAGCAAAATGACAGAAAAAATCGGAGAAGAAATTGTATTATTCTGGGTTCATTTATTTTAAATATAATTTAGGATTCTGAAATGAAAAATATTTATAGTATTCTTTATACTATTATTGTAACTATTTAGATTGT
Organism: Calotriton arnoldi; assembly: GCA_963921515.1. NCBI lineage: Eukaryota > Metazoa > Chordata > Amphibia > Caudata > Salamandridae > Calotriton > Calotriton arnoldi. The sequence continues at coordinate 291,887 of CAWUFW010012228.1, forward strand.
ACCTGTTATTCTCTTAAAAAACACCAAACAGTTGAAATCTCATTTGAGCCATTCCTTGAGTTTTGATAACAGATGAATAGCAGTTTACACAAAACAAATCAGGTGGTAACCGGTGGAGATGAAGTGGGCTAAATCAAAGAAATATTTCGAAATGTACTGAATGTCACTGCTAAGGAATACAAAATAATTGCAACAAACCAAGGTGTTTTGTTTAAATCTCCTCATTGAACTATTGATTTTGCTTAACCCTTTTAAAACCATTTGTTACTAGGCAGACCAATATACACCAGTAGTGGTGTCAATGAACCAACAAGCATTGGAAAAGCCAATAAATTTCACCTATGCAAAATCTATTGGATTTGTCAATGTTTTTAAAAAATGTTTTAGGTTGAGCCTAGCGGCAGCGCGCATGGGCTGCTCGCTCCGCGAGGCATGCTGTAATAGAGTATGCAGTGGAAGCCCCGCTCACTCTCCGCCCCTATTTGTAATTGGCTTGTGTCATTGTCCGTCGTAAACGCTGGCTTCCGATTCATTATGAGGCTTGTTAGTCCCTCCCTGGTACCGACTTGTCACCATTTGTTACCGCCCACAAGGACTGGACCTTTTACTTTGCTCGTTACACGGTCTGCTTTATCTAGTGGGGGAGCACAATTTTGTTTATTGACTTTGTTGTATTTGCATGCTGAGCCCTGGGCCCGCTTTAGGGACACCGTGCTCAGTTTAAATTTTATTTTTATTAAAAGTTTGATGTTGAGCGCGGCGCCCGCTTCAGGGACACCGCGCTCTGTTTATTTTTATTTTTTTTAAACTTTAATACTGAGCACGGCGCCCGCTTCAGGGACGCCGCGCTAGTTTTTTTTTTTTACTTTAATACTGAGCGCGCCCACTTTAGGGACTCTGCGCTCTTTCTTTTTCATTTTTAAGGAAGCACCGCGTCCTTCCTGGGACACGCATGGTCTCATCTTATGTGAACGGCACCTCACGACCTATTTTTATGGGGAAGTAAAACTTTATGGTTTCTTCACAAAAACTTTCCCAGACAAACACGGACCCACCACTTATCACAATTTCAGGGGGAAGACATCCTTCTTTACCTACGATTCTGTCTTCCACAAAGACGCACACACCACCACCCCACTATTCAACAGTACGTGCATACAACCTCACCTTATGCAGTACAAGCCACTTTTTTGGTACAAGTTAAACAAGTTTTGAGTGACAAAGTAACACCGTAAAATTCTTTAAACATCACAGTCTTGCCAACAGTGGTAGTTTCAGTTTCCATGTTTTATTCACTGTCTTTTTGATTATGTGTGAAGATTTATTTTATTGGGTCTTTTAGGGTGTCGGTGACACACAGTTATCCTACTAACTTGTAACTGAAAAAAATTGATTTTCTTTTCAGAATCCAGGGAAATAGATGGCCCAAGTGTATATGGGGCAGTGCAGGAGAAGTCTGTCTGTTGGCAACTTGTTTCCACTATGCATTTGTGGTTTGATCTGTGCACGTGTTTTTGCAGTGGGTTTTTGACCAGTGAAGTATTCTTCAAGGCTAATGGTTCTTCCAAGTAATCTGTTGCATTCTAGCTTGTTGTGTTGACTGAGTTGTGCCTGCAACTAAAACGGGTAGTGCTTCTTTTGGGCTGGTTTTATTCCAGGGGGAAGTCTCTACTCCTGCTTGTGGTCTTCTATGTTAGGATTCTCTGTGGCTACTCCAGGGGGAGTTGGCAGCTGCGTGGCGTGTTTGTTTACTTTCAACACTTGGTGGTAGAGGACGTTTGGCTGGTTTCTTAATGTATCACCAGATTATTTTTTTAAACCTTTACTTATAAGATTTTTAATTATATGAGCAAAAAAAAAACAACACAGAAGTACAAGAATAGCACCAGAATCTTCACACGCACTTCTCACTCTTTCTGCTCCGCAACCTTTATTTTGGCAATTTCTGTCTCAACATAGAACTTAATTCAGAATTGGGGATATAGAGTTTGGCTTTTAATTGGTCACCGCAACTACACGTTTTTAGCGACCCTGGGCCCTCTGAGAAAGGTAGCACTTTCGCCCATCGGGTTGTACCCTTTTACCCTTCAGGATGAGCACACCCCCTCCTAAAGACACCCCTCACCGCCCTCGATTCAAATCAATGCCCCTTCAGAGCTCGCATACCTTGTGCCTTACAACACAGATATATCGCTCTGACGTCATTCTTCAGTGTCAGCGAGATTTCCATTCATGCATGAATTAATTTATCCCACCAACCATTTCCATTAACTCACGTATCCTGTCTAATGATCACATCAAACGCCTTTTAATTTAATCTACTGCCAAGAAACTGGAGAAAATGCATGGAATGGTTCCCTTGAGGATGCACAACTAATCCCAATAACAAACAGCCAATAGCCAGTGGATTAACCGCTTTCCAAAGTAGGGTTCTACTGCCAAATGCGCTTCAATGGTGTTGTCCGGCTACGTTAGCGCTATAAAAGTGCAATTACAATACAATGCAATGCCCTACTCTAGTGTTGTGATTCACCAGCAGTATTTAACACCTGGATATATCTGCATAAAGTACTAACGTGTGTGGGGGGATTCCTATTTAAAGTAAATAAAGGGACAGCAAAATGCATGTTTTAGTGTGTCACTGTTCACAGTTTAAGGAAGTGTAATATTTCAGCTGGTGCTCTTGCACAGGTGCACCTGACTGACTAGACAGGGCAAATAAATGCATCGTTTACACAAAGGTTGCAAGGGAAATTTTGATTATCCATGACAGCACATTTGAGTGAGAAACGTGGTCTAACATTCCAACTCTTGTCTTTTTGCTTCTCCCTGTTTAATTTAGAACTCTCTACTCTCAATGAGCGTGATCTACTATTAGATTTACAGCCCTTCCGCCTCGGGCTGTGCTGACATTTAGTCCCTATCCAGAAAGCTGTGAGAGCATGTAAAGTGCCTATGCAGTGCACATCGCGCTCTAAATGGCTTCTCTGCTCGCCGGCAAGAGTTTTTACAAATACCAAACTCCTTGGCCCTCGTGTAATCGATTCCAGAGGCCTGAAAGCTCAGTTGGCCAGTCCAGGATGTGAGACTGTGACCTGAGGATTATGCACAGATGTCCGCCTTGCCTGGCTGCAGAATTCAAACTCAACGGGGTAACCCAGTATCCCTCAGAACCTGGGCACAATTATTATAACAAACAATGGTTCTGTTGGGTGTAACTTATTTCTTGGATAGAAGCAACAAATCATACGGAAAAATTACATCAACTGATGGCGCAGAAACAGAAATTTCACAGTCAATTCTGGAGTTTTTTTATATGAAAAAATCATACATTTATTTATACAGTTAATAATCTGAAAATGACAATAAGGCTGTCTGATAATTTGATCAAATAAACGACGCACATGACAAATATTTACAGTGAAAAAAGTGAATAAAGTGCAATTGTGATGATGTCAAAGTGACAAAGTGAATACATAAATTTTAAACTCTAATTCCAATCTCCAATCTAGAAATGTCATCTAAGTATCTCATGCTCGAGGCTTAATTTCCATATTTTGAGTGATGAGATCTATATAGAATTGGCTTTGATACAACCGTCGACGTTTCGACCCAAAATGCAGCGGTGGTCTAAAAAGTCAGCGCGGGTCTTCCTCAGGACAATAGATATGTCAGACAGCCGATTCCACAGATTTGGATCGATGTTGAAGATACTAATGAGAAAGATTAGCCGGCTACTTTGTAGACCAAAATATGAATAAGCCCTGATATTCTGTTCAATTCTTTAAAGTAACAATTTAATTCGTTCAAATCGCATGAAGAATAGTTCCTGGATGCGAAAAATGATCGATTATGTCGCCAACATTTCCATTGGACGTCTTGTTATATTCTATCTTGGCTGAGGCCCACAGTCTTGTGATTATTCTGAGACTGGCTCAATAGATGAACTCGGACGGCACAACCCGCTACTCCAGGAACTATTCTTCATGCGATTTGAACAAATTAAATTGTTACTTTAAAGAATTGAACAGAATATCAGGGCTTATTCATGTTTTGGTCTACAAAGTAGCCATTTGATCGGCTAATCTTTCTAACTAGTATCTTCAACATCGATCCAAATCTGTGGAACATGCAGGGTGGGCGTTCCCATGCAAAAAGCCATGTAGAACATGTTTTTATGGTGGTGCACAGGACTGTGAGTTTAATTCTGATGCCCATAAAAATTCAGTAGAGAGCTGAAGTAGTATATTTGATGTAGTCTAACTTTCTGAGGTTGAAGCACATTCTGGCTGCTTAGGTCTGAACTGCTTAGTTGTGGAATCGTGGGAGCTGGGCAATGAGTTTCTTGGGGAGGGCAGAGTAAATGATGTTGAAGTAATAAGGCATCTACTTAGCTTAATTCTGTGTTCTTTTGGGGAGGAATGAGATATTTTCTCAGAGGAGGTAAAGTTACATTTTCACATCTTTTGCCACAGCATTGATTTGCAGAGCAAACGTGAGGTTGGTGTCTAAGAAGATTCTCATGTTCCTCACGTTTGATGCTGCACAGTCTGAGGTCTCCAGGGCAGGCAAATATTGGTACATCAGGAACTGATGTTAAGCTGAGCTGAGCATACTGAGTACAGTTAAATAGGTTAGGCAAGGTACATGTAAAGAAATGTGCACCCACTAGGGATCTGTTGTAGAGGAAATGTGTAATCCTTGAATCAGTTAATTCAAAACATACTCATATCACATGCCAAATACACCTCCATATTAAGTAATAAGAGTCCTAAAGAGGTAAAGCAGGAGCCTAAGTGCCACCATTTCAAGCAGGGCCACCCTGCCCGCCAGTAAATACTTGCTTCTTGCTTCTTTTTGCTTACATTTTGTCAAATTGCTCATTTGTGGGACTAATTTCACCAAACTGAAAATAATCAACTTGAGATTTTGCTATGAACAGGGTCTTATTTTCTGAACTTTGATGAATATTGAATGCCTCTGATTTGGCAGACAGGACTCCTGTCCATCAGTCAGGCAGCTATCAACACCTCTCTTTTAAGGATGTATTCTTTAGGTAAATTGGACTCTTCATGAAAACTGAGGTCGATAAAGTCAAATCGAGTGAACACCATGGTTTATCTGTGGTCGATAGTGAGTTGGTTGATGTGACCAGATCTCATTGAGAAGTATTAACATGTAGATGTTGACTGTTAAATGAATAACTGAATTTGGAAATTTAGAGATTTTTCTTAAATGTTAATAGACTGGGTGTGTTCTAGAATATGAACAAGCTGTTCCAGAGTGCAGGGCCATGTGATCTGAGGGTTCCTCTGCATTATCTCTTTCGCATTTTGCCTTGCACTGGTAGACCTGGTTGGCTAATGTAAAGACAATTACTAAAAAAAGAAAAGAGGAAGATCCAGAAGCTGCATTCTAAGCAGGATCGGGGTGAACAATGTTCCTGCTGAGAGAGACTGAGTTTTGTCTAGTGGTAGTTTTGACTAATAATAAATTAGCACAGAGGATTAATATGCCTGCTGCAAAGAATATGTACCATGTAGCTCACAGAACTGCATTTTATGTGGATAGCTCAGTGGGTTACTGCTTTTGTCACAAAGGTTGTTTTGTTGCTTGCAGTGCATAAGTTGCAAGCCTAATAGAGCACAGTGACCTATGAACTGTCATCAAAGAGCTGCATGCAAACTGTATGATATAGGTTAGAACATTATGTTTCCTCCAGTCTTTCATCAGCCTAGTGTTGCTAAAAAGGGTTTGTTTGGGTAGAAATATATTCTTTTTAGGGGTGGGTGGAATGTTCTGTTCTGCCCGTGGAATTGGTGGAATTTTGGCCACTCCACATTACTCTTCAACACGGAGTTCTGTCCAAATTCCGCCAATCCCCACGCGGCTAACGTTTCTCCTTTGAGGCTCCAGATTATGCAAGCTTGCGAGCGAGATGTGGCATCCCCAGCATGATTTTCTAACCCGGGCAGTCGCCGGTGTTTGCGAGCGGTCGTGATCCGAGGGCTGCTGTTTGGGTAGATTTGCTGCAGCTCAAGCGGTGCAGTTCATGCTGATTTTCTGCGCTGCTTGCGCTACCAGCATTAAATTGCAGCACGAGCATTGCGGGCTGCATATTTTCTGCACATTGGCGGAATTCCATGGAATCTCTCCGAGTTTTTCTGTAACTCTGAGGAATTGCGCGGAGTGAAACTCTGCGAGTTTCGCCCATCCCTAATTCTTATCAGTAAAGCCAACCACAACCATTGTTGTACTTTTTAAATCCTGAGTGTGTGCTTCTCCAGACCAAATACTCTTAAAATTGATTATGGATGACATGTAATTCCCACACCTTGTAATGCTCATTGTCTTATGTAACGTTTCCTATAAACTGATTTACACACATATGATTCATTCTCTCTATATAATATGTATAATGTGAAGTGCTCTGACACCTTACACTGGTATGAGTAGCACTATATAAAAATTAAATGCATGTGAAAGGGGAGCTATGGAGATGAGGGGCTCGTTTGGATCATGGTAGTGAGAGAATCCAAGGAGAAGGAGGTCATGGGGGAGTGGGGCAAAAAAGATTGTGGCACCAGGCGCCACCAGTGCTAAAGCAAGCCCCGATTGTAAGTCTCCAGATTAATGGATAACATATAAGTCAGTGCTAAAAAGGTGATGGGTAAAATAGGCTCATTGATGAAAGGACTTGAGTAAACAACATTACAAAAAGGACTCTGATTTCTGAGGAACAGTTTTTTGCAAAGAGGCCTGATCTCTGTACTGAATCTGGGAGTACCATGGAGGTGTTATTTACTGCCACCTAGTTATGCTCTTATTTTCTAAACAGATTAGGGATATCGAACAAAAATTTGGGAAGTAAGTGGGTTCTGTATTTTGTTTGGGAACTAAAGTAAAAGTCTGATTTTAGGGCATACAAGATTCTGGTTTCACCTGCTTGATAAGGAGAAATAATTCCTATTTTCAGATATAAACTGTTGTGGTAGAAAGAACTGTTTAAAATAGAAAAAAGTGTAGCTAGAATGCTAGTGGGATTCATGAGCTACTATTATTTCTGTCTTAGTTTACTCTCCTTCAAGTCAACAGTTTCTGAAATCTTCTTTTACTCCTTTTCCTCCAATCTAAAATTCTAATCCATGGTCCATGTTGAGCAAAAAATCTTTCCAGCACTACATTTTTCAACTGAAAATAATTTTATCTCTTGTGTTTGTCCAATTGTTGGAAACGATAGATTCCACGACTTTCTCCAAGAATGCATCACATATCAGGAGTGGAAAAACAGGATGAACGCGCACAGGTAAGACAGAAAGGAATGTAGCTGGTGCCCATTATGACCCCCTGGTAGTGATACCAATGATTCCATTACATGAACTCTACATATGCTCAATTCTATCCTGCAATACAGAAGAAGCTAAAATGAAATCAATTGAGGACTCCGAGTTGTTTCTCCTAAATGTAGGCTCTATTTGACCTGTCTTGCCACTTTTAACTATAGTCAGGTGCCTTGTATATAATAGCCTATTGAGTGAGTCACCATATTCACTGTGCGTAAAATGTGTAAGTGGGTTACCTTGCGGATCCTCCAACCCACACACGCTGGCCTCATTATGTTTACATAAATGGATATTAAAATCCCCCAGCCATATTAGGCTGGGCGGGCCCTTCTGTGTCCGTAAATTAATTGATCGAATTTCATTATTAAATTATCAACCACTTGTTTCATGTTGCCCCCAAAATTATTATTGTAAAAATTAATTAGTATCCAGTGGACCTGATCTTTCACCTTCAATTGGAGAATTTGAAAATAATTATTCTGAGGACCCAACTGTTTTAGAAACCAAGGTTAGTAAACTACCCTTAGCTCTACCTGATGCTGAAGGCACAGCTGGAGTATAAATAGACCGAAACCCTGCAAAAAAAACTGGCTCCACTGCCCAGGTTTCTTGGAAACATATAACGTCCCTCTTTTGCCAATAATTAAGCCACTCCACGTTTCTTACTTTTGAAGCAATTCCTGCTACGTTCCATGTAGCTAGAACTATGATGTTCCTATCCCCTATTTCCTGGGGTAAAACGGGCAAGGGTGAAACCTGCATTGTGGGCTCAATATTGGCTGAAATTGTGTAAGGTGGGTACATGGGTATTGATGGTCAGTCGCATGCTTCCATATCAGAAAGGGCATCAAATCTATTTGAGAGCCCAACACCCAATGAAGTGTTTGGGCAATCTAACTGATGTGACATCTGAAAGCCTGATCTTAGGCTGCCCCTCTGATCGTGACCTGGAAATGGGGCCTGTTTATAAAAATATTCCAATGGTGGGGAATGATCTGCGTGTTCCTAGGGCGAAGTCTATCCAAAATTCTAAGGAGGAAAGTACCAGTATAAGGATTATCAAAATTTATCACTACACAATCTCCAGGAAAGGTTTTCATTGATTGACCCACCCACCTCACCCTCCTGGCCATAATGATTTGGCTGGCTAACTTATGACTGCCCATGCCCCAGTTCCTGGATTGGCTGGATAGCCAGTGCAGGCATTTGTCCATAAGCTGCGTGGTAGATTCCTGCTGATTAGGGCGCAGAAGGGGAACGTTGGTCAACACCAGCACTAAGGGGGAAGCTGCCGGTGGAAGATGGAGGCATTGTTGACGGTTATTAACATCCCTTGCTACAGGAAGATGGTCTGTTCCTGGTGGATGAGGTGCCATTCTTAGATCCCCTGACCCTCGTTCGTTCTGGTATGCCTTCTGTGTCACTTCTTCTTTGTCCATAACTAATAGAGATTGGGCCGTTAGTTGAGGGAGGGATTGCTCATGCACTTGAGGTGGCAGACCCTCCGTTATGGATATACTTGGGGGGATACTCGAAGATGGTAAAGAGATCGCGTCCCCATAAGCATGGGCAGTTTGTTGTGGATTAACCATACGTAGGTGTGTAGATTCTGCATTCTGGATTAATGATGGTACAGATATGATTTGGGACTCAAGGGCAGCTAATTTTTCTTCAATCTTCGTCAATTTAAAAAGAATAGGATCGAGAAGAGTGGTCATTCGGTTTGTGACTTCTGCTCAAAAAACATTGTTCAACTCTAACTCTCGGGGCATGGTGCATGTACTTGGTAGCGCTTGCGCTATCACAATATCTGATTTAGCTGATTTTACATTAACTGCCCTGGGTTTAGTCACTCTTGCAGGTTTGGCTTGTTTTGATTTGGCAATTCCACGCGCCTTCCGTTGTTTTAAGGGGACAGGATTAGCCACACTGATGCAAGATGGCGATTCATTTCCCCTCGAGGTGAGCGTAGAAGGTGATCGAATATTTAATGGAGACTCCCTTTGACCAGGTGGGAGGTCATCAAGTGACAACGATTGAGATCTGGGGGACAGGGGGGCGATCTCGACAATGCTACCAGAAGATGACCTATTGGCTAGCAAAAGCGGTTCCATGGACAAGCGCCTCTCTGTGAGCTCTATTTCGTGAGAGAGGACGCTTGCAGCTCTAGTCAGGAACGCATCAAGGGTTGCCATTCTACCTCCCCCTGCTTTGTCCACAACTGGTTTCTTTCTTACCATGATTAGTAAGGGATTCAATTACTAGAACAAATGAGAGTACCTTAATCCAGATGTCAGAGGGGGGCCCAGCCCAGCGTCCTCCGGGCTCCGACGGGCGTGGACGGTCCTGCCCTTGGCCCGGGCTTTGCCCGGGCGCGGGCCGGCGTTTTTAAGCGCCTCCAGGTGCAGGGGATGATGGGCGTTGTAGTTTTCCTTCACTGCCACTGCGGTCACGCTGGTCTCCTCTGCCCGGGCACAAACACAGGCTCCTCGCAGCTACACCGCGCCGCGGGCCGGCGTCGGCGTTTTCAAGCACCTCCAGGTGCTGGGGATGATGGGCGTTGTAGTTTTCCCCCACTGCCACTGCGGTCACGCTGGTCTCCTCTCCCCGGGCACAAACACAGGCTCCTCGCAGCTACACCGCGCCGCGGGCCGGCGTTGGCGTTTTCAAGCACCTCCAGGCGCTGGGGATGATGGGCGTTGTAGTTTTCCTTCACTGCCACTGCGGTCACGCTGGTCTCCTCTCCCCGGGCACAAACACAGGCTCCTCGCAGCTACACCGCGCCGCGGGCCGGCGTCGGCGTTTTCAAGCACCTCCAGGCGCTGAGGATGATGGGCGTTGTAGTTTTCCCCCACTGCCACTGCGGTCACGCTGGTCTCCTCTTCCCAGGCACAAACACAGGCTCCTCACGGCTACACCGCACCGCGGGCCGGCGTCGGCGTTTTCAAGCACCTCCAGGTGCTGGGGATGATGGGCCTGGTAGGTTTCCCCCACTGCCACTGCAGTCACGCTCGTCTCCTCTCCCCGGGCACAAACACAGGCTCCTCGCGGCTGCACCGCACCGCGGGCTGGCGTCGGTGTTTTCAAGCGCCTCCTGGCGCTGGGGATGATGGGCCTTGTAGTTTTCCCCCACTGCCACTGCGGTCACGCTGGTCTCCCCCCGGGCACAAACACAGGCTCCTCGCTGCTTTCATGAGAAAATTAATTAAAATCATGAAATAAAATATTTTAACAAAATATTTAAACAAAAAATGTTTCAGTGTTAAGATTTTATTGGATCTAACAATTGGCTGTTCTTGATAACACTTTCAACTAACAGTTATGTCCTTGTAATGAGGTGGGTGCTGCAGCACCCAACCCCCCCCCTCACTCAACGTGGCCCTAGTGCCAACGCCACTGAACTGGGCCAGAAGTGGTAATGCCCAGCTTATGGAGGTAGCTTTGCTGGATGGGGTCAGTCTGTGAGTACTTTGAATGCAAAGACTTGTGCATGTTACCAGCAGGTAGCTTTCGAAACTGACGAGACCATAGTTAGCCAGCAAATATTGTGCTTAGATTTCTGAATGTGAAGTAACAACATGACTATCAGGCAACGTATAAAGCACACCCTGAATATCAGTTTTTGTGGTTAACTGACAAAGTATTGTGCAAAGAAGTCCAGACTCGTGTAAGTAGAAAAATGGGATTTATTTTGGAGCTTCTTAATAAACGACTGGCAGAGAAGGAGGCTCACAACAACTGCCTCTCCCTGTTTAAATACTAACATTCCACAATGCTGTCACATAGTGAAGAACATTCTAAACTCCACTCGCAGAACAAGAACCCAACACATCTCCCCTCCTTTAGCAAAGAACAAAATAAACACAATTAACACATCACAGAAAGAATGAATATAAAACTTAACTAACTCTATTAAAATACAAGAGTTAACACTTCAAAACAAAATCTTGAAACCTGGCAGGTACCTTCGAGCTTCTACTCGATCTCCTCAATACAACACTCTGGGTTATACCTTGTCTAACATTACACAGGTCATTGGTTCCTGACCTGTGTTGATTGTGCATTACAGATATCCTGTTTTTGTTCCAGCGCTTACCATCATCCAACGTCACTGCAAAATCATTAACACTAATTACCCTTTTAGGAGAAGAAAACCAGGACACACTCTTCCCTCCACTGAAAGGAAGTTTCACACGCACAAGATCTCCAACATTAACTTTCAGAAATTTTTGTGCCGGTGTGGAATATTTATCCTGAGCCATCAAAAGTTTCTCACTCACATCATGCATTACATCAACAGACACCATCTCCTTCTTCATCCACAACCTGTTTATTTTTGACTCCGGTAATCTTCCTTTGAGTAACACAAAAGGAGAAACTTTTGTATCAGCATTAGGTGTAGTGCGCCATGCCCAAATTACATTTTTTACTTCCTGCACCCAATCCAAACCACTGGCCACAGACAATTGTATATTCTCTTTCATCATTTTGTTGCAGCGCTCAACCAAACCGTTACTCCTTGGGTGGTATAATGAAGTGGTAATGTGCTTAACACCAAAATCCAAAAGAAAAGACTCAAACTCACATGACACAAATTGGGACCCATTGTCAGTAATCAATTCATCAGCAACACCTTCTCGAAGAAATAATTTCTTCAAGACCTCTTCCACCACAGCAGAAGTAATGCTATTCACAAAAACAACCTCAATCCATCTGGAAAAATAATCAACTGTAACTATGCTATATTTCACATGACCATGGTCCACACCAACAGGACCTATAATATCCATAGCCAGCTTCGACCATGCAACCTCAGGTACGTGTACAGCAACAATAGGAGAAGGTACAGTTACTTGTGTCTTATCCCTTGCAAAACAGGGCTTGCATGTTCTCACATGTTGCTCAATTTGTCTATCCATACCAGGTCACCAATATGAATCTCTCACTCTCCTCTTCATAGCCCTCATGTCTATGTGCCCTTCTTGAGCCAAATCCAAAATCCTAGATCTAAGAGCATCTGGCACAACTAGAACATCCGTTCTCCTCAACAGACCACCCATCACAGACACTCGGATTCAATTTTCCTAAATGCATCCACCTGTTCATCATGTATTTTTTGATTGGGCCAGCCTTCATTTATATATCTCATGACTGTGGACAAAGTGCTGTCATACTTAATGCGTCTAACCAATCAGCCTCAGAAATAGCACTTTGAGTAGCACAGGACACCTCACATACCACAACATAGCCATATCCAAAATTCTCTGATTTCCTTCATGGAAATTCACAGGCAATCTCGATAAGCAATCCACCATCACATTCCTGATCCCTGGGATATACTCCATCGTGTAACAATATTCTTGCATTCTGTATTGCCGTTTAGCAATCCTGGGTGTAGCCTTACCACTACCAGCACCTTTCGTAGTGAACATTTCAATTAAAGGTTTATGATCAACTCTGATTATAAACTCTGTACCCCACACATATTGGCAAAAATTATTTACACCCCACCAACATGCCAATGCTTCACGCTCCACCACGGAGTATGATGACTCGGCACCTTTAAGACCTCGACTGGCAAATGCTACTACTTCTTCTCTCCCCTTTCGTTTCTGTAGTAACACGCCACCTAAACCATACTGACTAGCATCCGTAATTATTATGCTAGTATCCCTGGTGTCAAATGGTTTGAGGGGAATAGCATTTCCAATTTCTTTCTTTATGTCAGCAAACTCTCGATCACACGAATCACTCCATACAAACTTCAGATTTTTTCGTAATAATTGACGCATGGCATGTGTTCTTTGAGCCAACTGGGAATTAACCTAGAGTAAAATTCCATCAAACCCATGAAAGATCTTAATTGATCCTTCCCTTGAGGGACGGGAGCTTCCACAATAGCTTTTACTAAACTAACCTTGGGCTCAACACCCACTGCAGATAGTTTGTGATCTAAATAAGTCACCTCAGAAATGCCAAATTTGCACTTGTCTGCTCTGAGTGTGACGCCTTTCTTCTGTAATACATCAAGAACATGAACTAGACGCCTATCATGGTTACTCTTGGTGTCTCCAAAGACTAATACATCGTCTTGGAAACACAAAATTCCTTCATCATCCTTAAATAAAAATTCCATGAGATGCTGAAAAACAGCGGAAGCTGAAGCCAACCCGAATGGCATTCTTTTGAAATGAAAGGCACCTTCCGGAGTGATGAATGATGTTAAGTGTCGTGAATCCTCATGCAAAAGTATCTGGTGATAAGCAGAAGTCATATCAAGGGTAGAGAACCAATTTGCACCTTTGACCAACGATAACATCTCTGTAATGTTGGGTAAGGGATGATGATCCACCCATATTTTAGAATTTAAATCTCTAAGGTCGACACACATTCTCAAAGTCCCATTAGGTTTCCTAGCAAGAACACCTGGAGACAACCATTCAGAACTCTCAATGGGTTCTATGATGTCTTGTTGTAACTTATCTAACTCCTTTCGGAGATCTGCCCTAATAGCCAAAGGGACTTTCCTCACCTTGTGAACTATAGGAACGACTCCCTCTTTAAGCAATATTTTATGTTTAAACCCTTCTAACTTCCCAAGAGTGTCACTAAAAACCTTAGGAAATTTTGTTTCCCATGTGGAAGATTTTATTTCATGAACACCATTGTATTCTTTTTGTAGCATTACTTGTTCTGAACTATTAGGGTCTAAAATTATATGACCCATGCTTGGCTACATAAACAACAGCCGATGCTTCATTACCTTTAAAAGAAAGTTTTGCATTAAATTCTCCTAAAACTTCAATAGGTTTTCCACCATAAGCAAAGCGTTTAATAAAAGATTCCGCTAAAGTCACATTGTTAACTTTTTTCCAGTCATCAGTACCGATTAGTGTAAAGGGAAACCCTGAATCAGCCATCATATTGATTTCCATATCACCAACAGTTATGAGACAATATGGTCTTTGAATGGCACCCATTTCCATGTGCATAGCATCAACATCGAGATCCACATGTGACTGCACCTGAGTATCATTTATGCACAACAACACACCTTCATCACTGGAATCAGAAGACTGGTAATTAGAATTTTGATCACATACTGCGCTAACAGTTTTAGGATTTGAAACCTTTGTCTTGGATTTAGATTTGCATCCCTGCACAAAATGTCTTTTTTTTTACAACCAGAACAAATTTTATCTCGAGCAGGACATGATACAGATTTTCCTAAATGGTTGCCGTTTTCACACCTATAACAAAATAGTTTACTTTTCTTTTTAATCATCTCTTTCTTTTTGTCACAAAAACACACAACAGATGGTACACTTTTAGAAGTTTCACTTGTCAAAGACATTTGAGACATAAATGAAGCAGTGCTTTCAATGCCAGCTGCCAATTCCACTGCTTTGTGCAATGTGAGATTAGGCGTGGTAAGCAGAGCCTTTTGAATTTTCTTATTGTTTATGTGTTCAACAATTTGATCACAAATCAGTTTTTCCTTGAATTCTTTATATTTACACGAAGAGGCTAAGGACCTCAATACTCCTACATATGTTTCAATTGGTTCGCCAGGTAGTTTGTGGCGCTTGTGAAACTTGTGTCGTTCTAAGACAACATTCTTGTGAGGTTTGAATCTTGAATCTAACATTCTTAAAGCAGACATATATTCATCCACCACATCGCCTTCCCCTAAAATGGATAGTTGTGGTAAGTGCTTTAGTATTTTTCTGCCTTTTGAGCCTAGACAATGGCGTAATAAGGCATATTTCTTTTTATAAGTAAAATCTTCACCATCGATATCTGCCATGTACGCTTCAAAGCTTTCTTTCCATAGTTCCCAGTCTACACTGGCATTCGTTGTACTAGGACAAAATGACGGTGGTGGTACAATGCTTTGCAACATTGTTCTGAACGTTTCTTATTTGTGCAGAAAATGAATTGTTGTGAGCAATATAATAAAGAAATTATAATACTGAAGTCTAAATTTTATGTTATAGCACTTTGCTTTGCAGTGTAAGAAAACGTGTGAATGGGGGCGTGGCCAGCAGGGGAACATGGCGGACGCGCTTTAGCTTCGCTCCGCCATTCACTCCCCATAATCCGGTAATTTATCCGCAACGCTGCCTTTCGGAATCGCAGCCACGAGATCGGAGAAGCCCCAGGGGACAGCGGAATCATTAAATGAGCTGGGTTGATGCCTGAACGATGCAGTAGCTGGGAGGCGCATTGAGACCGGAAGGGCGCGGCCCGCATCGGACCTGTGCCACACATACTCTGCGGTCCTGGTCGGATTGGATTGTGGACGTGGGGTCGCAACAGGCAAGACACAGCTGGGGACGGAGGAGGCGAGTGCCGTAGACGGGGACTGGTGAGCCCGAGCAGCTGTGGAGGCAGACGGCATTGGGTGCAGCATAATCAACAGTTGCCCCAGCGGCTGAGAGACGCCTGACTGGATCGATTGCGGGACACGTCCGGAGAAGCACCAGTCGAGTGGCAAGCAGCAGCTGAGTGTGAGCACAGGTGGCAGGATCTGTGAAGCCCTTGCTGCTTGGAGGGTGACCTCGTGGATAACCAGAGGTGATACCAGACAAAGTGGAGGGAGTCTGGATACGGCCCGCTGCATAGTTCAGTTCAGTGCACTACCATGAGAGGAAGGTAAGGGCATGTGCACCTGAGGCCTGACCGGTGATCGTCGGAGGCTGTTCCTAGCGGCGGTTGGCAGTAATAGCAGCGGGATCAGTCAGTAGATGTGGTGGTTGACTGCTGGGTGGCCCTGGTCATTGTGGGCGGGCCATCAGCCTACGGGGATGGCAGCGAAGCCTGCTGGGTGGCACAGGAGAAAATATTCAGCTAAAGAGCAGACCAGAAGAATTGTATTGCGGCAACATTCATGGCAGTGGACCCATGCGAGTAGCTTCTCAGGTGGTCAGGGAGCTGCATTGCGGGTCGGGCCCTCTTGCTGTTGTCGTGGAGTCGTGGCCGCGCCTGGCGCTGCTGGAGAGTGTGTCACCGGCCTTCAGTATTCCAGAGACTGGTGCACCGGTCTGCCCTGGTGAACGCACTGAGACGCTGGCAAGGAATTGGTAGGTGAAGCTACGTTGATGGGGCGCACCAAGGGAAGCGGTTCGAGGGCCTCCTCACAGGCTGCTGGCCTGAGCGAGTTGGATTAAATGCAACCATTGGAAGCGCTGAGACCATCTGAGGACAGACTTGACGCTATTCTGAATGCAATTGAGAGATCCAGAGAGTCGATGGAAGCAAAAATGGATAAAGTTGCATTGGATCTTACGCTGCTACATGCCGACCATGGGAAGTTGAAGGATCGGGTTACAGCGGTGGAGCAAGATATAGCAGAACTGAAACCTGCTACAGAATTCCAAGAGAAGCAACAAAACGCCCACGAGGCCCAAATTAGATACCTTGAGGAGCGAGTGGAGGACGCGGAAGGCCGCTCCAGAAGGAATAATATAAGTTTGATTGGACTGCCGGAGGGAGCGGAAGTCCAGGACGCAGTCGCCTTCATGGAACAATGGTTCAAGACCATACTACCATCAACCGTATTCTCCCTGTTTTTCACTATTGAAAGGGCACATCACGTCCCGGGCAGGAAACCAGCTCCAGGTGCCAGAGTACGACCGCTCATCTTTAAACTGTTGCATTTTAAAGACCGGGATGTTATCCTGAGGGAAACAAGGAAACTAGATGAGATCAAATTCGAGAATACAAAAATCCTGTGTTTTCCTGACTTCGATGGAGGTCCAGAAGCAACGAGGATCCTTCTTGCCAGTTAAACAAAAGCTTAGTCAACTGAACATATCATACTCGTTGTTATATCCCGCAAGACTTAAGGGCTCATTATGATGGCAGAGAGACCGCCACCGCCGGCCCGGCGGTGGCGGTCCCTCCGCCATCTGACTCTCATTTCCCCCCGCCACATTAGGATGGCGGGGGGAATCGCTTAGTGACCGTGGCGGTCGCAAAGACCGCCCTCCACGCTTACGCCACAGGCAATCGTCACGATTGCCTGGCGGAGCAGTCAGCATGGGTTAAATGGCGGCGGTGCCTAGCAGGCACCGCCCGCCAGATTACAATGCTGGCGTCAGCCAGCCTTTCCATGGCGGTGGAACCGCCATGGAACGGCTGGCAGAGGCTGGGTTCGGGGGCCCGTTGCGGGCCCCCTCTGTGTGGGGGGGAGGGTGTATGTGCACTGGGGGGGTATCCATGGTACCCCCCTAAATTTCCATGCACAAGGTGGCAGGCACCCCGTGGTGCCTGCCACTTTGTGCATGGAAATGCACTACGTGGCATTTTGGCATTGCGAACGGTGCTGCAGCCAGCAGCACCGTCCGCAATGATCAGGGCCCTGGATGCGCCTACCATATTGGCGGGCACATCCCAATTCACTCAGCGGGACCACCGCCTTACCGGCGGGCGGTCCCAGCACCGCAACGATGGCGGGCGGACTGATGTCCGCCCGCCATCGTAATGTGCCCTTTAGTGTGGTGTTCGACAGAAAGTCTAGGTTCTATGATACACCCCAAGATGCCTGGGACTGGCTGGAGACCTCGGGCCAGTACTCGGGCCCTCGATCCATTGGTGCGTCAGGTGCTTTGAATGGGGGCGCTGTAGGAGGGGAAAAACCTCGACGACGATGGCCTAGGAAGCGACTCCTTGACTCATCGGTAGCACCTAGCCTGGATCAGATTCGCCAGGAGCGGCAGGATGCGGTTCGCATCGCTGAGTAGTTGGTAGAAAAAACTGACTTGAACGATAAAGCTGACGCCTCACTGCACTCCTCGAATGATGGGAGCTCGTCAGCTGCAGAATTATCGGACTCGACCTCACTAAGAATGCCCGACATCACTGCGGATGGTATTGTATGGCATAGACTGTAAACGGTGATGCCATTCAGATTTGCTTTATGTACTACCTGGTTGTTCTCATGACGCTGTCATGATAGTTGTTTTGTGATACCTGCTCATATGGCTGCACTCTGGGAAATGTACTCTGTCCCTATGGTTTAATTTTTGTGACATATATTTCTTACACTTAATTAGCGGTCACTTGGGGAGTTAAAATGGTAAACCCTTTGTGGTTACACATCCCCCCACTCTTCCCGACTATCGGGAACCAGTGGAGGACTATTTTTGCTGCTTGTTAAGTTTGGGCAGCTTCCTATGGTTAAGGGGGTTGCTCTTACAATGTTATTCCTTTACCCTGTTGGTTTCTTTCCTTACCTATCACGCTCGGGGGTTACCTTTGGGAGTACGGGAGGTGAAGCTACATATATTCAATCCATATCCATTGGTATGGAACCGGGCCAAGGCACCTCTCATTTTCTACATAACACATTGCTATGATGGATCACAAGATAATCACATGGAACGTGCGAGGTCTCCGCACGCCATCCCGTAGATATGCTGTATATTCATACCTTAAAAGACACAATGTGCGTATAGCATTATTACAGGAGACACATTTAAATGCGGTGGAAACAGCTAGACTGCAACGTAAATGGAGGGGTAAAGTATTTGCTACGGATTACTCTTTGTATGCACGAGGGGTCCTCATCTGGATCCGCCCAGGTACGCCCTTTGCTGTGGAGGAGGTTCTTACTGGCAAAGACAGCAGATATGTGCTCCTGAAGGGTAGATTAGATGGTCGTCACATTCTGATAGGAAATGTGTATGCACCTAATACAGACCTGGGCCCGTTTTTTAGCCTGCTGTCCCGGGAGTTGAAGAAATGGTGTGACGTTCCATGGGTAATTGGAGGGGACTTTAATAGTGTGCTTGATACAGGCATGGACAGATCCTTCCCACCACTCAGAAGCACGGCTGCCATGGCCAACTCCACAGTCCTAAACGGGTGGGCGAATGGGTGGGACTTGGTTGATATCTGGAGGCATCGCAATCCTGGCGTGAAGGTATACTCCTATTTCTCAGCTCCTCACAAACTACATGTACGGTTAGACCGGTTCTTTGGCTCCCCACCTCTGCTTCCCTATGTCACAGATGCTGAGTATTGGGGACGCACACATTCCAACCACAATCCGCACTCCATCACACTGGCCTAGGATCACGGGATCCCTGGAGTCCCAACGTGGAGGCTACAACCGACGATGCTCAAAGACCAAGTCTTCCGGGAGTCGATAGGGGAAGCTATAGACAAATACTTCAAGCTTAACTCTGGGAGTGCTTCGTCTCCCATGATAGCGTGGGAGGCCATGAAGGTCACGTTGCAGGGGAAATGTCTGGGGCTGGGATGTGGACTGCGGGGACAGTTAGAATCAGACCTGCTCGCGATAGAAAGAAAGCTGCAGACATTAGAATCTTTAGCGGTTACGAACGAAATAGACACTGCCCCCTTGTCAGTAGCGCACAAGAAGCACGCTGAATTATTAGAGCGGCAGCAGTGCCTCAATTTTGCAGCACACTCAGCGTCTGTACACGCTAAGGCGGATCGATCAGGACCACTCCTGGCTTTGTTGATCAAACAAGAACACACGTTGGGTCCCATCACCGCTCTCCGGTCTCAGGGAGGGGAGCTTAAATATACTCAGCATGAAATACATAGGGAGATGACCATACATTTTACGCAACTATATAAGTCTGCCCTGAATATCCCCGAGGCCATGATACGGGAATTTATGGATGGCCTTTCCCTTTCAGCTCTTACACAGGAGCAACGCCTTGAACTGGAAGCCCCGCTCACTTTAGAAGAGATTAGAGGTACAATGCGGGCCATGCCGTCTGGTAAGGTTCCGTGGCCGGATGGTTTCCCTCATGAATTTTATAAAACATATGCTGATCTTCTAAGCCCGTGATTATTTAAGGTATATACGGAAGCGTTGGATGGCCGTTCCCTCCCAGCCTCTGTGACTGATGCCTCCCTGATCATGCTCCCTAAGCCGGGTAGAGATCTTACAAGTGCAAGTGCTTATCGGCCCCTGGCTCTACTGAACGGGGACTATAAAATATTAGCTGGAGTTCTAGTGAGCAGAATGGCGCCCGTCATCAACAGTTGGTGCATCAAGACCAGAACAGTTTTGTGCCAGCTCGTAGCACATCTCTTAACATTCGCAGGCTATTTGGGGTGATGCGCTGCACCGCAGTATGCTGGCCAACAGCTCAGGGCCGGCGCTAGGCATGGGCAGTGTGGGCAGCTGCCCAGGGCCTCGCGCTCAGCTAAAACACAGGGGGCCCCTGCTTCACTGTGAAAGGCCACACTTTCACAGTTAGCCCACCTGCTCCAATCGCATTACAAATGCGAGATGTCTTGACCTTGCTGGTCAGGGCGTGGTGGCATTCCTGGGGGTGCATGGGTGGGAGGAAGGAAAAAACAGATTGGGGCCTCTGTTAAGTACCGGCCATTCAAGGCATTTTGTTGCTAGGTGACAGAAGGCCCCTTTGTTTCCAGGACCAGCCGGACACAGGTAAGGAGAGGTGGGTGAGGGGTGGAGGGAGCAGCCAGATCAACTGGCTTTTGTTAACCTTTGCATCACCCATGGGAATCTGCATTTCAAATGTATGTAGAACTGCCGGTGGTAGGGCAGTGTTTTGCTAAAGGCCTCGTTACTGCTTTGAGGTCCAGGGGAGGGGCCCCCCTTCCCTGGGCCTCGAAGCGCTGGAGCAAGCTGTAAAATCTAGGTGTGGGGGCCCCCTTCCCTTGTAGCCATTACTTCCTCTTTCCTCTCCTTTCGTTTAATTGTTCCTCCATGGAATTGATCCAAAAAAGAAAAACACTTTTGCTGGAAATGTCTTTGGTAGACATTTTTCTATTCCAAAGTGCAGCCTCAGGATGGAGAGAAATAAAAATAACTAAATAAAGCAAGACAGAGTGGGTCGCAAAGATTGATTTTATTCACACCCAAAACGCATTAGCGCCACTTTCCAGAAGTTGCCAGTGAAGCACTACTTTTGTTATCTCGTCTTTCTTTGAACAACATTATTTCCCCGGGTAGGGAAGTGCACCATTCCTGGATGTACTGCAATACCTGGTTGATGGGTGGATTGGAAAATAAAAGGCGTACCGTGGCTCTGTGTACACGAATGCGGTCTTTTTAAACCATAATGCTTACGTTTTGTAAGGATATAAGTAATGGACACTGAAACAGGTCCCTTCTGGGCCCTGTAGTCATGTCCTTAACTTTTCAGGCAAAAGGACTCACTGATTTCTGAATAATAAGTGCAAAAGCGTTAAAGAAACCATGTTGTTCCTTCTAACATTTAACATGCTTTACTTAATCTTGCATTCCCTTGAGTATTTGCTTTTTCCAGGATGTTGTTACTTTTCTTTAGGCAGTATTACTCTTGTCTAGTGCGTAATTTGAACTGAGTCGCATCCAGGTGTTTATAGCAGGGCACAATTGGGTTGTATTTGAAGGCAGTGCGAGTTTCTCTCAGTAGGATGTGGCACCATCGTCAGAGCTGACAAATTTGGGACTGGGGAACCAGGATCAGCCCACCTGACTACTCTCCTGAGGGAGCACATTCCCATGCTAGACCTTAGAAGTCCCCGCAAGACTTTAGAAGCCCTGGTGTCTTAGCACCAGCAGGTGGACCCTAGTGGTGGCAAGTGTGGGTTAACCTTGAAGGCCTGTCCGCCACAATCCATACTGAAGTTCACCTCCAGTCTTGCGGGCAGGCCTATGAAGCAGCACACCCTAGAGCGACAGTGACTCTGTCACTGAGGGCACAGGCCCCTTAAACAGGGAGGCTCTAGGGTGGTGCGACCGGTGAGATTGCACCGAGCGCTGACTTTGGGTGGGGGCGTCATGATTGCAAGTATATTATGTTTTTTAAAGCATTTGTTGCCTCCTTCCTGGCCTCCAGCAATTTTCACCAACAATAAAAATGTCATAACTCCAGTAATTGATGTTCTTCCTAGAAAGAGATGGAGTTTGTCAGGTGGAAGTTTTGACTCGTGAAAAGGTAGCGGAGAGGGTTAATGTGCCTGCTGCAAAGGACATGTACCATGCAGATCACAAAGTGCACATAATGTAAATAGGTCAGTGGGTTACTGATTTTGTCAGTGAGATGCTTTTGTTAATTGCAGTTTATAAGTCAAAATTCTAACATAGAACAGTGAGCTATTAACTGTCATCTTAGAGCTGCATGCAAATTGCAAGGTATAAATTAGAGCATTATGTTTTTTCCACAGTCTTTGATTAACCTAATGTTGCAAAAAGGGTTCTTTTAGATAGAAATCAATTCTGGTTATTAAAGAGAACCCCCAACAATGGTATTACATTCTAAATTCAGAGTTTGTGTTTCTCCAGACCAATCACTATTAAACTATACTGCCTACTAATATGATTGTCATGTGACTCTTACACATTGTAGTCCTTTGTCATATGTAAAATTTCCTATACAGTGATTTACATAGGTATGATTGCTTGTTTCTGTGTAATGTGTGTGATATAAAGTGCTTTGACACCCTACACTGGTATGAGCGGCGCTGTAAATCAAATTAAATGCATCTGAGAGAGAGTGTAGTTATGGAGACTTGAGGGGCACTGTTAAAGAGTTGTAGTGAGGGAATCTGTGGTCATTGGGGGCACCAACAAATATTTTCGCACAGGACTCCACCAGCGCTAAAGCCGGTCACTACCACTTCCTACAGTTCTAACACCAAATCAAAAACGCTGATTTGAAAAACCCTTGAATTTGCAGCATACCTTCAAGTCAATGTATGATTTAGTAGTGGTCTCCATTGTTCTAAGTCTTTTTTTTATTTATGTACAATCTTTATTTGTTTGCAATGGTGTCTTGTATTTTTGTATTATATGTGTTGTGTTTTTGCACTTAACATAATTCTGGCGAGTAAAGAGCCCACACACAAAAAAGATTGTCCTATGAGTCTTAGCATGTGCGTGTGGAATACTATTGAGAGGATTTACGTTAAAACAAATTACTAAGTATTAATGTCATCCTAAGGTGGCACAATAATGGCACGGAAAGATAACACAGCCTTTTGAAATTTGCGATTATATCCATGGGGTGAGGGGTTCTCTCTTGTTTAATTTTATACGTTGAATGATCCCGCCCCTTATTACCTCAACAGGATCTCTCCCCTTTATGAGACAGAACTGGAATGTTTATCATTCACTCATCTGGAAACAATCAGTTATCATGGAGTAAAAAATATGCATCTTTGTGAGACCTGCACCTATCTTTTTCATCCAATGTGACAAATTTAATCCATTTAAAACAGTTTTAAAATATATGGGATTATTTCACTTGCATATTTTTTTTTGTCCATGTTACTGATATCCACATTAGGTCTCTTCAGTGATGCCAAACAAGATCAATACTCCTGCGATGTCACTTTCTGTGATGTCACTTCTTGTGATGTTACATGCAAATTAGAGGGGCCTCACATCTTGACTTTCGCCCGGGGCCCCAGAAGTTCTAGGAGCGGCCCTGCAACAGCTGGTTGTGTTGTCCTAGATTTAGAGAAAGCGTTCGACACAGTCGAGTGGCCATATATGTTTGAGGTCCTTCGTCGCTTCGGTTTTGGGCCATACATGATAAGCTTAATTAAGCTATTATATGGAATGCCCGTAGTTAGGCTACGTATGGGTACGTTGTTTTCCCAACCCATATTGATAGAAAGGGGGACTAGACATGGTTGCCCACTTTTCCCATTAATCTTCTCCCTGGCCATAGAACCACTGGCAATAGCGCTGCGGCAGTTAGCATCAGACTGGGGGTTATATCTTGGGGACGGTCTCCATGCAGTTTCACTGTATGCAGACGATATCCTGATTTATGTTAAAGACCTACAGACAATTCCAGAGGTCATACCGGCCTTTCTAAAACTATTTGCTTCACTATCTGGCCTGGGCGTGAACTGGGGTAAGTCTTGTTTATTTCCCTTTACCCCTGGGATGGACGCTTCTCCCTTAGAAGTTGATGGGATTTTGGTGCAATGGCAAACGGCGGTGTTTAGGTATCTAGGCATACACATTTATCATGCTGATCGAGATCTCCTTGATGGCAATATATCCAGAGCAGTCAAAGCTTTAAAATCCCAAATTGAATTCTGGAAAACACTCAACCTTTCAGTCATAGACAGGATAGAATTGATTAAGATGGTGATGTTGCCACGCCAACTTTACTATTTCGCTAACCTCCCAATATATCTGCCTGGCTCCTTTTTCCGGTCATTGGAGGGTGTCATAAGGGACTTTATCTGGAATAATACCAGGTGTAGGGTAGCCTTAGCAAAGCTATATTTGCCTCAATCGCACGGTGGGCTGGCTCTACCCAATTTTGAGCACTACTATCTGGCGTCCCAGATACTTTGGGTGGCGAAATGGGTGGAAGAATTACACCTGGCTGACACGGCATAGTATGGGCCCCCGTAAGCTTTAGATAGGATTCTTTTTCTCTTCCATACATTTAATAGATCATATGAGCCACTTCCTCTTCTAGTGCAGATTGCTCAGAGATGTTTTCGTAGGGCATTGCGCCTTACTAGGCATGTCACACCATACGCGCCAGCCATCCCATTGCTGGGTATGCCGAAAACGGGGAGGCATGCCCGGGAGGTGGATCTTGTTGAATGGCAGAGGGTAGGCATTTTTACTCTGGAAGGTCTGTATACTGATGGTGCGCTGCGGTCTTTCCTCTCCCTGTCTGAAGAGGAGGGCGTCCCACCGGGGAGGTTCCTAAGCCATGCCTCCTGGGTGGCTGTGTTGCGGCAGAAGTGGGGAGATATTTCACAGGAGCTTCCTACGCATCTTCTCATGCAATATATACATGTAATGGGGACGGGGACATACCTCGTAAAATGGTTCGCAGAATCCATCCGGGAACACACCATGAAGGACTTAACACCATTGAGACATAAATGGGAGATAGATATGGCGTGCCCATGCACAGACCCTGAGTGGTCCATACTATTGGAAAGCCCCGGACGGACCCCCAGGAATGTACGTTTCAGGCTGATCCAATTTTATGTTACACACAGAGCGTACCTATCCCCAGACAAGATTAATAGATATTTCAACAAGACAGATGCTTGTTGCCCACGATGCAAAACAATAGTGGTCGATTTGCTACATATGCTCTGGTCATGCCCAATTTACACCTGTACTGGGAGGAGGTGATCCGCTGCCTGAATACAAGCACAGATAGAGAACTACCACAGGAATGGAAGGCGTGCATAACAGGGATATTCCCTAGAAACAAGAAACAAAAAGCCTCTTCTAGATTTTTGGATCTGGGGTTGGTTGTGGCTAAAAGGCTTATTACACGCTGATGGAAGGCAATTGAGCCCCCGCCGATAAAGGCATGGCTATATTCTATGATAAATTGGGCCAAGGCCGAAGCAGTCTCATTAGTAAGAGAAGACATGCTGGGGCTCCGTAAATACCCCATTTCCACGGCATGGAATGCAATGTTGTGCACACTACAAGGGTTGGTTAATCAAGAGGTCCTGTCCGGTGATCCTAACGTTGACTAAAATTACCCTGATCAAGTATTGCAATGTGTCTTGAACTGTGATCTGGATTATGTTGCATGTATAATACGCCTTCGCCAAAATGTATTAATATTCAAAGATAATAGATGTATATATGAGAATGCACAACTGATAACAGTGCAATGGTTACTGCCTTTTCCTCCTGCATAGATAGGTATCCCTGAGCTCCTTTCTTGTCCCTTCACTTGGTTGTTATGTGGTTTTTATGTTATTTAAACAATCGTTTGGTCAAATTTAGTTGTAATGGCATGGTTGGTAAGAAATCCTCCGAAACACGCACGTGTAATCAAGATGCATATGTACGACTTGTTTATTTTTGTGTTATACCTAGGAAACATGCGGTATTTGGAATGATCTTATTTCCATGTTAAACCAAGGGTAACGTTAGCCCACGTTAATGGGACAGATAACTATTACTCATGTGTCCGTTTATTGTGTTATTGTATTGACCTCTGCAATTTGAAGTATAACTACTGGTTCTTTGGAAAATGTATATGCCTGTCAATATATCTATCATATATGTAAAAACCTAATAAATAGATCAAACAAAAAAAAATAAGAAAACGTGTGAACATAGAAAAGCAAAACTCTGAGAAGTTATTATTTATTACAGGTGTGCGTGTCACTGAAATGTAACATGCAGCTTGCGGCTTTTATTGTGTAACAGGTGTGCGTATCACCAAAATCACGCTGAAAGTGATTGTTTATTAAAGGTGTGCGTGTCACTGAAATGTAACACGCAGTATGTAGCATTTATTCTTTAAGAGATGTGTATGTCACCGAAATCACCATGAAAAGTGATTGTTTTTAAAGGTGTGCGTGTCACCAAAATGTAACACGCGGATGTGACTTTTATTCAATAAATGTGTGCGTGTCACCGAAATGCCGAGTAGACCGTGTGTGAAAATACGAGGTCTGGCTATGAACGCACGGCAAGTACACAGTAGAAGCTTAGGCAGCTAACAATAACGCTGCATAGTGAATGCAGAAGTCAGGCAACGCAGCTGACGGTGACGTCAGGCAGAAGGAAGGGCGCAGGAGTCAGGCAAATTCCGAGGCAGATGCAAAAGTCAGGCGAACGTGGAGGTCAATGAAAGTCAAAGTGATGTTCAAGCCTCCACGTCACGAACGGCTTGAATTCCGCAGAGCCGTAGAAATATAACAACAGTACCTTAATCCATGGGCAAACCTCGAGACGATGACTCCGCTGCACAAAGGGGAACACCCGAAGAGATGAGGAATCGGCTTCAGCTTAGAAGGAAATCACCGTGAAGGTAGCAGATATTTGCCGTGGACTGCCCTCGCAGTTGCTCAAGGATGGCCATGCCGGAAGATAGCGTGGGAGCCCTGCCAGTCGGTCGTCGCCAATGCAAAGTAGTCCAGACTCGTGTAAGTAGAAAAATGGGATTTATTTTGGAGCTTTTTAATAAACGACTGGCAGGGAAGGAGGCTCACAACAACTGCCTCTCCCTGTTTAAATACTAACATTCCACAATGCTGTCACGTAGTGAAGAACATTCTAAACTCCATTCGCAGCGCAGAACAAGAACCCAACACATTGAAACTCTAAATATTGTGGTATATAAATATCAAGTCAAAAACATTGAGCACAAAAATACAATTTTCTTATACGTATAATGTAAATGACAAAAACTTCAATAAAAAATACCATTGTACACTAATATCGATTTTATAATATTGTTTTTTTAACATATATATTATATATATTTAAAAATTTACTATTCCTACTTCAATCTGTGTAACAGTAGCGAAAGCGTTGGACTCAGGAGGGGTAAAATGTACCATTCCCACTCCAGTCGGTGCAACACTAGGGAAAGCAATGAACTTAGGAGAAGTACAAATTGCTATTCCCACTCCAGTCGGTCCAACAGTAGGTAAAGTGTTGGATTGCGGAGGGGTAAAATTTACTATTCTCACTCAACTCTGTGCAACAGTAGGAAAAGGGTTGTACTCAGGAAGGGTAAAATTACTATTTCCACTCCAGTCTGTGCAACAGTAAGGAAAGGGTTGGACTCAGGAGGGGTACAAATATCTATTCCCACGCCAGTCACTGCAACAGTAGAGAAAGAGTTGGTCTCAGGAGGGGTAAAAATTACTATTCCCACTCCAGTCGGTGCAACAGTAGGGAAAGCATTGGACTCAGGAGGGGTTACATTTACTATTCCCACTCCAGTCGGTGCAACAGTAGGAAAAGCATTCAACTCAGGAGGGGTTAAATTTACTAGTACCACTCAAGTCTGTGCAACAGTAGAGAAAGTGTTGTACTCAGGAGGGGTAAAATGTACTATTCCCTCTTCAGTCTCTGTAAAAGTAGGGAAAGCGTTGGACTCAGGAGGGGAAAAATTTACTATTCCCACTTCAGTCTCTGTAAAAGTAGGGAAAGCGTTGGACTCAGGAGGGGAAAAATGTACCATGCCTACTTCAGTCGGTGCAACACTAGGAAAAGCATTGGACTCAGGAGAAGTAAAAATTGCTATTGTCACTCCAGTCAGTGCAACAGTTGGGAAAGTGTTGGATTGCAGAGGGGTAAAATGTACTATTCTCACTCTAGTCTGCAACAGTGAGGAAAGGGTTAGACTCAGGAGGGGTAAAAACTACTATTCCCACTCCAATCAGTGCAATAGTAGGGAAAGCGTTAAACTCAGGAGGGGTACACATTACTATTCCCACACCAGTCACGGCAACAGTAGGGAAAGTGTTGGATTGCAGAAGGGTACAATTTACTATTCTTACTCCAGTCTGTCCAACAATAGAGAAAGCATTGGGCTCAAGAGGGGTAAATATTACTATTTCCAATCCAATTGGTGTAACAGTAGGGAAAGGGTTGGACTCAGGAGGGCTAAAAATGACTATTCCCACTCCAGTCTGTGCAACATTAGGGAAAGCCTTGGACTCAGGAGGGGTTAAATTTACTATTCCCACTCCAGTCTGTGCAACAGTAGGGAAAGTGTTGTCCTCAGGAGGGGTAAAATGTACTATTCCCACTTCAGTCTCTGTAACAGTAGGGAAAGCGTTGGACTCAGGAAGGGTAAAATGTACCATTCCTACTTCAGTCGGGTCAACACTAGGGAAAGCATTTGACTTAGGAGAAGTACAAATTGCTATTCCCACTCCAGTCGGTGCAACAGAAGGGAAAGTGTTGGATTGCGGAGGGCCTTCTCACAACTGGTGTTCAGCATTTTGTGATTTACTGGCGCCCCATATTCTCCGAGCTGCTAACTTCTTGGTGCTTGGAGATCTTAACCTCCACTTGGAGAACCATGAAGACAAATCTGCATCCACATTCATAGAGGACATGAATATTCTCAATCTTCCATTGCTAAATTCACTTCCTACTCACATTGCTGGTCATCCACTGGACCCCATTTTTAGGTCTCGCCTAGCGATGCAGCGCAAAGCGCTGCTCGCTATGCGAGATCTATTGTTGCCGACTTTTGCTCCGATGCGGGACAGGAGATGTGCACGCGCATGGTGCGAGCAGGAGTTGTAATAGCGCCGCAAGCCGCACGCGTGCACATCAACTGTCTGTCCCGAAGCTTTAACAGACAGGAGATGTGCACGCGTACGGCTCGCGGCGTTATCACAACGCCTGCTCGCACCATACGCGTGCACATCTCCTGTCCAGGCAGCCGATGCGCACGCTCACGGCGTGTCTTCAGCTTGTTGAAGTACTTTTAGGGTCGAAAGCAGTGAAGAGTCTACTGGGACTGTAAGACCCTGATTTGAGAGACAGGAGGTAAGTAATATGCCAGGGAACTACAGCCTATGTCCAGAGGGCTGGCGTGTATTTATGGGGCAGTTGGCTGCTTTGATTCTAATAACGCGTACGGACAGGAGATGTGCACTCCGTACGCGTGCACATCTCCTGTCCCCGCGTAGGGCTGGCGTTTCAACACAGCGCGCGCATGGCGCACTTTCACTTTCCCTCCCTCCCCCCGTCGGCTCCAGATCATCAGGACATGTGCACGCGTCGGACAGGACAGGAGATGTGCATGCGGCGTTTCAACACAGCGCGCTTTCACTTTCTCTCCCTCCCCATGTTGGCTCCAGATCATCTCGGAAGCTCCCGGGGACCCTGCAGGGCGTCAGCAGTCTCGGAGTCTGCTTGTCTTTTCCAGCTCTAGGTGGCCTTTTTTGAAAATTGAAGACACGTTAGTACACCTATTGTTATGTGGACAGGGTTTAAATGCGCATTTAAATAGATTTGGCGCATTTAGAAAATCATTTTAAAGTGCGCTGACTGCAATTTTCTGGCCGGAACGCGGATTGCAGTGGATTTTTTTATGAGTCCAGATATAGCTTTGGATTGGAAATAAAAATGTGGTTTTTTGAGGCCGCGCAGAGCCGCTTAAAAGCCGTGCAGCAGCTTTGAAGGTCAGCAGATTTGAGGTGTTCAGACCGACGTTTTCCATTAGCGAGTCACGTCGGCGTGATTGCTGTGCCAACATAACTCAACATAAACGTTCAGAGCCCTGAAATATTTCATTTGTCGAAATCCTTTGAGCCTGGATTCGTGTTCTCCTTGCAGTCTCCTGCAAGGGTTCCACAGTAATATCATTCTAGTCAAGTAAATACATGTTAATCATGTTCGTGCCTTCCAAATTCGTTCTTCAATGTTTGTTGTCCGTGTCCTGTAACTAATTATGCAAGCACTAATGAAGGCAATGGGACCACGTATGTATTGGTTTCCTTGCGTTTTATGTATAAAAATGTGATCTGTGTAAAAATAGAGTACTAACCAAGAGACATGGCAGTGAACTTGCTATGTGTGTAGTGGCTGTTAAAGGGCCAGCCCAAAGAATGACGTGTTTTTGTGCTATTGTCTTCAAAAGCCTATCAAATGCGGTGTCGTCTGTAGTGCTTTTCGTAAACGGCATCTCCAGTAAAGTCCCACTCATTAGGTGTTTAACACCATTTTCTTCAATCATGGGCAATCTAGCGACCTGCGTGATGCACACGAAGTAGTCTTTCTCGGTGTTTCCCGCAGTGTTTATTATATACATGCTATATTGTATATTTGTTACAGTGAACGGTGAGATTTTTGTTAATTGATAAATTGCAAAGGTGTTTGTATTTTTAAAATGTCAATGATCGGACGATTCTAACAAACTGAAATTTAAATCGGAAGGGACGTCTTTTAAACCCTTTCTAACACGTACGTTTCCTGATGGGTCCCAGTGTAATACATTTTTAATAAAGTGCATATTTTCCCGTTCTTTTACTTGGCAATAACTATGAGATTATTAATTGTAAGCCAATCTAATCACTTTTTTACTGTCAAAACATGTAGGCTACATCACACACAAGTGCAATATACAGAGTCAAGCATGCATTGTTAAACACCTTTGAGAGAGATGTCTTTTACAAAGTCAGGCACAATTTTAATATTTGCATACGCTCTGCTTGTTGTTAAATTGTGCTCAGTACAGGGCATAGCCTGTTAAATACGACTATCAATTTTCAAAGAAGGAAAACACTGAGTAACAGGGAGTTGGAAGTGATGTGGTAAAAAAACAGTGTGGTGAAGAAGAGTCAAGGGCTGAACCAAGTCTTTTGACTACACAGACAACATGCA
This sequence comes from Calotriton arnoldi, assembly GCA_963921515.1. Classification (NCBI taxonomy): domain Eukaryota; kingdom Metazoa; phylum Chordata; class Amphibia; order Caudata; family Salamandridae; genus Calotriton; species Calotriton arnoldi. The sequence goes on from CAWUFW010012228.1 coordinate 323,315, forward strand.
CGTCCTTGTTTACAGTAAACCTAAGACAAAGCTTGAAGTATTAATGTATTCTGGGTATGTGTACGTTTGCATTAATTTGAACCAAACAAGTGTTTGCAGAACAATATGTGTATCTTAGTGTCAGATGCCTTAAGTTTGAAGGGTCCCTGAGCGCATCACAGTGGTGTAGGTAGCGTGTAATAGGCTTATGGTTCTTACTACTGCATCTATTCTTTTTTAGGTCTCGCCTAGCGATGAAGCGCAAAGCGCTGCTCGCTATGCAAGATCTATTGTTGCCGACTTTTGCTCCGATGCGGGACAGGACAGGTGCACGCGTACGGCAAGTCCTGGACAGGAGATGTGCACGCGTATGGTGCGAGCAGAAGTTGTAATAATGCCGCAAGCCGTACGCGTGCACATAGACTGTCTGTGCTCAAGCTTAACAGACAGGAGATGTGCACGCGTACGGCTCGCGTCTTTTACAACTCCTGCTCGCACCATACTGATGATTGTGGATGTCTGATGCCTGATGTCTGATGATTGTGGATGTCTGATGCCTCATGCTAGTGGATGTCTGATGCCTGATGTCTGATGCCTGATGCTGGTGGATGTCTGATGCCTGATGTCTGATGCCTGATGCTGGTAGATGTCTGATGCCTGATGTCTGATGGATGTCTGATGCCTCATGCTGGTGGATGCCTGATGTCTGATGCTGGTGGATGTCTGATGCTTGATGTCTGATGCTGGTAGATGTCTGATGCCTGATGCTGGTGGATGTCTGATGCCTGATGTCTGATGCCTGTGGATGTCTGATGCCTGTGGATGTCTGATGATTGTGGATGTCTGATGATTGTGGATGTCTGATGATTGTGGATGTCTGATGATGTCTGATGCCTGATGTCTGATGCTGGTGGATGTCTGATGCCTGATGCTGGTGGATGTCTGATGCCTGATGCTGGTAGATGTCTGATGCCTGATGCTGGTGGATGTCTGATGCCTGATGTCTGATGATTGTGGATGTCTGATGCCTGATGTCTGATGATTGTGGATGTCTGATGCCTGATGCTGGTGGATGTCTGATGCCTGATGTCTGATGCCTGATGCTGGTGGATGTCTGATGTCTGATGCTGGTGGATGTCCGATGCCTGATGTCTGATGCTTGTGGATGTCTGATGCTTGTGGATGTCTGATGCCTGATGCTTGTGGATGTCTGATGCTTGATGTCTGATGCCTGATGCTTGTGGATGTCTGATGCTTGATGTCTGATGCTTGTGGATGTCTGATTCCTGATGTCTGATGCCTGTGGATGCCTGATGGTTGTGGATGTCTGATGCTTGTGGATGTCTGATGCCTGATGCTTGTGGATGTCTGATGCCTGATGCTTGTGGATGTCTGATGCTTGTAGATAACTGTGTGAGTGTGTGATGTGTGTGCCTGTGGCAGTTTTGATTCTTATGCACATATAATGACTCCTGAAGCACAGATGATTTATAAGGGCGATATATCACATTCATAAAATGTGCTTAAGGTGTTACATGTGCACTGTTGGAACACCGTACAAGTGTCAAGTTGGTGCATTATATTTGCTTATTGCTTTACAATACAAGGGACTTTTTATTATTAAGTGTCACCACTTTGCCAACTGCTCCTCACTGAAACTCTCCAATGCAGGGTGTCTTATACTTCAGGGTTAAATGTGAGTTTAAATGTCTAGGAATAAGTCAGTAACACAAACTACCAGTGGGATGTACTACACCCAGACTTCTCAAGTCACTATGTGTTCTAACACACCATCACCAAGTGGGGGAGCGAGCTTAGAGTGCTCTTCCTAGGCTCCCTGCCCTACCTCCCTGGCTAGAAGAATCTGGAAGGGGGTGGCTTCCATTGCAGGAGGTACAGCTCCCGCCTCCTGGCACATCCTCTCCTGGTACATCAGCTGGTCTCTCCATTCAGGAACACTCAGTAGCTGCCCCCACAAGGTGCACTCTGGGGCAGTAATACTCCCTGCATTTTATCGGGGCTCACAGGCTCTGCTGGCCCCCAGATAACTTCAGAATGTCAAACTCCTCAGCGAGGGATGTCTAACATAGACCCAGGAGGGCCCCACCCAGTGCTTAATTTGAGGCAGTAGTTTACGGTGCTCGACACCAGCAATTAATTGTCAACATCGGCACTTATCACAGTCTGCCACATGGTGGCGCTGTTTGTGTGATTTAGAGATAAGCAGAACAATAGTTTTATTATTTCATTATACATTAAAAACAACAGATACCTGCAGCCCAAACCATTCTTATAGCTGTGGAGGCCTCTAACAGTCTGAATTGTCACACTGGTAGCAGTCTGATGATTAATAGTTGTGCAGGAAATGTAATGGCAATTTTGACAGGGGCAATGGGTGGTGCAAGCTGTAGTGGCCTCCTGGCGAGAGCCCTGGCAATTATTTCTTTACAAATTGAGCACTGGCCCACCCCTGTCACATTTTGGGGATAGCTACATAAGATAAATGTACACACAGTAAGTTAAAGTGCATTTATGGGATCAGCACTTACAGAGAAAATCTTGCAAAGATGCTACCCCTCCTGGACATACCTAGTACCCCTCTCAAACCCACCAGTCACTGTGACAATGTTGCACCTTTGCAAGCACTGTTTGGACAGGAAGCGAACAATGCTTCACAGTTGGGAGGGTGCGAATAAAACGTCAGGAGTGCATGTGGGAGCGGGACAACAAACTGGCACAGTGAAGAAACGAAACAGGATTTGAGGGCCTGCGAGGAGGAATCCTCCTGAAACAAGCATTTGCAAAGCAATAGGTCTCGCATTTACGCAAGTTTAAACTATTGGCATTGTAAATGACAATGCCTTTTATTTATGTTTTGGTTTGTACAACATAAATTAAAGGCATTGTCATTTACAATACCATTTACAATACCAATAGCTCCAAAACTCGCAGTTGCGAGACCTATTGCATTGCAAATGCTTGTTTCTAATCTTGCTACCTTATTTGTTGCACCACCTGTCCAGCTTTGCTGGACTGATCATTTTGCAGTTCCTTTTACCATCAGGTTTCCTTGTACCTCTTCCACTAGGTGAACTTCACTGCCTAAAACTCGGAACTGGTCTAAACTTAATATGACGACACTCAACAAAGTGCTCCGGGACAATATCCCATCTCTTGACTCCTCCCCTGACCAAGCCCAGCCTACCGTACACCAATGGCTCACAGCGGCCACTGACTCTGCTTTACCTCGGTCTACAAAGCCACAGTGTAGGACCCATCTCCCTGACCCATGGTTTACTGATTCTCTTAAACAAGAGAAAAAACTCTGCAAAGCCTTAGAAAGACACTGGAGGAAACACTATCTGCCTGATGCTAAGTTGGAGTATTTGGGAGCATTAAAGAGATATCATGCTCTTTACAGATCGGCTCGTGCAGCCTTCTTTATTGAGAAGATTTCTAGCTCCCAACACTGCCAGAAAACATTGTTTAAGGTGGTTAGTAAACTCTCAGCTGCCAGTACATTCCTGGCCCCTCCCTCGCTCTCCCAACTTCAATGTGATGAGTTAGCATTCTTCTTCTACAATAAAGTTAAGTCCATTCATGACCAACTTGCTGTGGATGCCCTCCAACAAGGGAATCTAATGTTTCCTGTTAGCTCCTCAATAAGGTCCCCTGAATTTTCCTCCCAGGCTCCTGCGTCTGTGTATCCTTCACAGATTAGTTCATGGCCTCCTTTGGACTTGCCTTCCTTGATGCTGTTACTGAGATCTATCAAGTCTGGATCACCTCTTGATCCTCTCCCCCCGTCTAAACATATTCTTCTGGACGACGCAGTCCTTTCTGTGATTCTTAACCTCCTCAATACTTCTCTAAGTACAGGTTTGGTTCCTCAGGGGTGGAAACATGCACTCGTCCTCCCTCTTTTAAAAAAGGAAGGTCTTGACCCCCTTTGTTGGTCTAATTTTCGTCCTATTTCTCTTTGGTCTGTGTTTTCTAAAGTTTTGGGACAACACATTAATACTCTACTTTCTTCCTATGTCACTACTCACAACTTGCTGCATCCCTCTCAGTCTGGCTTTAGACCTGACCATAGTACCGAGTCTGCTCTTCTAGGGGTTACTGAGCACCTCAGGCTACAACTTGACTCCGGAGGTACTTCTGCCCTCATCCTGCTGGATTTGAGCACAGCTTTCGATACGGTGTCTCATTCCATTCTGTTAGACCGTCTCGAAGCCTCTGGTATTGTGGGTCTGGCTCTGAAGCGGTTGATCTCCTTTTTAAAAGACCGTACCTTTCAGGTCTTCTCGAACGAAGTGAGATCGAACACTTTAGCTTTAACCTCCGGAGTTCCTCAGGGCTCCATCTTGAGCCCTTTACTTTTTAATGTATATGTTCGCCCTTTGGTCGACTCTGCTGAGAAGTCAGGTCTGACTATTTTTTCCTATGCCGACGATACCCAGATTGTCTTCTCCCTTTCTGCTGCCCAGCACCAAGATCCTTCTCTGCTGCAGCTTGATTTGAGGAATGTTTCCTCGTGGCTGACCAGTAACGCTCTGAAGCTAAATAGCACCAGAACTGAGGTGCTTATCCTGGGTAATAACCCAGAGCTTTGGGGAATCAAACACTGGCCTGATAATCTGGGCCCTGTACCTGCCTCTGTCCCTAAAGTAAAAAACCTGGGTTTTATTATTGATAAACAGCTCTCCCTTAAGCCCCAGGTCTCCAGGGTAGCGGCATCCTGCTTTGCTGCTCTTAGATGGATCAAAAAAATCCTCTGGCTAATCCCACCACCAGCTCAGAGAACGGTTCTGCAGGCTCTGATGATATCCAGGCTGGACTACGGCAATGTGCTGTACCTGGGCGCTGACAAAGCCTCTATACATCGGTTAATTCAAAATGCTGCTGCTCGTCTTCTTTTCCACCTGCCTAGATATGCTTCTGCATCTCCTCTGCTCCACCAACTCCACTGGCTTGGAGTCAATAAGCGTATTGAGTTCAAGGCCCTCTGTTATGTTTCGTGCCAAATGTGGCCTTGCCCTTCTTATATTCAAAGTCTTGTTACACCTTAAGTTCCGGCTCGACAGCTGAGATCTTCCAGCCTCTCACTGTTTTCAGTTCTCAGGTTTCGACTTGTCCGTATGAGAGGTCGTTCCTTTTCCTGCCTTGGCCCTAGGCTCTGGAATTCTCTTCCAATTGACCTTAGGAACTGTAATTCCCTGCTAGCCTTCCGTAAAAGCTTAAAGACGCTTCTGTTTAGTGACTCGGCTTGATCTCTGTGTTTCCTTTTGCCTGCTGTTTAATTTGGTTCTGCCTCCACATGTTTCAGCGCCGTGAGACCCTGTTGGGTAGCTGCGCACTTTATAAGTCCAATAAATAAATAAATAACATTTACTATTCTCAATCCACTCGGATTAAAAATACTATTCCCACTCAGGTCAGTGCAACAGTAGGGAAAGCATTCAACTCAGGAGGGGTACAAATTACTATTCCCACACCAGTCACTGCAACAGTAGGGAAAGTGTTGGATTGCAGAGGGGTAACATTTACTATTCCTACTCCAGTCTGTGCAACAGTAGAGAAAGCGTTGGACTCAGGAGGGGTAAAAATGACTATTCCCACTCCAGTCAGTGCAACAGTAGGGAAAGCTTTCGACTCAGGAGGGGTTACATTTACTATTCCCACTCCAGTCTGTGCAACAGTAGGGAAAGTGAGGGGTAAAATGTACTATTCCCACTTCAGTCTCTGTAACAGTAGGGAAAGCGTTGGACTCAGGAGGGGTAAAATGTACCATTCCCACTCCAGTCGGGTCAACACTAGGGAAAGCATTTGACTCAGAAAGTGACTCAGAAAGTGTTGGATTGTGGAGGGGTAACATTTACTATTCTCACTCCACTCTGGGCAACAGTAGGGAAAGGGTTGGACTCAGTAGGGATTAAAATGACTATTCCCACTCCATTCAGTGCAACAGTAGGGACAGTGATGGATTGCAGAGGGGTAAAAATTACTATTCCCACTCCAGTCGCTGCAACTCTAGGGAAAGCATTCGACTCAGGAGGGGTAAAAATTACTGTTCCCACTCCAGTCGGTGCATCAGTAGGGAAAACGTTGGACTCAGGAGGGGTTAAATTTACTATTCCCACTCCAGTCGGTGAAACATTAGGGAAAGTGTTGTATTGCGGAGGCATAAAATGTACTTTTCCCACTCCAGTCTGTGCAACAGTAAAGAGAGAGTAGTTCACCTCAAACAAGTAAAATATTTTAACAACTATATTAAATAACAAGAAATATAAATATTTAAATATAAAAATTATATATATATATATATAAATTTTAAAAAGTCAATAAATTCCATATTTATTATAATGTTTAATGAATATTATAAATTAAAACAATATAATTAAAATACCACGCTATATTATCACAATTATAGCAACCAACAAATAAAATGTTATGTACAATTAAGAAGCATAACACAATTAATACATAACCTAATCAATAAAACCATTTTTAATGAATGAATAACTATTTTTACATTTAATATTACTTAAATATCTTCCCACCCTATAGCTCTACAAGCTAATCAATACACAGCTAAAACATATCTTTAAGATTATAATGATTACACATTTTACATAATTTATTATCAGTTAAAAATAATTAACTAATAATAAATGAATTATATATAATTACCTTCCCACCCTCCATCCCTACAAACCCAACAACCTACACCTAATATACAACTTACAAAATATCATAATTACATAATTTACATAATTGATTATCAATTATACAATTAATAATAATTAACTAATAATAAATTATTTATATTTAATTAACATCCCACCCTTTCCACCTACAAACCCAACAACCTGTACCTGATCTATAACTTAAAAATATTTTATTTACGCAATTTACATAATTAATTATCAATTAAATCATTATTAATAATAAACATTAATTATTCTAATTAATTTCCTTCCCACCCTTTACCCCTACAGAAACCACATCCTGCACCAAAAATATAAATAAAAATTAAATTAATTACACAATTTACATAATTAATTATCAATAAAATAATTAATATTAATTATTAATTAATTATAATTAATTTACTTCCTACCCTGTACTTCTATAAACCCCAAAACCAGCTACAGCACTAAAAATGACAATAAACTATTACATTAAATTTAAAAACAACTAATAATGTACAAGCAATATTGAAAAACATTAACACTAATTGTGCAAACAATTTATAACATACAATTAAATTATATACTAAAATACATAACAATAATGAAAAAAAGATCATATTTAAAACTATATTTTTGTAAACGATATTAACAACATAGATATTTTTAACATTGATATCAACAACATAGATATTCTTGTAAACGATATTAACCCAGAGGTGGTGCAGCTTATGGCAGACATGGAAACCCTAGGACTGCGCCAAGGGATTTTTGACCCTACTCACCAAGAAGGTCATTCGTTAGACTTACTCTTTACCAATAATGAGTCAGTTATATGCGAAGCACCCATGCCTTTAACATGGACTGACCACTACATAATCCCCTTTCAATTTCAAACTTCTCAAGTAATCAATATGGCAAAAAGTAAAGGAGGTGATGAGACAGTAAGAAGAGCCTGGCCTTTAGTCCTGCGTGACTCTTTCAGTGAGTTGTGTCAACCTGCTCCTCAAACAAGCATCTCTGACGTTAATTCAGCGTTAGTAGACTTTAATGAGGCCTTAACTGAGGCTTTTGATAAAATCATTCCATTTAAGAAGAAGGGTGAAGCAAAACAGCGTTCTTCTGCTCATTAGTATACAACGGAGGTAAAAATTGAAAATTCCGCTTCTAAACAACTTAAGAGAAGATGGTGTAGCACAAAAAATCTTCAGGACAAAGATCTTTATAAATTAGCTTTGTCTAGATATCACCTGAACATCAAATCTACACGGAAGCGCTTTATTACTAATCAAATTGAACAGGCAGGCAACTCACCTAAAGTGCTCTTCAAAATTATTCATGATTTTACTAGCCCTCAAGCATGCTCTCGGTCCAACTTAGCGTCATAGGACTTGTGTGACTCTCTCGCCACTTTTTTTCAGGAGAAAATCTCTCAGATCTACCTGAATTTTAACATTCTAACCGAAGAAAACAGTAGTGGCATTAGGAGTGCTGCCTTTAAGGGAGCAGAGGAGACACCTATACTAGACTTGTTTAAACCTTTCTCTCTGGAGAATGTCCAGAGATCTTTGGGTACGGCGAAATCGGGCTCTCCGCTGGACATCTGCCCTCCTAGAGTCATGGCATCACTTTCCAGCCATGTTGCTACGGCTATTCAAACTTTGTTTAACTTAACTGTTGAAACAGGCATTATCCCCTCCAAATGGATATTTGTGCAAGTCCTACCTATCCTATAAAAAGCTAATTTGGATCCTAATATCTTATCCAACTACTGCCCCATATCTTTGTTACCCCTTTTGGGAAAATTGTTAGAAGGTTTAATCAACAAACAATTAACAGTCTATCACGAAAAGACTCAGATTCTAGATCCATCGCAATCTGGATTCAGATCTTGCCACAGCATGGAAACAGCCCTCCTGGCCGTCACCGATTCTCTGAAACTCTCACTTGATGCGGGAGCTCCATCCATGCTGGTGCTGCTGGACCTTTCTGCAGCCTTTGATACGGTCTCTCCCTGTAAGCTGTTGCAGAGACTGCGTGAGATAGGCATCCAGGGGACAGCTCTTTAATGGATCCAAACTTTTCTGGAAGACAGATTCCAAACGATCACTCTCGGTCCCTATACCTCTCCCAAGATGGGGCTGGACAAGGGTGTACCACAGGGCTCATGTTTGACCCCTACTTTGTTCAACATTTATATGGCACCCCTTGCTAAGATTATAGAGCCTTTTGGCTTTGAAATAATATCTTAAGCTGATGACATTCAGCTGACCTATACTTTTGACAAAGATCTGGCCAAAACTAAAGATCGCCCTGCAAAGGGAATGCTAGCTATCTCTAGTTGGATGACAGCTAACTGTCTACAGTTGAATGCCGATAAGACTGAGATCATGCTGCTCAGCAAGGCTACCACTCTGTGGTGCGAGGAGTGGTGGCCTTCTCAATTGGGCACAGTTCCGCCTACCAGACAGTCTGTGAAGAATCTTGGCATAAAAATTGACCAAGCCCTCTCCATGAGAGAGCAGATTTTGGTTACCACTGGTTTGTGCTATCACTCAATGCATCTATTAGGTAGAATCTTTCCAATAACTGTCAGAAGAACGTTAGTTCAAGCCATGATAGTGAGATGTCTGGACTACAGGAGAGCTCTACTGGGCGCAGCAATTGAGACGCTTATGGCCAAACTACAAGTTGTACAAAATACGGTACCCAGGCTTGTTCTCAATCTTCCGTCCAGAACTCCTTTGTCCCTTTGTGGAAATCTTTACATTGGCTACTGGTAAGGAAGAGAAGCATTTTTAAGATCTGCTGCCTCACCTATAATGCCTCAAGGGGCAAAGGCCCCTGTTATCTTCAACAGAAACTCAAATGGTACGTACTCACTAGAAGTTTGAGATCTCAGGACAAAGCCTTGTTGAGCGTACCCCACATCTGCTTGTACAGATGCGGTGGTAGAGCCTTTTCCTATCTGGTTTCACTTCATTGGAACAACCTACCTTTGCATATTCGTATTTGCACTAACTACTTTCAATTTAGGAAACTGTTGAAACCCTCCTTATTTTAAGTGATTTCTCTCCTGTGGATGCTTGCTTGCTGTTGTAGGCTGCGCCAAGATGCCCTACGGTGAGTCAAGCGCTATATTAAGTGTAATTAACTTAACATAACAACATAGACATTTTTAACATCGCTATTACTTACCTTAGAAAATCGATATTCTTGTCAGCGCTATTTTTGCACTCGGAATTTGTGCATCACAATATTTACAACTTGATATTTCTGCATCTCGATATTTTTTTCTCTTTATTTTGTCCGAACACCTCCAAGGACACGTTTCAACTCACTGGATCAAAAGTAATGAGAGATACCCCTCGAACCAAGGGGATAGGGTTCTACAAACCAAAACTCAAAAACTTTCCCCCAGGAAAAAACTAAATTAGCGAACGATCACTCATTCATAACTCACAGCAACATATCTAATCCAACACAACCAAATACCACGGAATAAAAAAAATATATAAACAGCTTTAATAATTCAAATATGGCCACTGGTACGTGTAAAATGACTACCAGTACTGTAATAAGGCCACCAATATGCAGTAGTAAAAGGAGAAAAAATATGCACAGATATTTAAAGTGAATTTAAACAATGGTAGATGGTGAATGGGAAGGAAATCTGGATAATTCAGTGTAATTATTATAATAATAAGTAGGGGTGGGTGTAACTTGCGTAATTCAGTGTAGCCAAATCACGCAAAATTACCTAAAAATTAAGCAAGATTGCACTTAAATTATGCAAGAAGAGTAATTTTTCATTTAGCTCTATTTCTTAGTGCAAAAATGCCCCCTCATGTCCAAAATGGACACGAGGATGCAATTTGCGCTAAGAAATGGCACTAAATGCAACAGAACACGAATAGCGAGTGCACATGGCCACTCCCACACATTATATGTTCTCGTGGGGTAGGATTTTACCCCAACTTACTACTGACATTTTTTGTGCTATTTTCATAGTGCAAAATGCACCCTCGGGCCAAATTGGACGCAAAGATGAATTTTGCGCTAAGAAACATCGCTAAATGCAGCTGAACACAAATAGCGAGCAGGAGCTCACGCTCGCTAAATGTGCTTTAACGTTTTTCCCCCTGAAATTACTCTTAATTATGCAAAGGAGTAATCACGTAAGACTCCATGTCAGAGTAAGGCGGAATTACCAAAAATTCTTCAATTACTCCATCGTCATTGAAATTCTGCCCAGGTCTAATAACCTAAAGGGATGCAATGTTTTTGAGCTCTTCCAGAGGGGTTTTAGAAATTACACATTCTTTTTGTGCGCTTCCCCATTAATATTAACATATTACTTTGTCTGGAGTGTAAATAAGGCCTGGGCACTTGGCTGGCAGTAAGGGAAGCAAAATACTTTGGGCCTCATTACGTCTTTGGCGGTCTTCCAATGGGACCGCCACTGCGGTGGTCCCAGGAAGACCGCCAAGGCTGTGGTGAGCCTGCACGCCGGATTATGAGTTTAATCCAGGGCAGGCAGGCCGTGTGGTGGCGGTCTCAAGGTGGCAGCTGTGTAAGGCTTACAGGCAGGCCTTAACAGCATGCCACCGCCGTGAGAGTGCCTGTAGCACGTTCCTGCACGGTATGGCATGCACCATGTAGTTACTGCCATACTGTGCAGGAACTAGGGTGCAATTCCAGGGGGGCACAACATGTGCCCCCCGCATACACCCCGTGGCCCAGATTTGGGCGGGGGCCCTTTTAGGGCCACCTAACCTGCATGTCCGACACCCTTATCACGGGGTCCCCGCCATGAAAAGGGCAGTGGATATGCAGGTCGTAATATGCATCATCATCATCAAAAAGCTTTATTTCGACAGAATTGTCATAAAAAGCGTTTGCAGCATAAAATACAAGTTAACAATAAAACATTTTTCCATCAAACAGGAACATTCATTTTAAAAGTGGTCAATTCATCAGAAATACAGCTTAAAAGTCGAATCATATTAAAACACTGGGGAACAGGGAATTTATATGATAAGAACATTAAAATAGGTTGGGGACCACGACTCAGAGGGAAGCGGTCAATGGGTCATACAAATGTCAATAAAAATTTTAACAGAAAGCAGCTGATTTAAAATCAAGACATATAAATTAAAACACCAGCAAGAATAGGAGATGTAAACATTTCAGATGGATGGGCGGCACCAAGGCTCGGCATCAGCAAAAGCATATGGATAGCGCCCCATGCAAAAGTCAAAGCAAAGCCCTGATATATGGAATTTCAACATATCCAGAGACTATGGAGAAGGCACATCATATCATTAGTACAGTAGTAGGCAGTGAGAATTAATTATTGTGCAAATTGCAATGGGTATACAAAACCTATGCTCAGAAAGGACAATCTTCTGACAACCCCAGACAAACCAATGTGGTGCCGATGTTGATGGCATATAACTTTACATGATTAATTGCTCTTGTTAGCAACAGATTTTGATCTTATGCACCACATCCACCTTAGAAATTTGGCTATGGGGATTGCGTAGCAGGTTGAGGGGTCCGTCATCAAAATTCTCAAGGCAACGCTACTTTGTCTGGTACCCAAATTCTTGCAAGTCTGCACTAGCCAGACCTTACGGGGAGCTGCGTAAGCAGGACAGACAAACAGAATATGTAGGTAAGTTTCTGCATGCTTAATGCAAAGGGGGCACTTGTTATCTCCCAGTGGTGTCCATTTTGCTGTAAAGGTTTTTAGGGGCAGAGTATCAACTCTAAATTGAAAGTAAAGTTTATGATCAAGGGGTTTAGTTATAATGCCCCAATAGAGTTCAAAACTAGGGCAGGGTTTTGTTGAAATGAAACTCCCAGCCAGTGTAGTACTATCACTCGTTCTGATAATATTTTGCCACACCGTTTCCCAATATCTTTCCTTTATAGCTTCTTTGGATAGAGACTGCGTGCTAGATGGTTTATCCCACAGATTTGACATGCCCATAGCCGTCAGTGCCCCTTTGATGTCTCTGAGCCAGCTTATTTTGTGGAAACGGTCTGCCTCGATAACATCCCTAAGACCACTTGCATAAGTGATGAGTTCGGGGGTGCTCCATATTCTGCGCCAGTATAATATGGGATGAAGCCTAGCTAAGTCAACCAGCGAGTTCCTTCCTAGGTCACTGAGCAGTGGGAGGGTAGGGGTGCTTTTGGGGAGACTAGTGAGTGTTTGTAGGTACCTGTTTTCAGCAGATGCTAGCTTAGTCAGATTCTCAAACCCCCAAAGCTCTGACCCTTTACAGGACTGAGCTCACCACCTTTGCATTATAAATCTGTAATGCAGGACATACTGGTTTTGTCAAAGATGTTCTGAGTTCTTTGCTTAGGGCTCCCGCCAATTGTCGGTGTTTTAGTGCCATTGTTTCAATGTGGGGTCTCTTTTTCATTTTTTCTCCAGAGTAATGCCTAAATAAGTAAAGGCATCCGCTTGCTCTAGAGGCACACCCTCCATGATAATTTTGCCCCTAAAAGATCGAGGCTTGTTAAAAATCATAAGTTTGGTTTCGGCTGTATCAATCTTTAACCCTCTGAGCTTGCAAAAGTCTTCAAATGATGTCAACACTGTAACCCTCTAGGTGTTTTTGAAATGGTAAGCGTGTCGTTGGCAAACATTAGGACAGGAACCTTGGAGCCTGCTAGGGTCGGGGGATCAGTGGGTATAAGAGATAAGAATTTAGCAATCTGATTGATAAAAAGGGAGAACAGCGTTGGGGCCAGAACGCACCCTTGGCGCACTCCCTTTTCAACCGGAAATGGGTCTGTGATGTTCCCTTGCGTGCCCCAGCGTATATGAGCAAAATTATTCTCATGGAGGTGAGCCAAGAGGGCTAACAGATCCATCGGCATGCCTAGGTCCCGGAGCACCACCCAGAGCTTGTTGTGGGACACTAAATAAAAAGCCGATTTTAAGTCGACAAAAGTGGCATACATGCTACCTTCGCCAAGCGCCACTGTTCACCAATATATTAGGATGAATCTAAAAACTTGGTCTATTGTGCTTTTGTCCGCACGAAACCAGGCCTGATGAGGAGTTAAAATATCATTATCTCCTATCCACTCTTGCACCTTTCTTAGGACAAGACGTGCTACCACCTTTTGATTTGAATCAATGAGGCTGATGTGCCTAAAATTCCTGGGCAGAGATCTGTCACCCTTCTTATAGACTGGTATATTCTCCGCCCCCCTCCACAAGTCTGGGATGGGGCGCTCTGAGAGATGGCACTTGCTAATAGCATTATGTACTGCCCCACTTCTCCTTATCGTGTAGAAAAACATCAGCGGGAACGCTATCAATGCCCGCGGCTCTCCCTCCTGTGATTGCATTGAGGGTGGCCTGTATGTCTGCTGGCTCAAAAACCAGGCCCGATGGATAGCAAGGGGCCAATACTAAGGGTTCACTTTATTCCTCAACATTGTTTATATACTGAAGGGCAAAATTTTACCCATGATTCTGGAGCAACATGGTTTTCTGGGGGAGTGGGATGTGCACCCCTGCCCCATTTTACAAGAGATCAAAAGTGTTGCAGATTGCTCCTTGTACATGCTGATTTAAGTTCCTGCCACCTACCTTCATCCCACTCTTTTTTTGCCTTGTCCTGTACTATTTTATATGTCTTCCTGGCAGTCCTTATCGTATTCAAGTTTTTTGATCTTATGGCTTCCCCAAGAAATTTACGAGCTAGCTTACATTCATTGTTATGCCACTTTTGTTGGGGTTTAGCTTAAGAGCCTCTGCCACTATAGGGTCACTGAAAGTGGGACCGCATTTTATCAAATAAGGAATTATGAATAGTGGTTATCGAGCCTACTGATTGAGTGCTAGTGCAGAGAGCCATCATCTCAGCTACCGCGTCTTCCACGTCCTTACTAATAGAGGACAGTGTATCGGGATTTTCAATTATTTTAGACCATTAATCTCCTCATATCCTCCTCATATCATTGCTGACCAGTAGATCTCTGGTAGTTGTTAAATGAGGGGGGGGGGTGTATTAATTCATCTGGTTGCAAATGGCAGAGGGTTGAGCAAAGTGGGTTATGGTCGCTCTCTATTCGCTCTGTAACAGCCGTGTCCATAAGGGCGTGCCATAACTTTAGTTTAACAAGAAGATAGTCAATTCGGCTAGAATGGTGGCCATTATTAAACCTGCTGACCCCTTTTCTGTCAGAGAGGGCTCTGCCATTGGCCGCCCTAATACCTCTTTCTAGGCAGAATGCTTTCAATTGTATCCCTGCTTCTGTCCATCTTTTTATTGGGGATAACTCTAAATTAGGTATGTCCCAAGCGGCGTCTTCCTCAGCTGCCAGGTCGCTGTCCTCGCTGTCCAATGGCTCAATGGTTACATTAAAATCTACAGCTAATATAACTGAAGATTCACCTGCTCGTTTATCCAAAAGCTCATCTACGGCCGCTATGATATCTGATTTCCTCCCACCTCTAACCCCTCTTGCATATATATTGTAGATGTCAATATTACCATGGGGACTGTTCAACAGTCGAATTGCAATGATATCTGGGCACCCTGTTGGGAGCTCCCGGATCTTAAAGCCAATCCCTGGCGGATCCAGATGGTTAGCCCCCCTGATGGACGACCCTTACTACCATGAATTGCTGAGGTGTAGTAATTTAAATATCCTGGACAGAAAACTGGGACTGCTGACCATGTTTCCTGGAATAGGCAAATATCATGTTATCTATAAAGGCGTTCCAGTTAGTTGAGACAGTCTTGGACCTAAGCCCTGCGATATTCCATGACAGTAGGGATGTTTGATGTGATGCGGAGTGTGTTGCTGATGGAATGCCAACCCCAGAGTCTGAGTTCCCCGATATGAGTCTCATCAGACTCCTCCTTGTGATAACGTGTGTTAGCTGTAGGCTGGAAGTTGCGCTTACTAGATGAGTGGTGGGACTATACATCTGTGCCATTAGCGGGGCCTGCTTTATTATACAAGAGGGTGAGTGTAGCTGTCAATCTATTTCCCTTAGCGGCGATGACCTACTAGCAGAAGGTAAGGGGCGAAAAGCTTTAGCCAATGGGGTTGTCTCAGGGAGCTTATGCTAGTTGCGGATGTTCGATTTTGCTAAATGGTGGGTACGTAGATCAAATGCCACCAAATTCTCAACTATGTCATGGTGGTAAAATGTGAGTGCTATCGCATCCATGGAGGCCCCCCTTAAGGTGCATCTGTTAGCCCCTTTTACATCTTCCCTTATGACCGACCGACAGCCCCTTACATGTCGGATCCATTGGATGCTCTTGTTTATTAAAGAACCCTTGTCTTCTCTGTTGAATTGGGTGGGAGTTTTGGAACGTTGGTTAGATATACTACCTTACCGTTGTCAAGAGCCCTAGCTGTACTTTTTAAGGTATGGGGTGGATTTACCACAGGTTTAAGACGAGCTGTCAGGGGTGGTAAAGTAATGTTAAGATTGGGACGATGTCGTAGGCCTGCTCTGTTGTTTATGAGCCTTCTCGAGTGAGTAGGTAACGAGGGGCCGCTTTTGCTACATGATGCAGAGTGATATGCACCCCCGTCCTCTATGCCATGCCTGATATTCCCCTCTAGTAACGCACCCATCTGACACAGACAATTCACTGCCCCATGTGCCCCTGCAGTACAGACATGTTGTTTCCCCTTTTGTCTTTTCATGTGGAGGATCTCAAAGAGTGCCATAGATAGGGAGTCAGAAAGACTACTGACAAGAACTTTGAGATCTTTGACCTCCTGGACAAGGTCCTAAATCTGGGATTTAAGGGGCTTTTGGGGATGTTCCTTAGCAGATAAATCTTCTGTCTGAGAATTAGGGTGCTTGTCTCTATTTGTGGGTGAGATTGTACCTGAGGGGAGGGGATTAGTTCCCAGACATAGCTTCTGACTTACGTTAAGCGAACTAATTTCCCGGCCCTCAACAACTGCGAGGCCCCCAGGACTATTTGAAATGTCCTGAGTGCCAGGCTGGTCCTGGAGCGCTGTGAACCTATTACTGCAAGGGAAATTCTCAGAGAGCAATAGAGCAGTATTATCATCGTTGGTAGGGTAATAGAAGGTGCAAGCAAGGGTGCCGGCTGCTTTCCTCTGCTTTTAGCCTTCTTGAACATGGCCGGTATCCGCCTGGTGTCGACGGGACTACAAGGGTCAGGTTGGGAATTCGGTCCTGAGGGTTTACTCATGATAGCTGGGTCAAGAAGATCCTCGCATTCAGGCAATAAACTGTCTATGCGATCCAGTAGTCCTTCCTTAACTACCGGGCTACAGCTCATAGCTTTCTTTTTTGGTTTCCTTTTGGAAGCATCACCTCCCACCCTCAGCAGCTTTCCACTTACTCATAGTGCCTACTTATCACCTAATATTTCGAGATCTTACAAAACAAATTGCATAAAAGTACCTTTATTTTGACTGACCGAGTAAAGTCCTCTTTGAGCTTGTAGTGACCAGGGTCAGAGGGCACTAGGACCCTGCACCCGAACGGCGGGAGGGAACAGGAACCGGACACCACTTACGGTCAGGTCAGGGAGTGGGGAGGCATTCCTGGACAGCGAGGGCACGGGCAAGGACGTGCATGTGGGCAGCAGATATAAAAGACCAATAAAGCAACGTATGCAACTGACCTGTCTCTGCGTGGGTTTGTGCAGCAAGAACACGACAACTGGCGACGAAGGTGGCGGGATAACGAGTCACCACAAGAAGCGTGTTGTGCCCCTCTACGACATCCACATGGAGCCAGGAGCCCACCCTGGTCCGCCGACCACCGAGAAACAAACAGCGAAGTCGGGATTACCAGGATTCCAGGATTACCAGGAAACGAAACAAGAGCCTACCCTGGTCCATCGGAATGAAAAAGCGAAATCGGGAGCCCACCCCGATCGAGAGAAAAGCGGAGCCAGGAGCCCACCCTGGTCCGCGTGCCAGCGCCAACAGCGACATCGGGAGCCCACCCCGGCCGCATCAAGCAAGGTGAGAGGAGGGGAGGCGGAAGGCACCCGACCGCGAAGACAGCTGACCGCCGACTGCCAGGAGAGCTTTGAGCTTCCCGCATGCAGATTTCAAGCAGAAATCTCGCGAGAGCTCGGTGGCCATCTTGGAGTCAGGCAGGACAGCCAATGAGAGACTGAAGAACACCCGGCGGCCATCTTAAGGTCAGGCCATACAAAGAATAGCAAATCTCGCCCCACTGAACTCTCGGCGGCCATTTTGGGATCAGGCAAGAAGGCCAATAAGGAGCCGGGGATAGAGAAGAGGCCATTTTGAAGTCAGGCAACTCCAAAAAGGCCCCAAAAAAAAGGAAAAAAGGGTGAAATAAAAGGAAAACAACAACACCAAAAAAAAAAAAAAAGGTGAAAGAAAGGAAATAAAGGAGAATCAAAAGAAATTACAGGAAGAAAGGAAAGGAAAAGGAAATTTAGCACAGCATAAAGAAGAAGATCGGCACATCAACAAAATGACGACAGAGCCCGCAAGTAATAAGAATAGCGCACAGGCAATATTCCACAGACCACTACCATTCAGCTTATCGGAACCACAGACCGGTATCAGGTGGGAAAGATGGATTCGACAGTTTGAACGCTACATGCGCGCCACTGATATCGCCGAGGCCAAACACACAGATCTATTTCTAAATTTCGTAGGGGATGAAGTAGAGGACCTGCTAATAACATTTCCCCAAGATCAAACAGCAACATACAAAGGACTGATAAAGTGCCTCACGGATAAATTCGACCGCAAAGAAACATAGATTTCGAAAGGTACACCTTCAACACAGCGTGTCAACGAGCAGAGGAATCCCTCAACGACTTCGCAACAAGACTGCGAAAACTGGTCACATATTGCGAGTTCGAGAAGTTTGACAATGAACAAGCGATACGACTACGCATCATTGAAGGCTGTCATTCTGTGGAGTTCCGCGTACGAATTCTGAAAGAGCCGACCTCGCTAGAAAAAATACTGACCATTGCCCGAGCGGAAGCAAGAGCAACAACACATGCAAAAGAGATGGAACTGGGAAAAGAAAGAAAAGCGGAGCAAGCGAACCGTCTAACTGGAAACAGCAAGAAGAAAGACAGAACACCACCACTGCCAAGAAAGAAGCAAGAACGAACGTGCTATCGATGCGGACTCGAGTTTCCACATGTTGGCGCGTGCCCGGCAATGGGCCAGAAATGCAGGAAATGCAACAGAGACAATCATTTTTACAAGCGCCTGCATGAGTGGACAGTTCAAAAGTGAGCGAGGACGACCAGCAAGACCACGGACGGTGACGAGCAGGTAAGCCCACACATGGAAACGGCGAATCGCAGTTCCTCCGCTGAATCGGAAGGAGCAGCTGTGCCAGAGATGGTAGAATGACTATATCTGATGTCAGATGCTCCAGCAGAAGAACGAATACCAGAACACATTCATCTCGTGGAGAAACATCAGATCAAAAAAACAGCAACAGTGGACATTGAAGTAGGAAGACACAGTACACGTTTCGTGCTAGACAGTGGGGCCACATGCAACATCATGTGCATATCAGAGTATGAGAAGATGAAAGTGAGGCCGCCACTATCACCGTCCACTGTTGATGTGTTCACCTGGGGTTCGAAGAAACCAGTAGTAAATATGGGGAAGTTTACAGAGACATTAACGTACAAAGAGAGGTCAAGCAAAGAGGAAATACATGTACTACAGGGAGACATTCCAGCACCATGTCTGCTAAGCAACGTCACAGCGCAGGTGATGGGCCTCCTCGCAATGACATACAACATGTCAGAGAGACGAAACATTTTGCGAGAACATCCGGCCATACTACAAGGCCTCGGCAAACTAAAAGGAAAACAAATAACACTGTACATCAACGAGGCTATAAGACCAGTGGCTCAACATCACCGACGAGTGCCCATACACCTGCAACCACAGGTAGAAGAGGAAATACAAAGCCTGCTGGCCCAGGACATCATCGAGCCAGAGGACGGGCCGATCCCCTGGGTGTCTCCAATAGTAGAGGTACCGAAAAAGAACACCTCAAAGATTCGCATATGCGTTGACATGAGGATACCAAATACAGCAATTGAGAGGGAAAGGCACCCTGGACCACACCTCAATGACATGATCAGCTGTCTCACTGGCGCATGTCGATTCTTGAAGCTAGACCTGTGCAAAGGATACCATCAACTGGAGCTCGACCAGCAATCACGGTACATCACCACCTTCTCCATGCACATGGGCCTGTTTCGCTACAAACGACTGAGTTTTGGCATATCGTCGGCCGCGGAGATATTTCAGGAGACCATAAGGCAAACAATAAGGCCGGTAAAAAACAGTTTGAACTACAGTGATGACATCCTGGTGTTTGGTCGTTCCGATGAAGAACATGACAAGGCCTTGCGTGAGGTCTGCCTGCAGCTGGAACAAGCAGGACTAACGCTAAATGAAGAAAAGTGCGAACTGGGGAGAAATGAACTGGTATTCTTTGGACACATCTTCTCAAAGAAAGGAATGAGGCCGGACCCCAGCAAGGTGGAGACATTAGAAAAGGCAAGTCCTCCAACAGACGTCGAGGAAGTGAGGTCATTTCTTGGTCTTGCCAGCTACTGTGCTCGCTACATAAAGGATTTCGCCACAGTGAGCACACCGCTTCGGGACCTAACAAAGCAGGGTCAGATTTGTATCTGGAAACAGGAATGCAATCGGGCATTTGAAGCCATCAGACATGCGGTGATGGCTGTGGATCATCTTGCCTATTTCGATCCATCGCTATGCACTGAGCTAACTGTGGACGCCAGCCCGGTAGAATTGAGAGCAATCTTAGCACAACACATGCCGGGTAGGGATTCACCAAGGAAATTGTCGAATATGCCAGCGAAAGTCTGTCTGACATCGAAAGGGCATACTCCCATCCAGAAAAGGAAAGCCTGGCCGTGGTATGGGCGTGTGAACACTACCACCTGTTCATCTACGGGAAATCATTCACCATCGTAACTGACCATCAGGCCCTAGTGACAATATATGGCAATCCGAACGCAAAGATACCGCCTCGCATTGAGCGATGGGACATAAGGCTGATGAACTATGATTTCAAAATTGTGCACAAGCCGGGAAAAGAACACAACCCGGCGGACTACATGTCACGGCACCCCTTACCACAGGCACCCGAAAACACGTCAATGGCAGAAGAATACCTCAACTTTGTGCTAAGACAGAACACGCCGGCACCAATAACACTAGCGGAGCTAGAGCAAGAGACAGCGATGCAAGCAGTCAAACTGATGACAAGACAGCAACGATGGAGACACGTCAACAACAACAGCACCATGGGTGAAGGAGTTAATAAGGAGGAAATGCTGGCATTCAAAAAGATACATGAAGAACTGTCAGAGACTGAAAACGGAATAATGATGCGAGGAACAAGGATAGTCATGCCAAACGCACTGCGTCGACAGACTGTAAATTTAGCACATAAATCACACAGAGGCATGGTCGCAACAAAAAAAATGCTACGGGAGAAAGTATGGTTCCCTGGCCTAGACAGAATGGTGGAGAACACCATCCTAAATTGTCACATTTGCCAAATAACAGGATGCCCAGCAAAGCCTGAACAGCTACAAATGTCGGAGCTCCCAGGGGCAGTGTGGACAACGTTGGCAGCAGACTTCTATGGGCCATTGGACACGGGCAACTACTTACTGGTGGTCATTGATGAATACTCCAGATTTCCAATAGTGCGACACGTCTCATCAACTTCAGCAACTGCAACGATGCCAATACTGGATGACATATTTGCAGCCTGGGGATCCCCACAGACCTTAAAGACAGACAACGGTCCTCCTTTCTCAGGAGAGGAGTTCCGCAAGTTCATGAACTACCTAGGCATTCATCATCGGAAGATAACGCCTCTGTGGCCACAAGCGAATGGCATGGTAGAGAGGTTCATGGGGAACATAAAGAAGGCAGTCCAAAGAGCAAAGCTAGCGCAGATCTCCATAGGACAAGCACTATGTCAGATACTAAGAGACTATAAAAACATCCCCCACAGCTCCACAGGACGATGTCCAGCCGAATTAGTGCTGGGAAGGATGAGCAGGACGAGGTTACCACAACTAGAAGCAAAAGCGCCACTAGAGCACAGCAGCATTGCTATCAGAGACCAGGAGGTGAAAGAGAAGATGAAAGCATACGCAGATGCCAGGAGACACGCCGCTCCGGTGCACCTCAAGCAAGGAGACTCAGTGGTGGTGCGCCAGCGGCAAGTGAGGAAATCAGACAGTCCGTTCTCAAAGGAACCGCTAACAGTAACTAATGTCAAGGGGCCAATGATAACGGCTGCGTCGGGTCCCTACCGGATAACAAGGAACAGTTCTCACTTCAAAGGACTGAAGACCATGGATGAAGACGGAGAAGACACCGCAACAGTGAGCAGTGACAGAAAGGAAAGAGAAGACGTTGTGGACAACAAAGGAAGAAGGACATACAACGGCGAGAGACAAGAAGAGGGATCACAGAAAGAAAACAAAGGAACTTATCCAAGAAGAGTAAGCAAAAAGACAAAAAGACTGATTGAAGAAATGCAATGATGGGGACAAGGAAATATCTCTCCATGTCTGTTTCTTCCTCTATACACATATATATATCTCTCTCTCTCTCTTTCTTTCTCTCTCTCTCTCTCTATCTCCGTTTTCTCTAATTGTCATTTTCGTTCGACAAGGGGGGAGATGTAGTGACCTGGGTCAGAGGGCACTAGGACCCTGCACCCGAACGGCGGGAGGGGACAGGAACCGGACACCACTTCCGGTCAGGGAGTGGGGAGGCATTCCTGGACAGCGAGGGCACGGGCAAGGACGTGCATGTGGGCAGCAGAAAGAAAAGACCAATAAAGCAACGTATGCAACTGACCTGTCTCTGCGTGGGTTTGTGCAGCAAGAACACAACAGAGCTGAATGTCGGAGGGATACAAGGTGGGTGATCCAACCCTGCCGCTTTCCGCGCTCAAAACTCGAGTTTCTCTAGCGATGTATTACGTCTGAGCCAGGCTTTGAGTGTGGCAACCACAGCCACTTCTGGCTCTCCAACAGACTATGTCCAAAATAAGGCGGGAGCCCTCCCGAGACCGTTGTTGTTTCTATGGTCACTCCCTGTACACCCTATCTAGGCCCGCCAACCAAGAGAGTGGGTCCAGCCCAGCCTCAGACGCCCGCGGATGGGTGCTGCGGGAGGCTGCCGCTGGCTATGTGCAGGCAGGCTCCTCCCTCTGGAGCAGTGGTAGCTGGGGACCGAGTCCCACCCCAGCAGCAGGCAAGCAGGCAAGCAGGCAAGCAGGAGATCTGTGGCACTAGCTGCACCAACCCGGTAACCGCGTCCCGCACTGCGGGAGGCTACCGCTGGCTTTGTGCAGGCAGGCTCCTCCCTCTGGAGCAGTGGTAGCTGGGGGACCGAGTCCCACCCCAGCAGCAGGCAAGCAGGAGATCTGTGGCACTAACGTCACCAACCCGGTAACCGCACCCTCGTAATATGCTGGCCGGAGCCAGCATCGGCACCGCCAGCATATTCAGGCCCCTTAATGCATGGCGGTGGTGGTCCCATAATACGGCGGGCAGACCCGCAGTGGTGGTCGGACTGCCACCATGAGTACGGCGGTCCCCGGACCGTCGTACTCATAATAAGGCCCTTTGTCTTGTTTGTGATGTTGGTAAGCATTTCCATTACAAACAAGTATGAGGGCTGACAGCAGTGACAATGTTGTTTTGTAAAGATGATGTGCTGTATGATGATGGCATTGTCCTCAGTAAAAGTATGTATCCCTTGCTAAGGTAACTAACGTTATTTGACTAATCTTGTAAACAGGCACAGTAAATGTACACATGAGCACACTGCAGAACTGCCGGTAGCCACAAGTGTAAGTAAAGCACATGATGTTTCCCAAAATGAATAAATAACACAGAACAAATGTAAGCATTTAAATTAGATGTCGTAATTATGCAAAGTTAGTGTGTGCATGGACAAACAAAGCGAAGAGTGGTTGCTTTAGGGCAGAAATCTTTGAACTTTGATGCTCTGAGCCACCTATGCAAAATGTTTTGAAGTCGGGGATTTCCAAAACTGTATAGTAAGGATTGCTGGAGCAGGGGTGGCAGGGCCGATTGCAGGGGGCGGGGCTTAGGAAATCATTTCTGGGGTACTTTTTCCCTGTAGCTCATAATCTGCACTCAACCTGAGACTTACAAAAAAAAAAAATGCATCAAACAGAAATTACTAAAAAACACAGCTCCCTATAATTGGGAGCCCCTCACACTCCTAGGCTTGTATGCAACTGACCTGCTGCACTATTGACCACTGTGGCCCTCAGCAGCAGGCTGCCTTCTCTGCCTCTTTCACCCCTTTCTCACCACGACTGACCATTACTCAAATCTTGAAACAGACTCCTTGTCCCTTTCAGAAAGAAATGAGTTGCCAAATGTTTCCCCTCTCTTTGCAGAAAGGGTGTCCTCGGCTCTAATGCTTGCAAGGACAACTACCCCCAGCGCCCCTTTTGTAAACACAGCCATAATTGTGGTGCCTTGTAAAAGCGGGCTGTTTCTTCTGCCCTTAGTGAAAAACATATGCCCCCATCTAGGTGATAAAGATTTATTCTTTTTGAGGTGTTATGGAACGGTGTTATCAGCTGAGTTCTGGAGTGTGCGCTTTTAATTGATATTAATAAAAATATTTGCAATAGGTACAGTCCTACTGCGTATTACCCAAATATATTCTGAAAGCACTTGTGTGTAATACAATTTCAAAATAATGACTTGCATATTCTAACTGCATTCTGTCACAGGCCGGGACCTCTTAGCACTATAAGCCATTATTCCCCACTGTGCCAAAAGGAATAAATTCTGTGACTCTGGTCACTTACACACACACACACAGATATTTGCAGCGATCACATTAACCAAGTGAGGTTTCATGACCTAATAAAGAGTGTTTTTCCTGCCGATTAGTTTAATTTGCATTTATTTTTCATTTAAAGTGTGTGCATTCTCTTATATGCAGTTACCTGAAGGTGAAAAAAGGACAAAATAGTTACTGAACATGTTATTCTTTATAGTCATGTCTTTGACCCGCCCTACTCTCATTAACCCAGTCCCTATGACATTCAGAACCAAAGTTCCCATACTTTTTTCATGTACTTCAACTGCTGTCTGTAAACTAGGACAGCTTGGAAACGCACCATATAAACAAGGTTGCGCTTCCAAGTCATCTTTATTTACAAGTACTTGCTGGAGCATTCACACACCCTGGCAATACAGCCACGGACCCCCAGGGGGCGCGCCACACAGTCTGACGACCTTTGCTTTAGGGGTGTCATTCTTTATTCTCCTTTATGGCAATCTAGTAGAGAGGCTGCTTTGTCTGTGCCATTGCGCCAGACATTTTCAATATGCTTCACTGTTCCTCCATATCAATACTGAAATAGGAATGACAGCAGTGACGCAAAAAATATTAATAGTTAAATAAATAGAAGTACACACAAAACATATCTAACATGCGCTCTCATGCACTTGCATGGCATGCGAGATATTGGCCTCTAGCCCAGGCTCCAAAGTGGATTGTGTTTGGCAGCGGGACATGTGTAGAGGCAAAATGCAATCGCTCACTCTGAAGCTAGCCAATGACTGAAGTAGGCTGACCCATTGCCCTCCCCCATGCTGCATGTTGTGGTGGGTGATAGAAAAATGAGAATGATGCTACAGCAGATCAATAGATGAAGAAGGCTGACTGAAAAGACCTCTTTGTATGTATGTATGTATGTATGTATATATACTTTTTAAAGATTTTGTCATACAAACAAAATGTCTTGCCTAATGCCAGACCTAAAAATGAGGACAAAGGAATGTAGTGCTTTCTCCATCCTTCCTTCAGTGCATCTCATGTAGGCAGTTTAATGACTGTCGAAGTTGGACTCAAGAGATTTCTACTTTAACTTTTGTGTGTAATAAAAAGAAACAGGGGTGAAGAAGCCACAGCCCTCCAGGTGGGTAGGAAATATGTTTTGTTCAACAAACAGGAGCAGACCATCAACAGTCCTCCACCCAGAACAGCACAAATCTTCAACCATTTTCCTAGAACCCTCAATTCAGAAACTACCCAACATTGTAAGTGTGCCACGCAGAGCATAAATGTTGAAAATAAAGACATACTAATCATTCTATAACAAAACTCAATCAGACAATGCCAACCAAACTCCTCACGTACACCTAGAAAGCCCAACACACTACACAAAACAGGACCTGCATACCACAACAGCTGCCTACACTTCCACAACCCACCAAGACAGCTACGCTCAGCCTCACTCTCACTCACACACACCTCCCGAATTTACAGATGCAGAGCAGGTAGTTGCTCATTCTCTTACATCGCATCCAAAACATGGAAGGACCTCCCACAACATATCAGAGCCTCCTCCTCACTACTTGAATTTCGTAAGAAGTTGAAGTCCTGGCTCTTGGTATAATTCTGAGGGTCTAAACGCAGCTCCTAGATACCCTTCCGGGTGATTAGTGCACTGTAAAAATCGACATCACATATTATAACATAAACTAACATAACACATCTCCTTGAATAAATTTCTGGTTCAGGCACAGAAATAAAACATCTTTCAGCACCCTGGGGCTATTAACGAAAAACCCCATAAAAGTACAGGTAGAGGTTTACATTTGCCCTTGTGCAGGCTTTTAAGGTTTTTTCTATTCTTGAATATTCTTCCAGCATACCTGGAAAACTGTGCCAAGTGCATGGTTCCAGGAGTACATCTGACAATTTTGTGTGGCATGTCCAATGGGGTTGTACTCCCACTTGGCAGAATTCTACATGAAGTACACAGAGTAGAATTCCACAAAGGGGGAATGGAAATTCTATATAGAGTAGAATTCCTCAAGGGGGCACGGCAGGATGGCGACCAGGTGACTTGCACTACAGTGAGCTCTGCCATATCGCCCTGGTTCTAATCTACCTGGAGGTATCCTATCACCCCCAGCAGCAGAAGCAGGCAAATCCACTACAGGGCTTTCTCTGTCACCTCGTTGCAGACCTGGAAGGCAGGACAGTGACCCACGTCCTGCCAATTTTAAAGTGGAGCGGAGGTGTAGCCAGTAGTGGCTCCTGTGACCGCGGAATGAATTAGAGGGCAGGTGCCCTTGCACAGGAAGTGTAATTAAGGGTTGATGGAATGATACATTCCATACACGGAATTGGTGGAATGTGGCAACTCAGTGTTACTCTTGTAATGCAGAGTTCCGGCCAAATTCCACTATTCTCTGCGTGGAGGAATTTTTTCCATCAAGGCTCCAGAAATGTGAGAGCAAGCACGGTTTGGCATCCACTGGCACCATTTTCTAAATGCCAGTGGTCGTCAGTGGTTGCAAGCGGTCAGAGGGCTGCTTCTTGAGCAGAATTGCTAGCGCTCAAGTAGATTTTCTACTCGAGCGGCAGCAGAATCAGCTCAAATGGCTGTGTGCTCTTGTGCACTGCATGGTGCCGTTCGCAATGATTTTTCAGCGCTGCTCGTACTACTGGCGCAAAATTTTCAGCACAACATGCATATTTTTGCCCGTTGGCAGAACTCCACAAATTATTGCAGAGTTTTTATGTAACCGCCGCAGAATTCCACACAGCGAAACTCTGTGAGTTCCGTAATGTGCACATTGTGGCTTCAGGGAGTCAGCATCCCTCTTCCTCCTGGCACTATACCTCTTGCAGCAGTGTGTGACGCTGAGAGAAGAGTCATGTTACTCACAGGGGCCAACGGGGTGACCTGGAAGTGCCCTCAAAGTTGTAGCCTACTGCATTGTGAGACCTGTTTGGTGAAGTATGGGGGCGCATCCTGCCCTCCATTGAACTTCTTGCTGGTGTGCGATGGACTGTTTGCTTACCTACCTCTGAGCTGGGGCCCAATATTTAAACCTCAGTGTAGCCCATAACATCACGCCCCCAGGCCCTCGGTGCTCATGCCCACTTATCTTTAGATATTACGTGGGAATTTCTCCATTAGAATAATGGACTCAAGGGACACCCACTCCATTTTCAAACCTTGAACACACTTATTTACCAGCCTGTAGTACCTCAGGAGAGACACCCTTTACCACTGCCCTTATCTGAGCAAACTGGTGATCTCGTTTGGCACAAGTGACCCTCAATATTGCATTGTGCATGGCACTAATCTGCTCCCAGCAGGTGGGTAGTCGACATCACAAAGCTGGTTCTTGGCAGGGGCACTGTGGTTTTAACAAGGACTGATAGTACTTTGTCCTCCTCCTCAAAATGAGGTTGGTGGAGATAGCTGTCCTACATCTCAGCTGATGCAGCCCTTTCATCTTAGGACTTTTGCTCTGCCTGCAAGTCTCCGTTCTATGTGTATTCAAAATGACACATCCCGGGTTATATGACAAAACATGTGTGTTCAAAAACAGCACCTGGATTTCTCTATTATGTCTAGGAGCTAGTGTCCGTCCACAGAGAATAACAAGGAGCAATGTTGTTTGACCTTGCATGGGCTGTTCCGACTAAATCCCAGGAAGAGAACAACCTACAAAAACATGTGCTTCCTATGTGTGAAAATGCAATGTGGCACAAAAACAAGTGTGATATTTGATAATGTGTGCAAAGCAAATGCGGCCTACAACATGCATATTTACGACAATGGGTTATATAGAGAACACACGACAATGGGACGTCTGCCTAAAGGCCACATGAAGCTGAAAGAAAGAGTGAATGACATGAATCCAAACTAGCGGCCCTGAATCCATCCTTAAATGAGGCCCACATCTCAAATTAAGAAGCTTCAAGATGAAGGACATTCATGTCAAAATAACATCCGGATAGTGGGCTTACCGGAGTGCACAGAAGGCCCTAGAGGGCTAGCTGATAACCATGGTGCTAAACAGTCTACTTTTTTTCTCTCTGGAGCATGCTCATAGGGTCCCGAGCAGACTGCCGCCTCCAGGGGCTCCCCCCAGGCCAATTGTAGCAAGGCTGTTCTATTACCGCAGCAAAGACCCCCTCCACCAGGTAGCAAGGGCCATTGGCTGATGGAGAACAGTACAGTCAATATTTTTCCGGATTACACCCTGGAGTTCCAGAAGAACGGAGAGTCTTTCTTTGAAGTTAAAAAGCGCTTTAGACAGTTGGATATGGATATGGTGCACTGTAGCATTATGGGGAGGCGGGTGAGGCTAGCTACACTTAAGGAATGGTGGGAGACCTGTATTGGACAGGAATTGATGGATGCCACCTGGGAGCAATGCTTATATCATATAAATGGAAGACTAAAATATACACAATTCAGTGATCTGCCCCACATGCATTTGACACCTAGGCAGATATGGCACAAGTTCCGGGTGCTTCTCACACGTGCCCAAGATGTACAGAAAAAGAGGCTGATTTCTACCACATGGTGTGGCTATGTCCGACCATTGATAAATATTGGGACGAAGTGATGTTGCATATCTCTGACATCATGAGTAGACGGTTACCTAAGGGGGTTATAAACTGTTTGTTGGGGTTGGTGACAAGCACAAAAACAACTAAATATCGGAATAGATTCAAAGATCTCGCTTTGATACTCGCCAAACGATGCATTGCTATGTCCTGGAAATCCTCTTCAGCACCACCAGTGGGTGGTCTGGCTCAGTGACCTAAAGAAGTGGGCTTACGCTGAATGGAGACACTGACCAAAATTTACTATGTAAATGCTAGAAGCTCTCGCTAAGCATGTTGGGATGTATACCTAGAGAAAGTAGTGAAAATGTACGAATGACCACCTTGAGGCATGTCTGGTGGGTGGGAGGCGTGCTCCCAACCATAACATAACTGGATGCATTATGTTATTGTCAGGGGTGGTTGCTGTATTCTTATAGATATTACTACCTTGCATGCCACGACCAGCTCAGGGAACTATTTGATTGCATAACCTAACCCTAACCCATACTTGGTCATACTTGGTCATACTTCCTCCTTTTTTGTCTTTCTATTAGAAAGTTGTTCATATCGTTTGTACATTATGGAACAACTTCAGTATGCTCATAAGTGTCTGCCCATTCATACCAGTGTCCTTATACTCATGTAATAATTGTTGCTGCTTCCACATTGGTGGCACATGCTGTATTATTTTTGTTCTTTTTTTAATTTTACGGAGTTTTATATAGCGCAAACTTGACCCGAAGGTATCGGGTACCAGAGCGCTTTACATGGCACCAGTTGCGTTACATGAGGACACATTCATTTTTTGTTAGGCACGGTGAGATTAAGTGATTTGCCCAGAATCACAGGATGTTCAGCGTCATTGCAGAGACTTGAACCCGGTTCCCCAGATTTGAGGTCGACTGCCCTAACCGTTAGGCCAACTCCTCTCCCTATTAGAATGGCACTGTTAAACCTATTGAAAATTAATTAAAAAAAATAGTGAGAAAAAGCGTAGAAATTCTCAAAGGGGATGGGGCAGTGGTTAATTTGCAAAAAAATAAATGCTGGGGCTCTCGTCAGGAGGCAGCTTGCACCAGCCCATTTCTCCTGTTGGCGCCGCCTAAAACAGAACCAACTACTACCCATGAAAGTGGGCAGAGCTGGGGAACCAGATTCGGGTCTCATGGTCGGCTCAACATCCTGTGATTCTGGTCAAATCACTTAATCTCCCCTGACATGAATGTGTACTTAACTGGGGCTCATGAATAGGGCCGAAGTTCAGCACCGGAAACCATCGGCTCAAATTAAGCACTGGGGTGGAGGATGCAAATACATACTCGTTGTCATTACCTTCCAAACTGGTAGACCTTTTCTTTAAATTGGTATTAGGCATTGTATACAAAAATTCAAAGTATTAAATATGTTATCTTTATTTTATATAAAGAATCCCACAGGTAAACATTTGCAGAGTGACAACAAGAATGAAGGCTAGAGTTATACTAAAGTAGAGAATAATTACCAAGCCTCCGAAATATACACTGTCCTTGTCATATAAAACATACAATTATGTCTATGCCTTGTCACATCTCAGAAGGCATTATCTTGCCTATTTTGACCACCACAACCAGTTGCTCTGGGGAAGATCAATGAGGTGTACTTTTCTTATTGCCACTTTTCATTTACTAACATCATAAAATTCCTGAAAATATCAAATATTTAAGAAAAAAAGGCAGATCGAAGACCCGCCAGAGGTAGGTTATTGGAGCAGAAAACCTGTAAAACCTACTTTTAGCTGTGACATTTCCACAAGAAGGACTTCTTCTCGAACTCCTACAGATTTTGACCTGAGGTGTACTGAACATATCCTCTAACTCTGATTTCCATTGTACCCACTTCATCAACCTCAGAGTAATCTAGAAGGGCTCGATTAAATCATGGTGAGACCTAGGAGGAGGCTGGTACACTCACCCAACTTTTAGAGGTTAGTTTGTCAATCAGGGTATCTGTCCAGCGGATGGTAAGAAGGAGCAGATATTTGAGGTGGTAGTGGATGAAAGTGGACCACATAATTTTATTTCAAAATGAACTTCAAAACTGCTGGTAGCGCAGCAATGGAGTTGGGAAGAAAACAAGGAGTAGATAATGTCTTTCTTGGGTGGTTTAGAGGAGCACACATTACGAGGACATCCAGTAAAAGAAGGCAGAGAGGCAGGTATTGATCTGAGCATGGGTTGGATTAGTCAGAGAGGTGAAGGGAATGAATAGGTTTGAGCAGATACAAGGTCGCCGGCCAAAGCAGGTGAGATTTGATTTATTATTCATACAGTGCAGCATTCACCATGTTGGGCATCTTGGGGAAAAAATAGAAGCATAGAATACTCCAGTCCAAAATAAAAAGTTTAAAAAGTATACCAGCCGCAGAAAGTGGAAAACAGCAGAACAGAAATGTCCTCAGGCTTTTCCTGGAAGCCAAGTCATTGATGCACTGGGGTTGACACAGTAGGTAATTCCAGAGTTTGGGATTGAGAAAGCCTAGCAAATCACCAGGAGGCGATCTGAGAGTCCAATGGAATGCTCCGTCATGGGAATGTGGATACAGATCTGCAGAGATACGAAGAAACTGAGTACAGCTAGTCAACTAGTTAGTAGGGGATCCTGAGGGTGGTGTCTTAATGATGGCAAAATATTACCATGTTGATAAGAGCATGTTCTATATCAGAGGCAATGTTGACTCAAGAAGGATGGCAAAGGTGTTAGAGAGAGTTGTGGTGGGCAAATGTCACAAAGAATAAGAAGTAAATATCTGCCCCTGTTGCACATTTCTGTTCTACCCACTACCCAGTCTCTCTGTCCTCCCCGTGCATTGTGTCTCCCTTGACCTCGTCTCCAATTTCCTCTTGATTGCCCATCTTCTGTTCATTCATATACACCCACCTGCTACCTTCTACTCAGCATGTTTTCTCACCAACTGGTGTGAAGATTGTTCAAGAAATTTTGAACTGGTTAAGGAAGATCTGATTAATGCTCTATGCTTAGGGCATTCACAACTGGTGAGAAGTGTACCATTGTCACAGACACCAGTTGTAAGGGTTTAGGTTCTGTGTTGTTGCAGGTACTGTGTGGAGAGACAAGAATAATCGCTTTTGCTTCAAGAGTCCTAAAAGGTACGGAGATAAAGTATTCTGTGATTGAGAAGGTGGCACTTGCATTAAAATGGGCCATTGAAAAAATCAGGGAATTGTTGTGGGACCTACAGTTCAGAGTCAAGACAGATCACAAGCCACTATTTGAGATTTTTAGCACTAAGGGTCTTTACAGGGTCAAGGCAAGGATTAGAAAATGAGTTATCAGTTTGCAAGAGTACTTTATCCAAGTGGAGTATTTGCCTGGTGTACAAAATCGAGTGAAAGACTGTTCATCAAGGTTAGTTGATGTCCAGGGTGTGCAAGAAGAAAATTTGACTGTTGAAGAGGAACTCTGGGCTGGTGTGCTTACCTAGGTGATGAGGTAGTCAGAGATGAAATTCTATCAGGGTTCATAATATGTCTCAGCAGAAATGGCAATGCTCACTGCCAAACAGATATTCAGTAATGCGCCTTGGAGAGATGGTGGTAATGGTTTTACCAGTTGAGAATGTGATTTGGCATAAGAAAATCTGAGAATAGTAGAGAGATAAACATGTTCTGTTCGTAAAGTGGATATATATATTTTTTTAACTATTTTTATTTTATTTTGAACCTTCAGCCAGGGTCTCAACAGGTGAGTCATATATACATCAGATATTACATTGTTACAGTAAATTGTTAATGTCAAGCATACAGAGAATACATTTTGGGATTTCGTTCTCCTGTGTTCCTTCCCCTTCCCACCCGACCTATTAGGAGTGACCCACTTAGATTGCTCCCGCTTAGGTAGTGAGGTTGTCCGTCTTATACTCATGGTTCCTACGTGTTGGTATGTATAATATCAAGTCCACTTCCCTCCATCACTAAACCATAATATCTTAGCTGTGGCTGCCAGATTTTCTTGAAATGTTTGGGACATCCTCCGGCCTTGTAAGTGATTTTCTCCGCCCCCATGTACAAATCCATGTTAGCCCGCCATTCCGCAAGAGTGGGCAGGTCTTCCCTTCCCTAGTACCTGGCGATGTCTAGTTTGGCGACTATGAGCCCCAGATTGCACAGTAGGAGCTGGTATCTAGGAATATCTACATCCGTAGGAATGCCTAGAATAATATATTTGGGATCTAGAGGTATCTGTGCTTCTAATATCTTGCTTAGCTCCTGTACTATTTG
Organism: Calotriton arnoldi; assembly: GCA_963921515.1. Lineage (NCBI taxonomy): Eukaryota > Metazoa > Chordata > Amphibia > Caudata > Salamandridae > Calotriton > Calotriton arnoldi. The sequence goes on from CAWUFW010012228.1 coordinate 356,739, forward strand.
CTACCAGTACCTTTGTATTTGTTGGCATTCCCACAATGTGCGGATATAGGTGCCTTGGTTGGTTTTGCAGCGCAGGCAATTAGGTGTTTCTGCCCTGCCCATCGCATGGAGTCACACTTGGTCATAATACACCCTGTGTAAGACTTTGAATTGTATTAGCCGTAGACGGAGCTTAATTGCGACCTCTCTCGGGTGCATCAATGCTGCCTCCCAATCTATTTCTTCTAGAGGGCCGGTGGTTTCCTCCCATTTACTTCTAAGAGATACTAGTCTGTCTGGAATATTATTTATCAGGGTTTTGTAGGTCCAGGAGACTGCTTTGGAGGGTATCTCTTCCTGTAATAGTCTCCCTTCTAGCGGTGCATATTCAGGAATATCTGTGAGATCAGGCTTTTGTGTCCTCCAGGCATGCTGTAATTGTATATACTTATATTGTTGTGTGTGTGAGAGTTGATATTCAGCTTGGAGGTCTGTGAAAGACTTTATGTCCCCCCTTTGATTATGTTACCTAGTGTTGTGATACCACTATGTCCCATCCCCCGAAGCCCCGCAATTTCCCCAGTTCAGGTAGCCGGCTGCCCTCCCACAGTGGTGTGGCTTTAGTTAATCTTTTCCCCCATTTTATCTGCCGCTCTGCCCCTTGCCACGTTTCGACCGTCCGTCGCGTAGCTGGCAATAGATCCCGCTTCCCCTCTCCTCCATACAAGTAATGAAGGAAAGTATGTTTCTGGAATTGGAGCCTCTCTAGTGCGTATGTAGGGTGGTCACCCGGCGCGTGGCACCATTCATTAATTACCACCAGATGAGCGGCCCGAAATTAGGCTTGAATGTCCGGCAGGGCGATTCCCCCCTTATATTGGTTTCTTTGTAGTGTTTGTAGCGCCACTCTGGGGTGGCCCCCATCCCATAGAAGTTTCCGAAGTTCATCATTGATTGTCTTAAAAATAGTGTCAGGTACCGCGTGATATGTATTTTGGAGCATATACAGTAGCTTGGGGAGCGTTATCATTTTGTACATTGCCGCCCTTCCCAACAGTGTCAAGGGGGAGTCGGCGCCATCTGGTCACATCGTCTCGGAATTCTGTCAGGATACGTTTAATATTGTGGGTGAGACAATCGGCCTTCCTTGTTGAGATATACATTCCCAAATATTTGAAACCTTCATTGGTAATCTGAAGTTGCTCTGGCAGTAGCTGTATATCCATGGTGCAGGCTAATGGCTCCAAAACTAGCGCAATGAGCAAGGGGGACAGGGGGCAACCCTGTCTGGTCCCTCTTTGAATAGGGAAGTTGGCTGACTTCATTCCATTAACCCTAACACTGGCTCTAGGGCCTGCGTACAGCAGCTCCACCCACGCCATAAACTCTCGTCCAAATCCGAATTTCACCAGGGTTTGCCTCATGAAGGGCCAATGGACAGTATCGAAGGCCTTCTCCACATCCAGGGAAAGGAGCATCTGTGAGGGAGGTCTATTTTTCACCGTATCTAGCCAGTTGGCGAGGCGGCGGAGATTTTAGCGCGTGGCTCGACCCGGCATGAAGCCAGACTGGTCTCGGTGGATCAGCGATGTGATCACTGTTATAAGCCGCGTCGCTAGTACAGAGGCCAGGATTTTGGTTTCGATATTCAGTAATGATATTGGGCGGTAGGATTTGCACTTCTCTGGCGGTTTTCCCGGCTTAGGTATTACCACCACTGTAGCTCTGCGGAGATCCAGTGGCAGCGACCCCTCTTCTCGAGCCGCTTGGAACATGCTGAGGAGGTGAAGGGCTAACAAACTCGCATTTTGCTTAGAAAATTCAGCAGGCAGCCCGTTTGGGCCAGGGGTTTTTCCCGATTTTTGTCTAGCTATAGCCTCCAGTACCTCAGTTAGGGTAATTTCTTCCTCAAGGGCTTCTCTACTCTCCTGTTGTAGGACAGGGGTGTCAATATTACTAAGGTATTTTGCTATCTGCGTATCATTCGCAAGAGGACGAGCCTCGTATAGTTCTGTGTAGTATCGTGCAAACACACCCGCTATGTCTTGTGCAGTCACGTGTCTTTTCTCTAGTTCCTGGATCTGTGGGACCCAGTTCGCTTCTCTCTCCCTTCTGCCCAGCCACGATAGGTGTCTCCCTGCTCTGTCCCCCGCCTCGTAAACCCTATGGTGTGAGGCTTGAATTTCAGTCTGGACTTCTCGTTCTGCCAGAGCGCGGATCTCCCTACTTGTAATTTCCAGCTGTCTTAGTAAAGTGGCCTCATTGTCTGGAGTGATGCTTCTCTCCATTTCTAAGAGTTTATTCTCTAGGGCTTCAATTTGACGAGTTTCCTCCCTGCGCTTTCGCGCTATTGCATTTTGCACTCTGCCTCGAATTACTGCCTTGTATGCCTCCCATAAGGTGGCATCTGATGCTACTGAGCCCTTATTTTCTTGAAAGAATAACTCGGATTCTGTGCGGATTACTCCCGTTATTGTTTTATCCCAGAGTTCCCAGGCATTTAGTCTCCAGTCCGCTCGCTGTCTACCTTCTCCACCTCCCACCGTCAGCCACAGTGGTGAATGGTCTGAGACCCCTCTTGCAAGGTATTCCACTCTATCCACCCCTTGTATTTTCCCTGCTGGTGCAAGCAAATAGTCAAGTCTCGAGAAGACTCTGTGCGCCCCAAAGAAGTAGGAAAAGGTGCGATCTGTATGGTGTTGCCTCCGCCAAAGGTCAATCAGCCCCAGTGATTTTGCAAAGTCTGCTAGTGGTGTGGGAACCAGAGTCCCCGCCGCCACCCGTGTCCGGTCAAGGTGCGGGTTCATTATATCATTGAAGTCACCTCCGATAATGTGTGTGGATGGGTCTGATTCCAGCAAGATCTTGGCGAGTGCATCTAAGGTTTGGGGTTGCAGTCGCGGCAGGGCGTAAACACTAATTAATGTGAGCTCTCGTCTCCCCCAGGTCCCCTGCACCGCGACGAAAGTCCCATTGGGATCTGTCCAGATTTTTGATGTGTGGAATGGAGGGGTTTTCCTAATGAGTATGGCAACTCCTTGCGCCCCTTGGGAAAATCCAGCGTGGGCTAGTGTTATGTACGTCCCTCTCCCTACGAAGGTCAAATGAGTTTCCTGTAGGAAAACAATATCCGGCCTTAGTCTCTTAATGTGCTTTGCAACTAATCCCCTCTTAATCTTGCTTCCCAGCCCGTTGACGTTCCACGTCATCGCTGTGTACGCAGTCCCTCTATTTGCGTGCATGTGTTCTTGTCTATCTTTGTAAACAAGCAGGCCTAGCTGTAGGCCACCCTCCTTGTGTCTCTCTCTGTAAAAATCTACTCTTCTGTGTCTGGCTGTGTAAGAAACATGTTTAACCAATAAACCATAAAATTCTTGACCTTCTACCCCTCCCCCACCCCACATTCTCCCACTTCCTACGCCTGTCAACATGACAACTCGGTGTAAGTTCAGCTTGAGAGGTCTGTAGTCCCACACCTCCCCTAAGCGCTCCCAACGATGATCAGTTCAACAAAGGATATAGTCTTGAAATAAGGTGTTCCGCTCAGCGATATTGAGCCCGGTGTTTCATGTGTGGGGGGCTTTGTCGCAGTTCTGCTGTCCGGCTGCCCCCAACTTAGCCCGTATTTCGCCCTTCCTCGCCGTCCTCATCTTGGTGTTGGAGTGCATCCTCTAAATGTCTTGTCTCAGTGTCTTGATTTTCCATATTGTTAATGTTCCTCGGTAGTGGGTGATCACTGTCCGTATCCGTTTGATACTCTTTGTCCGAGGGCTCCGTGTTAACTCCCTCTTGTTCCTTGGGAGGCATTTTCCTGGCTTGGGTTGCATCTTCATCAGAGTCTGATTCCGTCTGTTGCTTCGACCCTGTTGAGGCTCTCCTCAATGGGGTCTCAGTCTGCATATGCGTCCTTTGTAGGGCAGGTGTCTCTTCTTTACTCTCTGTAGTTTTGGGTCTGACCTTGGCAGTGCGTCTCTGAGTTGCGATCCACTGGTCCTAGTTGTTCGTCGTGGCATGGGGCGTTCCTCTATCCAAGCCCATGCTTCTTCTGGAGTTTGAAAGAACTGGGAGGTGCCCTGAAAGATGATCTTCAGCTTGGCGGGAAAGAGAAGCATGTATTGGACCTGCATGGCTCTCAACTTGACCTTCACTGAGTCAAATGTCCGCCTCATCTTCTGGACCTCACTCAAATAATCGGGGAAGATAATTATCCTGTTGTTTGCATGCTTAAGTTCCCCAATTCATCGCGAGTCTCTAAGGATTGTATCTCTGTCTTGATAGTTTAGAAACCTCGCGATCAGTGGTCGCGGGGGGCAAAGGGGGTGGGCGTATGTTGGGTATCCTGTGGGCTCGTTCGATGATGAATCAGGATGAAAACTTCGCTGCTGGAAAGGAGTCACGCAGCCACGACATCAGGAAGGCCACCGGGACCGAGCCTTCCGCACCTTCCGGAAGACCAAAAAAAGCGCAGGTTGTTTCTGCACGCCCTGTTTTCCGCATCATCTACCCTCCAGGCGACTTCTCGCATAGTTGCCTGCAGGGCGCTAACATCAGATTGTAATTTGTGTGTTGTGTCCTCTACGTCAGAGATGCGGGTCTCTGCCTGCGTTACCCTCTCGGCCATATTGCGCATGTCTTGGCGCAGTAAGGATACCTCCAACCCTATTTCTGCCATTTTGCCCTCAATCGCCTCTCTAGAGGCCTGGATCTCCTGAAGGATGGTTGTGTTGTCTGGTGGCCCCGAGGGACCCCCTCCCGCCTCCGATGGTTTGGGGAGCACCTTTGTATATTTGTCCATCTTGCCCTGTGTCTGGCTTTTCGATGCTTTGTCTCTGGCCATTGTCCCCTTCGGGGGGTGGTTGTATTTCCTGAGAGAGCGTGGGACCCCGTTTATGTGGACCGCGTGAGTCGTGGGAGGTAGGTAGTCTTCAGTCTGTTTTAGGGATGCTTGAATGGTGTGTCTCTAGTGTCTGGGAAATACCTCGGTATGCCGCCTTAGCTGGAAGCGGTGCGGGGCTCACTGGGTTCAGGGCCTCTGCTACTGACTATTGTTGAGTTTTTTTAGGTAATAATCTCTGCTCTACTCTATTACTGTCATTGGCCGTACTTGTACGTGTCTAGCTCTCCTTGGCGCACAGCAGTTATTTCAGTAGTGGGGGCACGAGCCTTCCTGGGTTCACGGTCTCTCCTTATTTTCTCTATGCAGTGTTATGTGTCCCTGGCCCCCGGGGGCTCCGCAGCCTCTCCTAGGACCTGGGAGATCTAGTCCCTCCATCGTCGTGCCCGTGTTTCTTGTGTTTCTTTCAGGGTAAGTATCGGTGGTCTCACAGTGGTCTCTGCTTGATCAGCTTTCCGACCCGGGCCTGTGGCTTTCACTGGCTCCTGTGACAGGAAGCCTCTGTTTCTCAGGTTGGCCTTTCGCCGTCTCCCAGCGCCTGTGCACTCTCCCTGGACAAGGATCGAGGAACTCCCCCGCCTCTTTTTTGTGCCCGGGGGCCCGATCTCACACAGCAAGTTAAGAGGCCGTAAAGGTCTTCAAGTTATAGCCTCCGCTGAGGTTTTGGTTACTGCTGGCCCATGTACTCCCCAGTCCCCGTGGGCGTAGCAGAGTCCGGGAGCGGAGGGCTCGGTATTGCGCGCCGAGACTCACCGGGCCAGGCCTCCCTCGTTGGATGCCCGTGCCCAGAGTTGCACACTGCTTTCGTCGGCCCTGCGTTGCCGTAAGTTCCCAAGCCGAGATCGCGTATATCACCATCTCAGCAACGCCTACAGGCATGCGCCTGATTCCGAGGCTCTCCTCCGTAGTTATCGCTGTGCCCTCCGGGGCACTCAGTGCTATTGAGTCACCACTCAGGCGGGGGGATCTCGCTTCCCGCAGGTCCTTGGGTAGGGGTAGTTGCGCTGCCCAAGAAACGTAGGCCCGTCTTTATGTCGCCCTTCTCCCTCGCACCATTTATACAGCCTGGACCTCCACACGTTGTTGGGGATGGCGCTGCGGCTCCGCCGCGGCTGTCCATTTATTCACGGACCCCCGACTCGGCCTCTACGCAGTCCACACCTCGGGGGGGGTGAACCTAGGCAAGGGCCGGTCCTCGCGACCTCACCAGCTCTCGCACTCCCGTGCGCAGTCCCTCTCACCTGCACACGGGTTCGGGCATCCGTCTCTCGTCCCGCTGCACACAGGACGTGGAATCGCGATTTCTCCCTCCAGTCGTTGTCGGGTCCAGCCTCAGGAAGTGCAGTGGGTTCTCCATTGTCACTCTTTACCTCCGTCGCAGGCCGCTATCTTTATTCAATGCGCTCTGTCCGCCATCTTAGCTGAGCGACCCTTGCCTCCGTCTCTGCGCCTTTCTGTGCCGTTATATGCCACGTAGCCCGATGAGGATCCCGGTCTGGACTAGCACCCGTTACCAGTGTTCGCTGACATCACCAATTTTACACCGATGGCGTTTGGAAGGGCAGGATTCCTCTCAGGATAGTATTCGGGCTGCCGGAGCTCCGGCAGACGCATGTTGCTGGCCACGCCCCCCCCGTAATGTGGATATTTGTGACTGAAAAATAGAAAAGCTTTAGTTAAGAAGTGGCAGTAGTGTTTCCATGGAATTAAGAGACCCCACTCAGTTTTTCAAAAAGGCACTTCTAACGACGCGGTTGGATCACTTTCATCAAAAATGGGATACTGGGTGGTCTCCCTTGTTTTCTCCCTGCTTGTGGGACTCATTGATTATTTGTCCCTACAGAGTCTGATAAGCCATGCATATCATTTATAGTCATGAAGAACGTGCGCTGTAAGACCATCTGCCTTATTGACCCAGTAACCCTACGATTCTGTGAAGGATGGGTCATTGGGAAAATGTTTTGAACCATAGAGCCAACTGAGGTTCTCCCGCTAGAAATAGCGGGGTCCCCTGCATCTAAATGAGGTAGGCGAGCTGTAAGTTAGATGTGACAGGTGAACCGCTGATTGGCCATCCAGACCCCTCAAATGGGTCATGGCCATAAAAGGGATAATACCTAATTATTGTTAAGGGCCATTTCCCTGCAGGTATTGGACTTTACCACTGAGCAGAAGACCTTCATTTCCAATGGGAATGTCGATGGACTTTGGAGATTGGATGAACAAGACTCTGCTATTGGTGAGTTGTTCCTCACTTTCCTCTAATCTGGGAGGGGCTGTGAGGACACTGTAAATTTGTGCCTTCCTTGACATTTTGTCATTCGTCCCAGAAGTTCTATGGGTGGATGCTGGGATTTCAGCAGGTTTAGTTACTTCAATTCATACTAGAACCACTATATGCTTAGGTAGACTAGAAATAGAATGGGGGAATGAATGATATGCTCCTGCCTGGAATGTTACTAAAAACTTGACAATGACATTTGGCAACACCAACAATAAATGTATAGTTTGATAAATGTCATGACAGAAAGATATGTGTTTCACTGCTCCTCTGGGAGTTGTCTGGTTACCTGGAGGGAATGCAAGGTTTCCCATTGACATCAATACCACTACTGCTTAATTTCCCTCCAGTAAATCTCACATGTTAAACCTAATATGAGAAACAACGACACTAATGAAGTCAGTGAAAAGAAGGATTACATTTTAGGGCTATATATTCCCAACAATAATATTTCTGAAGCTAGCAATCCAGGCTACCAGCGGCAATGAAAACTGATTTATTTTATTGAAACATTGACACACATCATGGCTTAGCAAGATGGAGGCAATCATTATGAATGTACTCACCAGGTTAATGGTGTTTATTCCAGGAACTCTCAGTTTTCCCTGAAGAGACTCGACTGCATTCAAGAGGCAAGTGTAGAAGCCAAGTATATCTAGGACAATACTGGCAAAACCAAATAAAAGGGAGTAGGACTAGTCCCCCAATGCTGAACACATTACTTAGAGCTCTTCCATTGCCCGTTGAATATTACCAAATATTAAACATTACAAATGAAGGTCCAAAGAGGATCTGAGAAGATGAGAAGGATTCTGGGCCCCCAAGTTAAGCTCTAATTGAAAGGGTATTATGGGACCTTTCATTGCAGCATTACCACAGCCGACTCCCAGAATATGTAATCATGGCAGATTACACAAATAGATATATGGGATCACATACCATACCGTATCATACCGTATCGTACCATACCACACCAGACCATACCGTACCATACCATACCATACCATACCCTACTGTACCATACCATACCGTACTGTACCATACCATTCCATACAATACCACACCGTTTTATACCATACCGTACTGTACCGTATGATACCACACCGTACCAAACCGCACCATACCATACCGTACGTACCATACCATACCGAACCGTACCATACAGCACTGTACCATACCGTACCATACCATACTATACCACAATGTACCATACCGTACCGTACTGTTCCGTACGATACCATACCGTACCAAAACGCACCATACCATACCATACCATACCATACTGTACCATACCATACAATACCATACCATACCACACTACACCATACCATAGCAGCGAAACTAAATGTAGAAACATTCTGACTCCTTTACAATGTAATGCTGACTTTTCCCCAATCACAAAATTGTACCCTTTTGGTGTGCAGAGAGAAAGTTGTGCAACAGCAGGGGGTTTGTTCAGAAAAAAGGGCCATTAAAACCTTGGGCTGTTGCAAGAATGTTAGAAGAATGATATTAGAACAACTGACAACAGACGCCAACATTATGAGAATCAACCTGAGGTAAGGCTACCGAGCAAACATTTGACACCATCTAGACAGCCTAGGCCCTTTGAAAAGATTACCAAGACACAGGTGAAGGTTCTCTAGTCTTAAGGCCTCATATGCAACCTCAACAAAAGTCTGTGTAATACTAGGGATGAGCCCCAACCGAATTATATAAAAAGGGGGAATCTAATCTAGTTAAACTGGTAGAGAGGAGAAGTTGGATCATCTACGGCGAGACATGACCTGTAGCTCTACAGACTACAAACAAAGAGAAATACAATAGAGAATCATGTATGACTTGGACTGCGTTCACTCAGTCCTAGCCCCATGTGAACAGATGGTAGGCCTGCTGTAGACTGCATATACTGTTGTACTGTAGGATGCTCTGTGGAAGCTGATTCAGATGTGATCATGCTAAGAATGAGAAAGACAACCCGGCGAGAACTTCCAAACAAGACTGATCTCTTTCTACTTATAAGATAAAATCAGCTAGTAATAGTAGCTGCTTGGAAAAGGCTGATTCACCATTCTCTTTAATCTGGCTCTGGAAAATATGGGTCATTTTAGCAATGGAGCAAATGACCCAGCCAGCTTCAAAAATCCCAAGACACTCGTAGTGACATGGAAAGCCACATGATTGCCACCCACAGCGGAGGCTTAGCATGCCCACAAAGCCTTAAAATATTGTAGTTGCGAGTACAGTAGTTAACAAAAAAGGGCCTAACGTGTTTCGCTTCTGAGAATTGGCTGCAAGCCATGTGTGGAGGAGATCACGGGTTCTCGTGGCTCCACACACATCGCGATCTCTCAGATGAATTGTCCTCTTGCACAGGCGGCGCTTTGAAGGTTGTGGTGGGAAGGGCAGTGGGAAACAACAAGCATTCAATGGCCTTTCTTCTACTTTGAAAACACTCATGAACAGTTTCACACAAAGTAAAGCTAAGATGGGTCAGTGGAGGCTGGCCAACAGACCACTGCCCGCCAGAAGGTTTAGCAGTCCAGTTTAGTGCCTGCCGTTGACAAGCACTGGAAGCTCTTTGCAGACACTCTGCCCCCCTTCAGCACACTTTTTCAGCTAGCCTTACATGGCTGTCAGTATCGCGTGCATAGATGCACGTGGGTGATGCACGTGATTCCGGTTTCGAGTCTGATGTGCTGATTATAAGATAAGAATCCACAGCAATGTTGGCCAAAGACCATGAGGAGAGTTGGAGGTGCTGCAGGCAGCGAGGTGTGGGCCTTCCTGTTCGGTACTCACCTCTTGGGAATGTATGTAGAGAAAACAGAAAAAGTCACAGTTAACAAAGCATAGCTTTCTCAAGTTTCTGTGCTACATATAGCGAAAGACCACATGCAAAAGGTCTATCGGGATTCAGAATGTCTTGCGCAGGCGTCGTGTTGCAGAAAGCCAGGCAAAGTATTGTTTTGCTAGTCAGTGAAAAGGCCCAGGGCGCAGAGTAAAACTACAGTGCGAGCACCTGCGCAGCTATTAGGGAGTCCAGGCTTATATGTGCTGGCAGGGCGTGTGTAGCCTTAGGTAAATAAGTATGTTATTAATGATCCTTTGTGTAGCAGACACTAGCTGGATTGCTTTTGGTGCTTAAAATAGAATATTAATAGTACCATCCTTATTTTCATTCAGGTTATTGATCTCAAAAGATTGAATGTTTCAATTAGTACTACCGGGATTGCACTGTATACTTAGCACGTTACATGCAGATCTTTGTAGAGAGTGTATAATAAACTGAGCTATTAAAGGGGGTTCAAACCAGTGCCCTCTGTTTGTTTGTTATATATATATCAACTTTGTATAGTTTTTTGTATTGACTTTTCATTTGGAAAAAAACAATAAAGTATCTTGAACATACATTTTTTTTAAAAACCTGTGCCCTGCAGCTTACATGAAGTGCCTTGAAGCTAGCACAGTAGTTCTCTAAGCGATCTCATGGTCATTACAACCTATGATCTGCTGATTCCACCCACATGCACTTCCATCGACTTCTACAGCTAGCACTTTATCTGCTTGAGCGGCCAGTATTGAAAGCTGAGAAATGCTGGAAAAAACACACAGATCTCTGCAACAAGAGCTTTAACCGACTGAGCAATCTTACTCGCGAATTCACTCGGCCTCCGATTGAAGTTGAAAAGAAAGTCCATTGGGTTAATTTTTCAAGAGAAATAATGTATCTGCACGGTGAAGGTTACATGCTAAAATATTGTTTTGGCAAACTGCTGTTCCTTTTCCCAGGTTTGAAAAAGATGTATGCTTCTAAGTTGGATCATTATAGCACCTGTTATTTACAGTGATGTAAAGGTAGTGAATAACAAGGTGGCAACAATTGCCATTTGAAAATACAAGTACGCAATATTTGCATTTACAAATGAATTTATTGTGTGTAAAAAAGAATCCGCAAATAATTCTGCAATTTTTCTTTGGTAACTTAACATCTACATTTTGGATTAAGCAAACTTTTTATTCTACCAGTACCACCTCGCCCATCCCATTATGTAAAACACCATGGGCTTGATTACCAGTTTGGCGGACATGTTACTCCATCACATACGTGACCGATATCCCGTCTGCCATATTACGAGTTCCATTATATTCCATTGGATATAATGGAACTAGTAATACAGCGGACGGGATATCTCTCATGTTTGTGATGGAGTAACCCGTCCGCCAAACTGGTAATGAGACACTATGTGTCAACAGGTCAAACTATCCTCCCACTGGAGCCACTGCACGGCCACCCTCCAACGTGCACCATACTTGCCCTTCTTCCATTCCCACTAACGCTCCACCCCCAATACCTCTCAATTCACCTTTTATGAGGTATGCTATGGTGTCACCTTCACCCTCTGAGGAGTTCATTGGGGTCACCTGCCCTGCTAGCCACTATCCCCACCATTCAAGTGACTGACCACCTCCGCTGGCTTCAAAGGAATGATTACCCTCTGAAAGGGGATCAAACCACTGAAACCAAGAGAGATTCTGACATTGAAGTCGATTGAGGTGAACAGCAGGTAGGTTGAGGTGAAAAAGTGACCCCCGATTCACTCTGCTCTGCCCCAGCGCCCTCGGCCAGACAAAGTGGGCAGTGTGCATGTCTAGATTGTGAATTTCACTGCCTGCTCTCTGCTCGTAAATGTATAATAGTCAGAAGCAACACCGCTTCCACGTCTAAAGATACAAACTAGCATCTCTCCTATCCTGAAGGCTCTGACTTCGAACTGCAATATCTTCTTTCAAGCCGTCATGCATCACTTGCACAGCGATAAATGGTAAAATACCTAAATTCCTGCAATCACAAACCCCCCAAACTTCCAACTTAGGAACTTATGTTCCAGGCTGGCACCATATCCAATAAATCCAGTTTATAGGAAGAAAATCGTGGGTGGTACTACTTTCTCCATTCAAGTCCCCAAACCATGGAATTCCCCACCAGTAAAGATTAAGGGCCAGAAGTACGACAGATTTTTGCATGCGCAAATGGGTTTTAGACCCATTTGCGCATGCAAAAAAACAGTGGGCCATGTACTAACCCTATTTTGCGAGTCGCAAACAATTCGCAACTCGCAAAATAGGGTTTAGCGACTCGCTATTAGGAACGGGCATTCCCTTCCTAATAGCGACACCAAAAGCCATGTAAGAATGTTTTGCGACCGCAATTGCGGTCACAAAACACTCGCAGTTTACCACCCTTCTCAGAAGGGTGGTAAAGCACTCGCAAACGGCAAGGGGTCCTCAGGGGACCCCTTCACCTTTGGGAATGAATGCGCAAACATTTTTTAAGGGCAGGCAGTGGTCCCAGGGACCACTGCCTGCCCTTAAAAAATGAAAATGAAAAGTTACATTTGTATTTTTTAAATGCATCCCGTTTTCCTTTAAGGAAAACGGGCTGCATTTTTTTTTTTTTTAAACTGCTTCATTTAAAAGCAGTTTCAGACATGGAGGTCTGCTGACCCCAGCAGGCCACCATCCCTGGGAGTGCTAGCCATTCCCAATGGGGTCGCAAATTGCGACAGCCTCATTAATATTCATGAGGCATGCAATTTGCGACCCCTTGGGAATCGCAAACAGTGTCTCAGACACTGTTGTACATTGGAAATTGCGACTCGCAAATTGCGACTTGCAATTTGGCGCAAATTGCGAGTCGCAATTTCCAATGGTCGTACATCTGGCCCTAAATCACTTGGAATTCACAAGAATGGTTAGGAGTTGGTTATTCCTAACATGATTCACCAGAGAAAAACTGTATAATTTTGTCCATAGAGAGGGAGGTCCCTGTCAATACAAATTCCGAACCAATAGATGCTCCTGCACTAGGTTCTAAGATCAATTGAGAAACAGACCAACCCTATCACCTGGCAAACTTGAAGCTCAATACCTGAGCATAACAGATAGGTCCAAGCAAGTTGCAAAGAAGGTCCACTCTCTCGAATTCACTTGTCAAAATTCAAGGACCACTCTATTGCAAATACTGCATAACATGGTACTGCACATCATCAAAGATGATGAGTACAAAGTCAATAGATATGTGATTAAATATATTTCGTTAGCTATCAAAGAATGCAGCCCAGGCCCATCAATAGTCAAACCAACTACCTATGGTGTCACAACATATTGCACTTCCTGCATGCAATGGACATGGATCCTCTTTGTGACCCAGCATGAAAATGACCTTTGACATCCCTCTATCGGCTGTTTCTCCTGTCACTATCGACTTTTTCCTGTCTACTGTACTAAATAATTAACAGCATATGCTAAATAGATTGTCATATGCCTTTCTAGCCAGATCTACATCTATACTCTCCCCTTAGAACAGAGGTCTTCAATCTGTGGGGCGCTACCCCCAGGGGGGCTGTGGAGTCACAGGAAGAGGGGCGCGCATTCCCTAGCCTCACTTCTGCCTGGAATCCAAAACGTTTGGCCTTTTTTTGGGAAAAAGACAACTGTCCCGGGACGGGTAATTCCGATCGTTAAAATGCTTCAGCTGAATTCTCATTAATTGAGTCTCCTGTGCTGTGAAAATCCCTAGTGCCAGGGTGTCTGCTTGCCTGAATGAGATGCAAATGTGCACTGTGAGTTAATCTGCAAGTGTAAAGGGTGCTTTGGAGCTGGTTCTGGCTTTAATTGATCAAATCACTCTTTGTGATGACAAAGATTTGGGGCCATATGTATCAACAAATTTTGCATCCGCAAACGGGCGGATTTGCAGAATCGGCCTATTTGTGAACGGAAAAAAGGCTTTTTACATGTATCAAACCCTATTTTGCAAGATAGGTTTGCGATTCGGTATTTGGAAGGGGCGTGTTTAGGGCGTCCTTTTCAAATAGCGAATTGCAGCTGTATGCGAGAATGTTTTGTGACTGTGAATGCGGTCGCAAAACATTCACAATTTACCACCAACTTCAAGTTGGTGGTTACCCATTCGCAAATGGGAAGGGGTCCCCAAGAGACCCCTTTCCCTTTGGGAATGGTCATAAAAACATGTTTTAAGAGCTGGCAGTGGTCCCATGGATCACTGCCTGCTCTAAAAAATGAAAAGAAAACTTTAAACATTCTTTTTTTAAATGCCATCCGTTTATCTTTAAGGAAAACAGGCTGCATTTAAAAAAAAAAGATTGCTTTATTTAAAAGCAATCACAGACATGGTGATCTGCTGACCCCAGCAGGCCACCATCGCTGTGATTTTAGCGATTCATAGGGGGTCGCAAATTGTGATCTGCCTCATTAACATTAATGTGGCTCTCTGGTTACATACAGACCTCTGCAGAGCATTAACTAACAGAGGTTTCATAATGTACTACAGTGCATTTCCCACTGAGTAACAACTTTTAAAATTTATTTTTTCATTTACGATGCCCATTATTTTATATTTAGCTACTTGATGGTAAAAGACCTAAATAAGACTTACAGAATATTTTGGAGCTTATTTATGAGCGCTTGCGCCACCAAAGCATCACTTGTTTTTGACGCTCCGGCAGCGCAAGCATCTCAAGGCAGCGCAAAGTCACCTTGCATGGCTTTTCATGGCCTCACAGATATGGAGTAAGACAAAGCAGCGCAAGTCACTGCGTTGCCTTTCTCTGCATCAAGGAGGCTTTCCATGGGCGTTACATGGGTGTTTCCATGCAATACCCAAGGATTTTGACGCTGCCCCAGATTTACAAAATCACGTAAACCTGGAGCAGCGCTAAAACCTTACGCCTCCCAGCGGAGGCGTAACGGAGAGAAATGTTTTAATTTTTCCTCTATTTTTATCCTTTCCATGTGTGCTGCATTCTGCAGCTCACAAAGAAAGAGGAAAACACCTCTCAGGATTGCTTTTGTCAAAGAAGGTGCCCCTTCCTAGACAAAAACAATCCTGCCTACGTTTGTGCTGGGCAGCAATTTGTGCCAGTAGCGGCCCGTGGTGGGAGTGCTGCCGGGCGCTGACGTGGGGCGGGGGAGGGGCAGGGTGGGGGGTAGTAAACTACGGATTATGGCCGATTAGAGGTAAGTAAACATATAAATAAATAAAACGAAATTCGTTGCGCGCGCTGCATCGCATTTGGCGATGCAGCACTCGCAACAAAATATATATGTGTACTAATACGCAATCAGATTGTAACCAGTGCAAGCCTTTTTTACACGTTTAATTTAGAAGAAAGGACTCCAGAACCCAGCTAGAAACACTCTAACATTGCCTCTCAAAAAGAAGCAATTTTGTTACCATGAAACTTCAAGTGACTCCATCAATTAAAGTCCGTACTGGCTTTCAGGCAGCCTTTACATTTGCTGATTAACTAATTACACACATTTACATTTCTTTTCGACAGCAGGCACCCTAGAGGGCAGTGTTTTTCTTTCCTCTTCTACTTTTAACAGAGTCCATCTCCTCCAGGGCTTGCAGAGCAGGGGCACTGGACGCAGAAGACTGAGAGCTGATTTGCTGTGCTGCACAGTGTACCGTCATCTGCAGTGTTGAATGTGTCCAGTCAGAGTGGCAAGCTGTTAACTGGATCCTTCACCTTGTTTGGGCAAAACTCGTGCTGATAAAGTGCACAGGTTCCAGGGCTCAGCTTCCCACCTGCATCTTCTGACACTACCATTTCATGTCTCGTCACAGGGTCGGGTGGGGTCAGTGAGTCTTGCTGGCTCCACATTACCATATGATGAGTTGTGAAAGGGATAGGGTGTTGTGGTTCCAGGCCCTGATACGTTGTGTAGCCCCTGGCCATCCTGAAGTGCCCAGGGCTAACTTTACAGACATCTCATAACGAGGTGGAGTTCAGCACCAAATGTCATGGCTTTACTGGGCTAGTGACCTCACAGACCTCTGAGGGCTGTGAATTAGGCAGGCCAACAAATGTTGAATGAAGGCAGCCTGCCTGTTCATAGCTGCACATGTGCATGAGCACGAAAAGCCTGTAAAAAAGGAAAGTGAGTGAATTCGTGCTTTCTATGACAATTCACATGCACAGCTATATGAGCACACGTTTTTGAATCAGCTTCATAAGGGAATATGTAAGGAAGGTCAAGCCCTGGTGCCCTCATTGACTGGCCATAAATCATTGTTAGGTTACAGACCACAAGTTGGAGTGGTAAATGATTCACAAAGTGGAAGCTGGGAATTGTGGGGAGGCTTTGAAGGGGAGCAAGTGATCACATATTTTAAACAAATAACAGTGTCTGTCCCCTGATTGGACTTGGGCTGCATTAAAGAGGAAAATGTGGCCTGCTTTTCATTTGTAGGAAACCCATATGTTAAGATCCAAAGTACCAGTTTGTGATTTTCCTCAATAACTCAAATGCACTATCTCACCACATGGGCAGAATCTGCATCACATGTTCATCGATCACTATCGCCTCCCAGAGATACCCATTATGTGCTAGTGGTGGCAGCAAATCTCATGACTGCCCACTTTATGCCAAGAAGAGCATCAGTAGTCATGGGTGGCTCTTCTATGTGAAGGGAGGGCACCACTGTGCCTCACGATAACGCCAAGGTTGCTGACAATATGTCATAAATAGAAAATCTATTTCATTGACATGATGACGCCCACAGTATTTTAATGAGAGTCACTTTATGCAGTGAATGTCCTTTATATGGTACGCCGCATGATCAGGGCGGGTACAATGTTAATAAAGATCACATTATGAAAAGGAAGACCACCTAATGCCAGGGTCACCATAATGCCTGCAATAGCCATAGAATGCCAGGAAATGCCATCTCAATCACTAAATTTCTCCACAATAAGCCTAAGAAGACACCTTAAGCCATGCTTAACATGATGCCTAAAACTCCCACCACAATCTTTCCTAGTTTGACTGTCACCTCAGTCTCCTGGTTTCCTTCGCATCATCTTAATGTCCTGGTGTCCTACAATTACCTCTGTTTCTTATTTCTTCTAACCTCCATTTCCCAGCTTCTCTTCTGTCTGAATCTCTACCTTTCTCTTTTATGTCTCGCTGCCACTCTTCCTGAAACCACACAAACTTATTTTCCACACTTCCAATCCTCCTCTGTTGAATGCTTTTCATCACTCCCCATATTTCTGTCTTTCGCTCTAGCATCTTCCTATTTCCCTTCTTACTTCTCTTCGCTCTCCTTCCTCAGTTTCCTTATCTCTTCACGCCTCCACTCCTGTGTCAATCCACCCTTTCACCCTCTTTTTGTTTTGTTTCTACCTTCATTTTTGTTCTATTACACATTCTTTCTTTTGAAATTTCTCCTCATCTTTGTTTCTTCTTAACATATCTATGGTTTGGTCCAGCTTTTTACTTTTTCTTTCCTCTCTTTCCTTCAGTCTCACCGTTGCACCACGTTCCAGCCTTCCTATTTTTCTCTCTTTTTTCTGTGTTCTCTTCCTTTTCATCTTTCTTCCTCATCCTTCATTTTCTGTTCTTTTTATCTTTTTCCCTTTCTGTATTTTTCTTTCGTTCTCTCTTCTCCTTCTCGCTTGCTCTTTCTTTTCCATCTTTCTATCTTCTTGTTTTCTTACTGACTTTCAATTTTTTTTTTCTTTCTTACCTTTTTTCTTTCTTACTTTCTTTTACACATTTTTATTTACTTTTCCACTTTCTTTATCTCTTTCTTTTTATCTTTGGTTCTCTTTCCTTTATTTGTACCCAGCTTTCTTCTCTCCTTTAATTCTCTCTTCCATTTGTGTTCCTCTTTCTTCCTTATTTTGTTGTTTATTTGTTTTGTTGTTTATTTGTTCTTTCCTTCTCCCTTTTTCATTGTCTCATCTCCTTATATTTCTTTCTATACGTTCTCTATCACTCTATTTGCTCCGCTCACCCTTTCCCTCCCATGTTGCTCTTTTCTCTGTTTATGGCACTGCACTTAGATCACTTGACAGCTGACCCCACCCTTTAGCTCTGCTATGCTAGTCCCTAACAGTGGTATTTATGACCTTCCTCTCCAGACAGACAAAGCTCATAATGAGCAAATTAAAGTGGTGTGTGGTGAGCCAAGCACATTGGTGTCAGCTGCACCAGAATAGACAATTAAAAAGGCATTGAGAGGCTTTTTGGCTGAAGAACTCATGGTCATAAATAACACTCCCACAAAGGAAATAATGTCAGAAGTGGCATTCATCCAAGGAGGGTTGTCTGATTGTCTTGCACAACAAAGTTTCATTCACAGATTTGTGGTGCAAGTTCTGGAGCAGGACTTAAGGATAAGATATCATGCCTATATCTGCCTTTGGACAGGGCAGAACCAATGAGCCATCCTGCCAAGATTTTCTTGAAATGGTCATACTGCTCCTCCTCAAATGTATTCTCCAGCATGCTTTTAAGATTCAGGAGTGCGCTATCATAAAAAATACAATATGAATTTGTATTTATAACATGTACATGCTCCTGTTTGCGCTAGAGTCATGGAAGTTAGTCCTTCTATCTTTATGGTACATGTGAAATCTTGTGTTCATACTATAAAAATAATAAACAAACAAGGGAGTAGCCAGAAAATTAATTACCCCTCACTTTGAACCTAAGCTCTTATGACACTAAGCAAATGAAGCAAGTCCTCACAACCCTCCCCAGAAGAGCACTCTTGTCTCTTTCATCCGAGCATCTATCCATTCATCCTTCCATCCACCGGCTGATATCTACTATTTCACGTTACATTCTGGCATCCATTCATTCTTTCATCCATCATTTAGTCTTTCACCATTCCATCCATCCATATCAAAACCTATCCATCCATCTTAAAACCTATCCATTTAACCTATCCATCCATCCATCTATCCACCCTTTCACCTATCCATCTCTCCATCCACTCTTTCACTCATGCATTCACCCATCCACCTATCCATCCTTTCAGGCATTCATCCATTTATTTATTTATTTTATTTATGAAATTTGTTAAGCGCACAAATACCCTTAGGTGTCTCTGCGCTGTGGACGGCTAATTAGAGAAAGACTGAGGAGGGGTGATTTATTGATTGAATAGCCAGGTTTATAAGTGTTTACGGAAGGAGAAGAGAGTGGGGATGGTTTTAATGTGAATGGGAAGTGTGTTCCAGAGTTTGGCGGTGGCGACAGTGAATCTTCTGTCGCCCCAGGAGGCCTTTTGGTTCTGGGAACAGTCAGCAAGTGTGCTGCTGAGGAGCGTAAGGATCTTGTCGGCCTGTAGGAGCATAGAGATGTTTTGAGGAACTCAGGGCCTGTATTGTGGATTGCCTTGTGGGCAATGCAGAGGGCCTTGAACTTTGTTCTGCTCCTGATGGGCAGCCAGTGTAGCTGTCTTAGCACCTTAGATACAGATTTGAACTTAGGGGTGCCTGAGAGAATTCTAGCCGCTGCGTTTTGAACCACCTGCAGTCTATGTAGGACTCTTTCCTGGGCGTTAATAAGTAGACCATTGCAATAGTCTAGCTTAGACATGACAAGTGTGCTGATGAGAGTTCTGCCCGCATTAGGTGGAAGGTAAGGTACGAGTTTTTTTATCATCCTGATTGTGAAAAAGGATGAGGAGACGACGGAGTTGGCGTGATGAATGAAAGATAGTTTGTTGTCAAACATGACCCCCAAATTTCTAACTTTTGTGACGGGAGACGGAGGTAGGCCTAACTCTGATGGCCACCAGGAAGGAGACCAGCTGGGGGAGAGATTGCCGAAGATCATCACCTCCGTCTTTTCGGAGTTTAGTTTGAGACAATTGTCTGCCATCCAGGTGCTTATAGCAAGCATTCCCTCTTGGAAATTAGCTGATACTGTCCGACCATTGTTGTGGATCTCTAGCACGATCTGTGTATCATCGGCATAGGAAGTTAGTCGCAGGTTGTGGGATTTAATGATCCTGGCCAAGTCCGACACATATATATTGAACAGGGTCGGACTTAGCGATGATCCCTGTGGGACCCCCCATGGCAGTGAAAAGAGAGGGGAGTTGAAGTTGCCAAGCTTTACAAGTCGGGTGCGGTTAGACTGAAAGGATGTCAGGAGGGCCTTGGCTTTGTCTTTAATACCTATGGCTGAGACACGGTCGATCAGGGTTGAGTGATCGACCGTGTCAAATGCTGCTGAGAGGTCCAGCAGCACCAGGACCGCAGCACCTCCCTGATCAAGTGTCATCCTGATTTCGTCGGATGTCTTGATGAGGGCAGTCTCGGTACCATGGCCCTTCCTGAAGCCAAATTGGGTGTCATCCAGGAGGTTGTTGTTGTCAATATAGGTGGCCAGCTGAGTGTTCATCACTTTCTCGAAGATTTTGGCGGGGAAAGGGAGGCAGGCAATTGGTCTATAGTTCTTGGTATCTGTGGGGTTAAGGTTGTGTTTCTTTAGCAGTGGTTTGATGATGGTATTTTTCCAGATGGAAGGGTATGTTCCTGTCGTGAACAATGAATTGCAAATATTGGCTAGTTTGGCGCCTATGATATCTGGTGTAAGTTTTAGTGTGGTGGGAGGACAAGGATCGTTGGGGGATCCAGATTTGATGGTGGATAAGAGATCAATAATGTACTCTGCGGTGACCTGGCTAAATTCGGAGAAAGTGGGGGAGGGGTTATTGATAGTGGGACGTAGTTCTGGGGAGTTGGAGGAGTGTTTTTCTACGTTGGATGCGATGGTCTGATTATTAGTCGGGGAGTGTATTGAGAAATTGGTGTAGATGTGAGTGACTTTTTCTTGAAAGAAAGTGGCAAGAGAATCACAGAAGACGTGCGTGGGAGTTGTGGGCGGGTTAGTCTCTGGTCCTGAAAGCTTAGTAACGACCTGGAATAGCTGTTTCACAGAGTCTTGTGCTGTTTCAATTTGGTTAAGGTAGTATTTACTTTTTTCTGTGATTAGAAGATGTTTGTATTTGGCCATTGCTTCCTTGTAGCATATTTTCATTGTGGTGTCATAGTCTCGGCGCCAGTGTCGTTCTAAGTTTCTACATTTTTGTTTTTCTAGTCTAAGTGCCTCGGAGAACCAAGGTGCGGATGGGATCTTTCTGTTTTTAGATGTATTTTTTAATGGTACCAAAGTGTCAAAGGCGGAATGGAGCCATTGTGTGTAATGCATGGCTGCCAGTTCGGGGTCGTCCGGTAGGTCTTGCTGGGTAGACAGCAGGTCCATTTTTTTTCTCATTCATCCATCCATTCACCCTTTCACTCTATCCATCCATCCACCCTTTTACTCAGCCATCCATCCTTTCACTAATCCATCCAATCATCCATTTATCCTTTCACTCATCCATCCATTCTTTCACTCATCCTTCCATCCAGCCATCTACCCTCCCTTTCACTCATCCATCCATTCTTTCAGCCATCCATCCTTTTATCAAGCTTCCATCCACCCCATTTCACTCATCCATTCATTCTTTCACTCATCCATCCTTTCATCCATCCATCCGTCCTTTCGCTCATCCACCCATCCACCCTTTCACTCCATTCATCCGCCCTCCCTTTCACTCATCCCACCCACCCATCCTTTCCCTCACTCATCCATCCACCCTTATTCTCATCATCCATCCATCCACCCTGTTCCTCATCCATCACCAATCTACCTTTTCATCCATGTACCCACCCTCCCTTTCACTCATCCATCCATTCTTTCACTCATCCATTCTTACATCTATTCTTTCATACATCCATCCAACCATCTACCATCCATCCTTTCACACACCCATGCATCCACCCTTTCACTAACATCCATCCATCAATCCTATCACTCACTCACCCTTTTCTGACAAGTTGCAGACAGAAAAGGCCCCATCAAGAACTTCACTGTAATTAAAGTTGTGGGTTCATGACAGCCCAGCATCCATCCTTTTATCCATCCATCCATCCACCCATCCATCCTTTCTCTCGTCCATCTATTCACCATTTCACTTTGTCCACCCATCCAACCAGTTACTCTGCCCATCCATCCATCAATCCATACAACCACTCTTTCACTCAACCACCCATACTTACACTTACTCGTGCATCCATACTTTCTGTCATCATTCATTCACCCTTTCACTCATCATTCATCCACCCTTCCATGGATCCATTCATTCATCCTCTTTCACTCATCCATCCATTCTTTCCCTCATCCATTCTTTCACTCTTTCATCCATCCATCCTTTCCCTCACACACTCACCCACCCTTTCACGTTATTTATGAGCCTTTATCTGCCGAGTTGCAGACAGGGGAGGCCCATCAGGAACTCCACTCCTGCTGCAGCTGCTAAAGCATGTGTTCACGAGGCTCCTGCAAACAAACTACCATTTATGTCAAGGGTCTCCAACCTTTTCTGGAATAAGAGCTTATGTTCAATGCAAATCATTCCATCCTAAAAAAATGATTACTGTTGTAATAAGGACCACAACAGACAAGATTACATTAGTGGCCATCCAATGCAAGATTGCCAGCAGTGATCAACTCATTGCATCAGTCAGGGTTGCAAGCAGTAATGTAGAAAAAGGCCTCATTAATTTGGAATGCCTCTACATGGGCAATACAGGACAGCCATAGCTGCAATGCCCCTGGCACCAAGGTAATGTTAATAATAAGTCTCCCAATGTTTCAAGATTTATCACTCAAAAATCAGCTTTAAATATGCTTTGGAAATCGATTTTTCTCAAAACATCAGCTTACTAGTTTTGAAGATATATACATTTTCATCTTGAATACACATTTTTCATATTTGGGAAACATATATTAATGCAACCAAGCAAAAACTTCGGATTTACTAGGCTGGGCAGCACGCAGGAGAGCTACTTACATGTAGTGCAAGGGCTACCAGTAACTCACGAGCTACCCGTTGAAGAAGCCTGGCCCATGTTAATAGAACGAGTGAAAATGTGAGCTCAACTTCTGCTCGCACCTATGGGTGGGTTACCTTCTGCTACTCTTGTGTAGTTCCCACTAATCCGTAGGATCCGCGCGTTTGTTGGACAACATAAACTTTGGGTGAGGTGCCTAGACTGATTCCGGGCACCCCCGCAGGATATGTTGGCCTAGAGACCAGCTAGCTCACAGTGCCACAATAAGCCCCCCTAACCCTACCAGGGAGCGAATGGTTTCTGGCAACTACTGAACATGACAATCCTGACCCCGCAGGGATTGTGGTAACAGATCAGAACCTCTCGCTCAGTCACTCATGCTCTTTTGTTCTCAGAGAAATATACAGAGAATACACACTGGGACCTTTTCAATATATTTATTGAACCAAAGTTATTCTTGTATAAAATACATGTGCTGTGATGATCAGTAGACAGAAGCAGATGAAAGTGATTATAAGCACCAAAAAGAATAAATAGTAGATATAGTTCTACCATGGTGCTAAAACACTGTATATATGCAGGTATATTAAAAAAAAGTAGTAATCAGGCATACTCCTACTATGCAAACCCTACTCTGCGTGTACCTAGAGTGTGTGTAGGTGTGAAGACAAGAATTCCCCCAAGGGATGATCCAACCCCATTTCCTGGAGGGAGAGATGAGGGACCCTTCTTGGTCACGAACAGAACACCCCTCACCGAGATGTCAGACCGCTGTGTGGTGAAGTCTCAGCATGCAGGGACACTCGGTGTCAGTTGAAGTGCCTTCCCTGCTGATCCTGTGAGATGCTGATTACTTATAATAAAAAACATCTTTGCGATGTATGTACAGATTAGCAATGTTATGGATATGTAGATAGCTCTGTCGCCCCGCGGATGAAGATAGAACGACATTTGTACACTCGTGTGTAAAGGCCTTGTACTTGGCGTTCGAGGCATTGTGATAATGTTAGGTGAAGCTGGATGTGTAAACAGAAGTAGTTTCAGATAAACTAATCCAACATTGTCACGCACGTGAATATGTACAAAAGGTCATAGCAGTAATGTTATTGTGAAAAAGAGGACAATGTAAGAAATGAACAACTTAGCTACATGGGCCTAACCCGGGCACATAATACCCACTCCTTATACTAAGGGTCGATATATAAAAGCTATCTAAAAAGGCAGCATGCCATAATGAAACTCAAACTAAAAAGGTCTAAAAAACCCTTTTTAAATCATCAAAAAGCAAGCTTCCCTTTAAAATATTCATAAAAGCCTTTAAAAGTCACTATACTATTTGAAATCTCAAGCACTCAGAGAGCCATGGTGCCTAGAAAAATAAAGCAAAAACTGTTTGGATTTGTTTTGTTTAAAAAACTGGCCAAATCATTCCCACCACATGGAAAAGCCAATTGTTTATGTGTTCCGAGTGGTAGTCGCAACATTGCTGATGCAGGCAACTGCAGACGACATTCCCAGAGGCGCACATCGAAGAAGGTTTATTGAGCAAAGTTGGTTCCATCCAGTTCCCTCAGCAGCTGCTGAGGGAGGGACTGCATCCTGTAAGTGTTGCACAGAGCTGGTATCCATTTCACTAGGAGCCAAGGCATCCCAGGGAGGCTCGAAGAATGCATTCATCAGCAATGGGATATGCTGGAGACAATACCCATGGGCCTTTAAGGGGTCCATCAGTACTTCAATGTCCAGTGGTGCAACCAATTCTGATCGGAGGCATAAATCCAATACGCATTCATGGCTGCAAAGCAGGCAGCGGAATACAGGTTGTGTGCAGTGAAGCCAGACAGGCCTTAACGACAAGAACCAGAGTTCATTCAGTTCTTGAAGCCGAGGTGTGCCGAAGCAGTGTATCATGCACTCACGGCATCGCAGCACAGCCAGTGCTGTCTCCATTCCAGGTTGAACTGGAATGTCCATTGCAGAGCAGAAAAATTGAAATAAGAATTCCCGACACATGTAGCAGGACAAGCAGGTGACCTCCAAAAACGCTTCCCAACACGGAGTGTATGAAAGATGGTATAACTCCGAAAATCGTCTGAAAGGTGCTAACCAGTCCAGAGTCAATACATTTAAAAAAGTGTGCTTTTCACTTCGTATCAGACATATCAAAGATACGGTGGACCAGCTCCCCAAAATGCAGTGGGAAGTTAGTATGGAGTATCGTCTGTATCTATGATGAGGGCCTTGCAACCTGGAGATCAAACGTCTCTCTCGCTGATGTTAAGGCCACGTCTTTTTGAAAATAAATGGCTGTCAGTTTGCTCAGACAATCAAAGCGTATGTTGGAAACATTTATCGAAGGCCATAGCATTGCCTCCCTCACTGTGCGGGTAGGTGGAAACAGTACTTGTGTGCAACAGGTGACTATGTAATTAACCGTTACCAGATAAGCGATGCCTGGTTCCATTCCGCAGCAACCTTGATCATTTAGCATCACATAGCTCCCATTAGGGAGCAGCTTGAAAACCAGATGAATCACGGCAGCTGGAGAACCCTTCCAATAACATGACAAGTTCACAACTGAAGCATTGCATGCCCCATGAAGTGAAATGTCCTTGAATACTAAGGACCCGCTCAAAGCATTCTAGCATTCGGAACTGCTAAGGAAAACGTTTGTGTCTCCATTCCTGCATCTAAACCTGAATGGTAATTCCCAGTATTCATGCACATAACCTACCCCTAGTGCTTCATATCTGCCTACTTGGTGATATTGTAGACAATATTGGAATTGGAAATTCGTGACTGGTAGGGTGAGCTAACCTTGGATAATCCAGTCTGTAGATGGTGTCTCAGCCACGGTGAAAGCTAATTGGTCTAATTTTTCAATGTGCAACATGGTATACTTTGCATCTCTTTGTGCCATTAATATCTGTCATTCAGTCAGCTCATATGCAGAAAACAGACTTGTGCTGTTGATATAACGCCCTGTCACGTGGCCAGAACTTAATGTTGCAAGTGTCCAGCTTAATAATACAATGGACCGTAGTTGTGATTGTCCATGCTGTAAAATAGACATATCCGGTTGTATTATGTCAATTGCAGAAGATACGATGCTGCTCAGTGAATATATTCTGAATGTTAATGTGGTCACACTGTTGTCAACCACAGCCAAAGCCTTTTCTAAATCAACCCTATCAATCTTGCGCAGTCTCTCAGCATCTTCCTGTTGAGAAACTTTCCAAAGCTCGTTGTATATTGCATACAAGAAGCGCTTTTGACGTAGGTTTCGAAGACCTTAAAAGAAATCCCTGAGATCCATGTCACCAGAAAGAAGGGACAAGTGTTATTTCACCTGAGAAAATGTTGAGGTTTTTAGCCAATCAAGGCACAACTTCCCAACACTATATGATGTCACCACCCCGTGTGCTCTGATTGTATATATCGCTGGTCAGGCCTATTTAGTTTAAATCCCTTGGCATTGCCCAGGAATCTAGACTGACACCCATTAGTGTCTACAGGCCAAACCAACCATCCCTTCCATTTGGGGCCTGATGAATTGTAAGAACCATTTCGTATCATGCTATCTAGTGTATCCTCACTGTGTTGTGTGAAATGCTGCCAGTTCTCCAGGCATGAGAATGCAGGAATACGAGGTATGGTCAAATCCTTCATCTTGGCTATTCCAAGACAGGAAGTCTGTTGCACTATTTTATTCAGGAAAATTATTTGATGTGGTATAAGACATGCTCTAAACAAGGCCTCAGTTCCTTGAACCTGCCCATCTTATGTCCCCAGACAGATTTTGTATCTTTCCAAAAGTTGAAACCCTGTACAGACAGCTGGGAAAGAAAGGAAGCAAAATCTATCAGCTTGGTGTTTGTTAGCATATTTTTCTTTGCAGGTGTAGATGCAAGCCTATAGTAGTAAGAGGCTAGGGTCTGACATGTGAAAAACAGAAAAATAAGCAAACTTCTGTGCAAATGTTTTCGAACTACCTTTCGGTTGTGTTGGGCAGTGTTGCCATTGGATGTAATTATAAACAGCACATGGGATACTAGCTTTGTGTAAAAAATGGTGACCTTAATGTTGATAACAGAACATATCACTGTAATTAGATGTACCATCATACAATTCATCAGAAGAAAATGCAGCCAATAAATCTGCAAGCAAATTGTGCACTGTTTCAATGTCCCAATCTTCAGAGAAATTACTAGAGGTGATGATATCATTTGAGAAAGTATTAAACAAATATGGTATTTGTAAAAGTTCAGTAGCACCATACACATCATACAATACCCTGTTCCACACTATTCCTTCTGGAACTGGAACTGCTGTAATGTTCACCAGGGACAGGTCCCTTTGTTCACGGTGCGATGATGCATGTGGTTTCAGTACCAAGGTCACAAGTTGTACTGCAGAGCGTTCTGGGAGATAGCGTCCATTCAGAAGCAGGAAAAAGACAGTTACCAAGCCAATCCAGAGGACCAGGAAACGTTTCAGCCAAAGATAGAGAGCACACATGTATAGCTTGAACATGAGCGGCAGTGGTGATGGGACCTCTGGTTCAGTTGAATCCGATGAGAAGTAGGCATAGTCCACGAAGTAGCCAGACGCCGTTCGGTCTATTTTTGGCAGCTCAGTAGGTTTTGTAGAACTGGGAGATGACTCAATCTGTGGCACATTCATGTAGACGTCGTCAATTTTTCAAATTGAAATTTGTCTTTCTGTACTCGTTGACTATACTGTTGCAGTTGTTTCAACACGAAGAAGAAATACTTCATTTTTGTATACAGTTTCTCTTTGGAGAGGGGAATCTTCTTTTGTTATTAAAGCTTCCATCTGAACTTCCTGAATTGTAGTGAGAGGAGTGTTGCAGCTAACCAGGAGCCCACGTGGCCTACTGTTGAGAATAGGCCACATACTGTGGTTTGATCAGATCAATTGAGACAAACCTTAAGTCTCGTCGGCCGGTAAGAGGCGGAAGAAGTACAGTTCTGGTACATTCGACAGCCAGGACAGGTACAGGCACTCTGTAGAATGGCCCAAATTCTTTCTTGCCCACACATTTTTCCCTGACCAGATCCCCAATCTTCGGGACCCAGCTAAGTCTTGCCGGCACAAACTTCAATTCTCCTGAGGCGGTGTGTTTTACATTGAGGTTACTTTGTGTGCCCCGGAATTTATTGAGTTCTGGTAAAACAGTCAAACGTTCATTGATGTCAAATAGTGTTTCCGCCACCACAGCGCTGACATTATCGACGTCTGAGACCCACATTCTCACTCCAAACAGGATTTCATATGGAGTACAACCACCCAGGGATTTTCTTGGCATGTTATTGAGTGCCCTCTGGACCCCATATAGGTAATTGACCCAACTGCAACCCGAGCCTAATACCCTTGCTGTTAAGGACTGCTTTAAGTCACGGTTTTTCCTCTCAACTATCGAATTTCCCTCTGGATGATAGAGGGATGAGTACCGCAAGGCCACACCCAAACTTCCAATGGCTTCTTTGTAAGCCTGAGCTAAACGCCGAACTCTGGTTGGAATGTAGTGTGCAAATTGCGTATGTCCCAATGAAGACTCGCAAATCCTTTATAGCAGTTCAGGCGTCAGCGGACCGCTAAGGCCAAACCCACAGAAATATGGAGCATGAATCCACTGCCACCAAGGTGTACATGCAAGCCCCGTCTGAGTGTAAGGGGCCGCAGTGATCCAAATAAACAACTGTTAGAGGCTTGTCTGAAATCAATAGAGGTGTCTGTGGAGGACGTGCTATGGTGGAACCTTTCATCTGCTGGCAGATGTCACATTTGAGGATAAAGTCCTTGGTCTGTTTAGTTAGACTTGGCCACCCATAGCGTTGCTTCAATGATGAAATTGTAGCAGTAACCCCTATGTGTGCTGAACCTAGACCCTCATGTGCAGCTAGTATTAACCCCAATCTGCGATCAGTGTTAGGTATGACTCTATCCCCTACTCCTGAAATCTGAGCATACGGAATGATTTGTGCATCTAATTTGTAGGAGTACTTGAGTGGAAAGCATTCCGGCAGGTGTGTATCATTGTGACAGCCACCATGATGTCTCTGTCTAATCTCGTACTAGAACAAGTGATTTGCAGCAATGGCAGCAGTGCAAACTGTTGCCCTTGTAGCTTCATCAGCCATGGAATTCCCTGCAACGTGAACGCCAACACGTTGATGACTCTATGTGGTGATAACATGAGCCCGTAGCAAGCATTCTTTCAGCTATGCCACCTGTTCCCAAAGCAGCTTGTGCTTGATTGTGCAACCCTTGGAATCTTGAAATCCATCTGGCCCCAATAGTGAAGGAATTCATTAAAGGACTGGACACCAACATCGGCCGGCACAGGTAAATGCAGTGGGGCGGGGCGGGGTGGTATGAGGGGGAAGTCGACAGACAACAGAATAGGTATAAATAAATAAATAAATAAATAAATAAATAAATAAATAAATAATACCTATTACGTCGTCTGTCACCTCCCCCCCTGCTGTGCCCTGCCCCGCCACACTGCGCTTACCTGTGCCAGCCGCTGCTGCTGGACACAGTAATATGAATCACACACAATAAGTGATGGGGAATCCATGATCTGTATTTTGTAGTGCCAGCATCAGGGCTTTGATTTCTGCCAGCTGCACTGTACAGTCCCCTAGGTACTGCGTGTGTGTTTTTTCAGGACGGAACTTTCCATCATGCATGCACCCCTTTACTATTGCGCATGCCGCAGGATATTGGAGTCTTGTCCCTACGGCAGGCTGAGCAGATCCATCAGTGTAGATGATGTCATCATATCGATCTAGAGGCATTATTTCATTCGGCAGAGAATATTCTTGTTCATACTGAAGGAATGCTTCTGTTTGTAATGTAGAATCAAATCTGTAGTCTACATCTGTTGCAGAGTTGGCCCATTGAATCCACCGTGGATGCAATGCTTTTGCATTTGGAACACCTGCTTATGTAACCGCCTCTAAGATCAGTACTGGGGTAACCACAACTATGCATTTTCCCTTGTGCTAGTACCCTCTCTCTCACTACAGCAGTCTGCACTGCTGTGAGAATTTTCTCAGTGGGTACAAAACACATTTCAGCGTTTGTGTACAAATGTGATTTGTATGCAATAGGTACTGTATCACCTTCGTTGAAAGTGATATGGGTGTACCCAGTTGGTCCAGTGACAACAAAGATCACCAAGTTATTCGTGTTTAGACAAGCGTGTAACTGTTTGGAAGCTTTTCATATCAGCTTGTACGGAACGTAAATTTTTGTATGTTCCTGTGTCCAATGGTTGGTTGAAAATTCAGGTCTAATTAAATCCTAGAACGGTTTTACTCTTTCTGTGTAATCCAAAATGTATGTTCTGCCAAAATTAAAAAATCCTAAAATGGATTGTAGTCTTTTCAGAGTCATTTGAGGTTGGAGCAATACGCATTTTTTTAAAAATGTCTCGCCAGGCTTTTGCCTTCAGTTGACAACTCGTATCCCACATTGATATGGGCAATTTTAGATTTTTTTAAATTAAATTTGTAGCTCATATGAGCAAACCCTAGAATTATACATTCTACTCTGTCTAAGTGTTCTATTAATTCATCGTCCATCAGATAAATATTATCTACATAGGACAATGCCTCCTCATCAAAAGTTTGAAGTAACTCTGTCTGAAAACAGCCCAGGGCTATTCTTATATGTCCAGTATTTGTAAAGCTCGAACAATTACCCAAGGGTGTCAAGGCGCTGTGGGCCATCGGGAAGATTAAGCGAGCTATTGCCGAGAGTCACATAGTGCTGGGCTGATCTGCCGCGGGCGCCTGGGATTGAACTGTGAGCCCCCATGTTCCGGAGTCAGTCGCCCTGGCCGCTGCGCCACACCTCTTCCCTACCTCTTATACCCCTGAGGTAAATGGCAAGATTGCCTCTAGGAATATTGCACTGAAAATGCTGTCAAATATCTGCTTTCAGGTGCTATATTCTGGCAGAAAAATCCATTTGAGATATCTAGTGTTGTTTTGTATTTCTTCCGCTCAATGATATTTATTAGTGCGGCACTGTGTGCATTTTGCACTGCGAATGTGTGAGCAGATGTGTTTAAATGCTAGTAGTCTAAAACTAGACGGTATGAATCGTCCGGTGTCATTACGGGAAATTCATTGATGAGGTGCAATTTTCTATTGCACCCTGGTACTCAAGTTGTTCCAGTATTTCCCTAAATTGTTTTTTAGCTTCATGTTTTATTGGGTACTGTCTCTGAGGTTGAGGAATTGTTTTTAATGGGATCTCGTGATGAGGTGACTCATCATCCCACCCAACATGATTGCGATATAGTGCAGAAGCGAGAGCTAACG
This sequence comes from Calotriton arnoldi, assembly GCA_963921515.1. Classification (NCBI taxonomy): domain Eukaryota; kingdom Metazoa; phylum Chordata; class Amphibia; order Caudata; family Salamandridae; genus Calotriton; species Calotriton arnoldi. The sequence continues at coordinate 387,981 of CAWUFW010012228.1, forward strand.
CCCACTCCTTGGCGTGTGAATGATAATTGATTCTGGGATGATGTCAGAGAAAGCAGACAAAATTACCATTTCCCTGTTTGAGCATTCCATTATGAACTCAGGTGTCCAGTTCTTTTCAGCCAAAAGAATATCGTAACCATATGTCAGGTTCTCCCCAAAGAGAGCCTTGATGTTCCTGGGTATGTCCCCCTCCAATTGGAGTGTTATTTCGTATAACTGATGGGGGACACTTACCCTTGCAACAGGTGTTTCCACCGTGATATGCTCACTCACGACATCAGGACTCAGGACACAACGTACCTGAAAATTTCCATACAAAAGTATGTGTATAATATATCGACATATTGCCAGAGACTCCTGGCTGACTAACTTTCACATTATGTTTTTTCAGGTCTTCCAGGCATATTACCAATATGGTGCTGTATGTATATATTTTACTTTCCGTAGCATGCAGATTGATTGCAGCTAGATGGTTTAACAGGAGTGGTATCAGGGAGTAGATACTCTTGGTCCTGATTAAAAGCCTTGGGGTAGGGCTTGAAACATGTAGAACCCTAAAAACTCAGGAACATGATTCCCTTGAGTCTCGTTTTCTTCCCCATTTTTTAAACATTCAGAACAGAGGTGCAAATAAAGAATATTATTCCTGCTAGGCAGGTATTTTTAAATCGTCCCAATTCCCCCCTCCTATCATTTACAGCTAATATTCAACAATTATATTACACTTATAAGTGCTCCTATGTATCTCATAGGTCACAGCACGTCCCGTTCCGCAGCAGAACGGAAAGGACTCAATGATGAAGCATCCCACCAAGGGGAAATCCTGGTGGCGAGGGTTATCTAAAGAAAAAATTCAGTTTTCTAACTATATATGGAGGTCTAGTCTATGATTGACGGACGGGCTCTTTTTGGTTCTTTGATAATTGTGACGTATCTAGGTATCAGTCTTCTTATTTATGAGTATTACAGGAAATTACATAAGAGGAAAACAGCTGGAGCCCTTCTAGGACAGGAAACTCCAGTGATGTATACAAATGGTAGCCTTCTTGGAGTGAACTAGTTATAAGCCAGACCATGCACTTCTACTCAGGATAATGATGGGGATTTGTATAGTGAGCACAAGTTAAGCTTTTTATTAATTACATGTCCAATATTCTGCCCGCTTTCTGCCTGTTGCCCCTGTTCCTTCATGTCCCCCATATCATGACCAAATTCTCCCTACCTGTACCCTGACCCACAGATGGAGCAGGTCGGTATAGGCGGGAGTCGATGAAGGATTGTGGTTGCGGGAAACAATAGCACAGGCCTGCAAGGGACTTTCAAGGCTTCACAGCCTTGACACTGTTGCTCCAAATGGAGCAGGGGAGATTCTTCACCACACATACAGTGGATTGGCACTCCCAAGTAAGACAGACCACCCAAGAGATGCACTCCTACCTACAATATCGTCGCAGAGGTTATACGCCATGCTGTACAGGAAGACCAAAGATCGCCAGTGAAGAACAATGCCAACAGGCATACCAGGCATACCAGCTTGCACTGTTGAGTACACATTGCCAAGTGTTGGGAATGACCATCTTTTGCATGGCATTCCCTACGATTTTTGCCTTCTTTTACTCAACCCATTATTATTCGCTGTAGGACTCTGCACACTTTACCCCTGCTAACCAGTGGTAAAGTGCTGGTGCCTGCCCTTTAAACATGGTAAAATTGACTTATGCCTAAGTAGCACATTTAATTAACTTGTAGGTGCCTAAAATATGGTACTACCGGTAGTGGGCTGCAGCACTCATTGTGTCACCCACTAAAGTTGTACTATAAAACATGTCTCCAGCCTAGGTATGCAGTTTTAAACTGCCATTTTGACTTGGCAAAATAAGCCTTTTGCCAGGTCTAAACGTCCCTTTTTTATACGTATTAGTCACCCAATAAAATAGGCCATAAAAGCCCATAGGGCAGGGTGTCCTACTTGAAAATCAGGATATGTATATTTAATGTTTTACATGCCCTAGCAGTAAAAAGCCCACAAAGTCAGTTTTCCTTATAGCAAGGCTGGCTCTCAGATAGGAAAACTCTGGGTTACTTTATGACAACTTAAAATACCTAATGCCAGTTTGAGGAGAAGCTAGGAAAATGATTCAAGGATTCTTTTTAATAGTAATTAAAAATCCAACCTAATACGCAAGTCAGATTTTATATTAATATTTTATAAATTACACATTTAGAAAGTTGTCATTTCTCTGCCTAATCAAAAAAGTTCTACCTGCCAATGTCTCGTGTCAAATAGCTGTTGAATGGCTCTTCTGTGATGGAAATGGATTGCTCCCAGACAGTGGGCAAAAGGCTTGGGTTTAGAAAGGCGTTTTCCCCCTTCCTGAGCTTCAAAAGATGCCTACCCTGTCACTGGCATATGTAGCTCACACATAGGTCTGCTACCTTTGCCTTCCTAGTCAATTTGACTCCAAACCAAGTGGAAGGGGGGAGCTGCCCCAGAACTGGTTTGCAGTGACCACAAGGGAGGGTTTGTCCATTTCCACAGCCATATCTCAGGGTGGGCACAGGGAGCTCGGACAAAGAGAAGAATAGTTCTGCCATGTTGGGTTTAGGGAAAGTGGGGTTCTGTGGGATTACCTCATTGGTTAGGAAGTGGCCAGGAACTTCCCCTGGCCACAGGCTGGCCCTGAGCATAAATGTTGTAACCCCAGGACACTCCTCAGAACACTCCTGGACCTGTGAAGAATCAGAAGAAGGACTGCTCTGCTGTCTGAAGAATCTGAAGGAAGACTGGACCATCTTCTCTTGAACCCATGATGACCCCAGAAGTGACTTCAAGAATCAGTTGTTCAGGGACACAACAAGCTTCCTGAGTCCTCTGTCCCTGCAACTGCCCAACTGACCAGTTCCATCTGGACCTGACCTGGGCCCTGCTGCTAGCCTCTGTCTGCAGGAGTGAGTCCTAAGCGCCAAGTGCTTTCTCTCAGATCTTGGATCCTTGGCTGATGTTAGAATATTCTCCGACCAAACTGCAAAAGCTGGGACTTAAAAAACGTTTTGCCATCTTTTTCCCCAGAGAACTGACAAGAGACTGGGACCACCGTCGAGCCAAAGTGGTCAATGTCGAATCACCGGTTAGATTCAACTTGCTGGTTTACCCCGCTGAAGGAGATCTGACTTCCCGAAAAATGTCTAAGTCCAAACGTAGACGGCTTCATTGGGACTGATGCCAAGCAGAACCCATTCGGCGTTGAGACCTCCCTGGGTTCAGATTTAGAACTTGGCCCACTTTGAGCTTTCCCACCTTTGTCTATGACTGCAACAGGGCCCCGCTCTTCAGCAACCCGCTGTTGTCAAGGCCAGCATTGGATCCACCTTGTAGCTTGCCCCGACAACAACTCGTCAGAAGGTAAACTTTCCATCGGGACAAACCTGGTCCTTGTATCTGACCATGCTCCATCGCAGTCTGCCTTAACGTTTTAATTTGACCCGGTCTCAGGAGACCCGATAACCTAATTTGCCACTTTGTTCTTTTTGGCACTATTTTTTAATTCAAACTTTAAAAATTCATATCACCAGTTCATCCTATTGGACTTTTGTCATTGTGGTATCTTTTTATTTAAGAAAATATCTGTTTTTCAAAATTGATTTGGGATTTTTATTGTGCCGTGTTTTCATTTTATTACTGTTTGTGTACTCCATAAATGATGTACACATTGCCTCTAGATTAAGCCAACCTCCTTTGTGCAAAGCTGCCAGGGGGTTAAGCACAGGTTTGTTACCAGGACAAGGATTGTGATTAATATTTGCAGGGGTATAGCTTCAAGGAGGTGTATGGGGTGGGACACCCCTCTACCAATTTCTCAGTCAGGTCATGGCCTTTCAGTGCAGTCGGATATGCCATCTGCAGCAACACTGACATTAAGTTATTGTTGCTGAAGACTGGCTAGAGGCAGGTGAGCTATCACATTAACAGGTAGAGCAGAGCAAAAATCAAGACATGGTTCATGTTATGCAGTCACTGTCCGCCCGCTCTGTCGGGAGGGGGCCAGGGAGTTGCAATTCTGGTATGTCATTGCACTGTCAGTTGTTCAGCGCATTCCAGGGGATATTATCGTTCAAACCCGTTTTTTGGATTGATAAGCGGTAAACCCACCTCTGTTCTTTTTGTAGCAGAACCCCTCATTATTAGGGCTTGTATTTGTGATTTGCTCAATCACCACCCACTTAAGGTCATTGGGGGTGTGGCTCAGCTGGATAAAATGGTCAGTCAGCCTGGTGGTGTTTCTTTTGCAGCGTATGTTGCTGCGGTGCTCTCCGATCCTGATCTTGATCTTGCGGCTTGTCATGCCTATATACCTCAGGCCACAAGGGCATTCAATGAAAGTGCAGTGAGCTGACCATGAGAATATTTGGCATGTACATCATGCAACCAAAATCATGTAAAAATATGATAAAGTCACTTAAACATTATTTTTAAAAACATATTTCTTTAATATGCATGTGGAAGCATTACACCTTAGTACTTCACATTAATAACACTGCACTGAGAGTCATTTATTAAAATAATAGTTTTGAAACATGAGCTTAGAAATATTAATGCCTCCTGCCACCCTGATGACAATGCCACTACTGAATTCAGAGGCAAGTCAGTTGTCATGTGTACCTGTATGTGGCCTAGAAGCTTATTGTATACTGAGCAATATTATGGCCTGTTAAATCAAACACACAAGTTTTTTGTACAGTGCACATTACTGAATGCATGCTTTTCAAGGTACTCTTGTATGTGATAATGAAGAAAAAGGAGGTTCGGTGAAAGCAGGGAAGCCAGGATGAATCCCAAATTTTCTCGTTTCACATTGTGCAATTCAGTCTCTAGATGGGTATCTCCTTCTCTTGCCTGTTTTACATCAAAGGTCACTACTTTGTGATTAATTCTTGTCATATGAAGTTAGAACGTGAGGGCAGGGAGAAGCCACATGAAAGCTCAGTTCATTTTGGGCTCCAGGGTCCGAAAGGGTCTTGAGATAAGCCAGAGCCAGGCATCTGACTCAAGCGTTCAATGGCTAGCCCCTCTCTAAGACTGGGTCCGAGATATCTGGGCAATCTATGAAGATGTTTGTGTGATGTGCAGGCATAGCTGAGGGGACATATTTGATTGGGCCTCTGCCTTTCCCTAACTCCACTTTCAGGGTGTCGCCTGCAGTGCATTAAGTGGGTTGGGCCCTGCCAGGTCTCGGATGTGGCAGTGATTAAATGGGTCCCTATCAGGTCCTAAATTCATGTCTTTTACAGGCAAAAACAAAGCTTGATTTCCCAGAAACAACTGTACAGAGCTTGAGGCAATCCATAACAGCAATGCAGTCCTTGGTTACATTTTATTTTAAATTAATCTTGCAATTCCTAAGAGTACTTGTTTATTTCCATATGTTGTGTTTCTGTCATTTTTGCATTCAACGTATGACTCTTTAATTTGAATTGAGTCGCCTCTAGTCATCTGGATGGGTTTTGGATGAGTGTGAGTGTTCATAACGGGGCATAAGTGAGAGCTCCGGAGATGAGTTCGAAGGTAGCGTGAATTTCTCACAGTGCCTGTCAGTAGGTCATAACGGTGCTCTGACTTCATGCACATTCAATCTTTGACCTCTCTGTAGAGCACACAGAGCTATGGTCATATATGTGCCAATAGTAATTACTTTTATGTGAATGTGTGTGAAGCAGGTACACAGCTGTCACAATATTGACCACGCCAAAGGAAAACAAAATGTAGTTCTTAAAGCTGAGTTGCTGGGTTGTGTGTGTGGAGAGATGGTGAGGTGAGGAGATGAACAGAAGTACATGCCGAATAAAAGAGTGGCAAGACAGTCTGAAAAGGAAAATGATGATGTGTGAGATATGGAGATGGAGTATTTCTGAAAGGTGTGTGGAGAAAAAGATGAGCAAGTGTCAGCCAGAGTGAGAGATGGCAGAAGAAAGTGGCATGAAGGGGAATAGAAGTGATTGGGACACTCTGAAGAACAATTTCCCTTCCACAGATCTTAGCAATGTTTAATTCAGTCTCAAATTTTCAGAATTGAACATTTTCAATTTTATCTACTCACCACAAACTCATTGTTGTTACTCTTTGTTATATGTATGGATAAGACATCATAAAACTGACAGAGAGGTACCCAAATACTGGCCAGGTGGCATGCTTTGTAAAGCACAGGATTTTAGTTTTCTTGTTCAAATCCACATCCTTAATTACTTAGGCCACACCTCTTCGAAAGGATTCTTGTTACACTTTTTTGTTAATGTACCTTTTAGAGACTCCCCACCTTTTTCATCCCACTTAAAGTACTTGCAACTGGGATGATGACCAAAGTGATTCGATCAAGGCATAGCATTGGAGCTTCATGCCTCATTCAGGTTGTATGTGTGGTGCTGGGATACTGCACTGTCAGATCTTAAATTATGTGTTCCCTACTGTAGCACCCGTTTTCCTCTATCTCAATACCAATGTGTATATGAGAAGTATCAGACACAGGATCTGTATGCCAGTGATTTTATCTTTAGCTGTTGGATCCTAAAAAATTCCAGCTTTGTTCACTTTCACCAGATTCATGCCCCCAGCACAGCACCGCCCACGTCTGTTAGGTTGTGCCATGTGGTGTTTCCATATCTACTCTGAAAATAATAGGGCAAACAGATAAATGTTATTGACAGATGATTAGCATCCCAACAATTAGTTCTTATAGTGCTTCATGTTGTGTCATTCTGAAGTGCTGTAAATAATGAATGATCAGACACAATTGCTAGAGTCACAGTTGCATGTGTGACCTTAGAATTGGAAAGTTCAACTAAACATGTTTACTTCATTTTGACTTGACTCACCTCTGTTCCTTCTATTATGAGCTCCTCTTAAAGCCAGCAGTGGCCAAGTCACAGTGTCATATCAAGGACCTCACATTTGTCATTATTACCGGAGTGTGACTCCTAAGTGTATATAAGACAAACCCCAATCACTGGGTATTACTAGGACTCTTGATAACATTTGGTACCAGTGCTTCCCCATTAGAGAGCTTTCTCACACTTCGTTGCCCAGCAGCTAGATGTAAATACCCTTCAAAGTCACTAGCCCCTTTTTCAGCATGTGCCCAAGGGTTGCAGCTCCAAATGTAGCAGCATTAAGTTAATTTACACAAACTGGTCCACATATACAATCAAACGACATGGCGTAGTGGTGAAAATTTGGGAATTTCACATAACAAAGATTAATTCAAATTCTCAAAATTATGGCAGTTATGCTGGTGTAATTTAAATTTCTCTCTGGTCTAATACATACACATATACCGCCTACATAAAGTGGCCTTTAATCCACCCATACACACAAAGTAACCATCACCCATCCTTGCACAAATAACCATCAATCCACACACTATTTCCTCTCACATACATTCTCCATCCATATTCTCCATTCACCTACTCAACCATCTGACGCACAAATTCAGCATTTGTGAAAACATAAATTTATAGGCCATCTAGCCTATTACTAAATCAATTGTCCACCAACTCACCCCACCATCCCCTTCTCCATGCATTTACTCGTCTGTCTATATAGCCATTCACTCTCCATACATAACATGACCTGACATTAATTTGTAAGCACATGTTCACCCCGTGGGCAGCTTGGTGCTGAAATAATAGATGTTTATACTCAATCATCCATACTTAACTGTTTTACTTGCTCAACCATCCATGCACTTACCAATCCACACAACTATTCTGAAACATAGGCATCAAATAGGCAAGGGTGTTTGAATTGCTGCTGCAGAGTGTGTTCTTCCTGCTATGTGAGAGAGGTGGCTTCATTTAATACTTCCTTTACCCGGTCTGAATCAGTAGAACTGGTCTGTGACAGTAGGACTGCTACTGCTGCTGTAGTGTCAGGGGCGTAGCTTCACCTACTGTTACAATGTTGTATCTGTTCCTCTAAGGCAAGCTTGTACTTCTGCCCATGCTGTACCTGTTCCATGAGGAATGGAGGTCTGTACTGCTGATGCCCAGCTGTACCTGTTGTGTGAGGTATGATGTGGTATATGTCTGTGAAGATCAGAAACTTGACAACTGATGCCCTGGACAAATGAATCAAGCCCACTGTTGTATAGCTGTCTGTTGGTGCCATGGGGATGCCCCAGACTCTGGGTTCTAACCATGACTGTGAGCATCCAGTTGGGGTGCCTGTCTTCTTTGGAGACCTGCAAGAACTGTTGCCACCTTTCTCAGAGAAACATATTGGACATATCTGTGTAGTCTGAGGTTATGTTATGGAAGGGCAAGGAGGTTGTATTTACATAGAAGTTTGTGTAAAGCTATCTATATTTTTTTTCTTTAACATAGCAATTCTGCCTCTGTTTGCAATAAAAAATATTTAGGAATAGTCTAGGAAAATCCTTTTGATATGTTTACATCTTGTATTTGCTAGTTTATGTTCATAGTTCAAAGGGGGAAAATATTGGATTAAGATGATTTAAGTGATTTTTTTTTTACTGATTTAGCACAAAAATACTAGCCAGGCCAATGGTCACAGTTTAAATCCTCTTACAATACCTCAGATGGTCAACATACCTGCACCAGAGCATTGCATGTAATGTTAGATCTCACATCAAGATAGCTTAGATCGCCAATGCTTTTTTTATAGCTATCCTTGTGTAACCTTAGCCCTCACATGTTTCCTTACTTATGTGTCTACCTGAAGACCCCATATCATCTGCTGCACACGGGGTGGAGGTGGGAATGTTAACTTGGACTCGGTGTCTCTCATCCTCTTCCTGCCACAGACTGGTTCCATCTGCCCTTTCTAATGCTATCTCTCCTCAAGTCATCACATTGTTGTGTCATGGCATATGCCAGTAGGCGAGGAAACAGCTCTTGGGACAATCAATCATCTTCAAGCCATCCAGATGATTCAGTGTTTTTTAGATCAGTGGTGCCTCCAACTCTAGCCGCACTTTCACATCACCCTACAACAGAACACATTAGACACAATTTCTGTCACCTTCATTTGCACAATACAGATCTAAGCCACAATGTTGTCTGAGTGTTTGCTCCCTCAGTGGTACATTGTTTGAAGTTATACTGACTAATTGTTTCCTATCATCAATCTACATATGCTTTGTGAAAGCTTAGGTTAAATCTACATCTAAAACACTTAAAATGGCAACAAAGCCACATAATTACGAAAGGTGCAGATGAGTAATGGACAACTGTACAACCCAATAGAATGAAAGAACTTGCAGTGTCCTTCTGCATGAGTCTACTGCCATTATCTCCATACATTTACATTTGCAATACAATTTTTTTATATTTTATATTATAAGAAAGGGAGTAAGAAAGAGGAATCACTAGTTCCTTGCTATGTAGATCACAACAGTGTGCTGTTATGAACCCCAATGTACCCCAATATAGGCCTAGGTAGTTACACGACCTTTTACCTACATCTGTCCTACCATTGTTCTATATAACGGGTCTGACGCTGACCTTTCATCTAGTTGGGTGCTGAATAAATGTTGTGTGGTTTTCTCCGAAAACTAGCCTCATTTATTATTCATGAGAATTCTCAGTATCACAGCAGGATTACCATCTTCTGCATAATAACTCTGTATAAGGGTCACCTCTTTCGTCAACCTTGGCCAACATGCTCATTGTGCACTTCTAGGTAAAACACCTTTTGGGTACCTTTCGGGTATATAAGTACTACACCTTCGCTGGGCAACCCAGAGGAGAAAGACTTCCATGCTGACACGCTGACGCGAGGCGCTGAGGTCCCTGCACACAGACACTCCAGTACGCAGTGGTCTGACATTCCTTGCAGGGTGTCCATCTCGAGACCAAGATGGGGTCCTTCACTCTCCCACATCAGGTAATCGAGTTGGCTCTATCCTAAGGGGATTCTTGGCTATACACCTACATACATGCTAGGTACATTTAGGTTCATCTAGTTAGGGTTTGCACCGTAGGAGTACGCATTATTACTGTTATGTATCTATAGGTCTGCATACATTCATTGTTTTAGCACTATGGTAGAATTCTACCTTTTCTTTACTCTACTAGTGCTCATAATCATATATATCTGTTTCTGTCTCATGGTTGTTGCAGCACACGTATTTTATACTAGAATCACGCTGGTTCAATAAATAATTATGCCTGTATGCCCTTCATTACTGTGAGGCGGGACTGGACTACAGTGAATAACATAGTCCAGACTATCTCACTGAGACCCTGCGATGACTGGCCTTACTGTGGATTCGCCGTTTTTGTTGAAATCCAATTGCGGAGAAAATTTGATGGGCTTAGACTTACTGAAGAAGTTGCATGCAGCCATTTATTGTTCCCCGGAAGGTGTTTATATGACAATGGGTCCGAATGTGGTCAGCACTAAGCAGTGCCTGTCCAAAGATGTACCCCTCCCTGCTGAATTTAAGGACGTGCCACCTACGTTGTGGGCAACGGGTGACACTGATGTAGGACTGTTGCAGATACCCCCGGTTTCCATTCAAATAAAAGATAATGCTATCTTGCCTCGCATTCCTCAGGATAAAATACCGCAGGCAGGGGAACGAGCCTTATTGTAAATTATACAGGACTTGATTGCGTCAGGAGTTGTTGAGGAGACGACTGCTAATGTGTGTAATAGCCCTATTCTTCCTATCCTTAAGAGGGCACCTTTGGGTTCCTCTGATGACCATCCAGGCATTTATCGTTTTGTGATTGACTTGCGCGAAGTTAATAAAATAGTGGTTCCTCAGTTCCCAATGGTCCCTGACATTACTGCTCTTCTGACGATGATTCCTCCATCTGTAAATTCTTTTCTGTTATTGATCTGAAAAATGCATTCTTCAGTATTCCGATCGATCCAGACAGCAGGCACTTGTTCGGCTTTACACTTGCTGGCAGAAGTTTTAGATTCAGTCGAGCTCCTCAGGGCTATACTGAGCCCTAGTATATATAGCCAAGCTTTTAAAGCCCAATTGGACTCCCTTACGCTTCCCTCAGGTAATGTATTACTCCAATATGTAGATGACCTTCTCATCGCTTCTGATACTGAAAAGGGTTGCAAAGACAGTACGGTTAAATTGTTGTTGCATTTGGCACACCACGGACATAAAGTGTCCCTTTCCAAATTTCAATATTGTCGACAGGAGGTCACCTATTTAGGTCACCTACTGTCGAAGGAGGGTAGGAGATTGACTCCTGAGCGCATCAGTACCATTGTTAAAATGCCTATCCCTCAAACTCAAAAGGATGTGCGCACTTTTATTGGCATTACTACTTATTGTCGGCACTGGATCCCTAACTATTCGTTATTAACAAAACCCCTGCTCGCACTAACCACTAAAGATGTGCATGAACCCTTGCCTTGGACGCCTGAATGTCAGCAGTCTTTTGAGCAATTAAAAGTTGCGCTTTGCTCTGCGCCTGTGCTTGGTACGCCCGACTATGCAAAGCCGTTCGTGCTGTACGTACATGAGACGGCTGGCTGTGCACTCTCTGTCTTAACACAGGCCTTTGGAGGTAAGCAACAGCCGTGTGCTTATTTTTCTGCTCTTCTTGACCCTGTTGCAAGAGCCCTCCTGAGCTTTCTAAGAGCGGTCGCGGCTTTGGCCATCTCTATAAGGCAATCGGCTGGGCTTGTACTTGATACCGACCTCACAGTCATGGCCCCCCTATGCTGTGGATACCCTTTTGAATAAGACTAAGTCACAGCACCTTACCAGTGCACGTCTGACCGGTTATGAGCTAACTCTCTTTGCACCGCATGTCACGATTAAAAGATGTGCCACTCTGAACCCAGCCACGTTGCTACCCCTCCCTTCTGAGAGTGAGTAAATTGATATACATGATTGTATCTTCCGAACGGAGCAAGAGACGAAAGGACGGGTAGACTTGACTGAGGTTCCCCTCATCTGACCCCAAGGGGAACTATATGTCGATGGCTCTTGTTTTAAGCTACCAGATGGCACTACAACTGCTGCATACGCGATCACAACACTGTACACGGTAGTTGAGACGCCACGAGTTCCCTATCAGTCGGCCCAAGCTGCAGAGCTCGTTGCCCTTATTTGAGCCTGTGAGTTGAGTGAGGGACTGGCTGTCAATATCTATACTGACAGTCAGTACGCATTTGGAGTCGCCCATAATTTGGGACGACTCTGGGCAGAAAGAGGGTTTCTCACTTCCCATGGGATGAAAATTCAACATGGCCCCCTCATACATGGGCTTTAATCGGCTTTGACACTCCCCAAAAAATTTGCGATAGTGAAGTGCAGCGCCCACAAGACAATTACTGACAATGTGGGCAAGGGGAACGCATTTGCAGACCAGATAGCTAAGGAGACAGCCTGAACAAAGATGAAAAGAATGTTTGTAGCAGGTCCCGCTAGGTGGGTGCCTGAGGTTACTATGTTTGAGGATACACTGGAAAATGTCAAGGAGATACAGAGTGAGGCAACTATTGAGGAATTAGCAGTATGTGTCAGGACTCCGGGACACTGGCATGTGTCAGGGACTCTGGCAACGACTGGTGCCAGGGAAGACAAAGTAGGCAGAATACTAGGTACAGAGCTGCCCAAGATCACGCAGCGAGTCAAAGGAGAAAGGAAATCCAAAGAGGAAGCTCTGTATAAGAGAATAAGAGAGGTAAGACTCAGAAAGGACAGGCCCTCAGAGGTGATTTAGCAATCAGAAAAACTACACACAGGACGGATATGCAAGACATATATATAAAACAACATTAACAATAAAGGGAATGTGGGGTAAAGCACTCAGGAACTCCACACGGTAAGACTGAAGCTCAGCAAGTTCCTCACCCACAATTGCTGTTACAGATACTGACTGCAAATACCCACATATACGATATGCATGCAAAGGCAGGGTCTGTGGAGCTTATACCTATGGTGACGTTATAAATGTAACTTAAAGACAATACTCACAGTGAACAAGAAACACCACCTAGGTAGTCAGCTGTGCCCACGGATCCTGGTGATCAAACAGGAACACGCAAGGCAGTAACAGCAAAGGGGTAGAACTAAACACAAGCACAATAGACAAGGAGCTAGCAAGGAGGAGTGCTTAACAGGAAAGGAAGGAAATCACAGGGCACACTTGGCAGAAAACAAGTAACAAACATACAAGGCAACAGAAGCAAGGCAGCAGAATAGAATGACAGTGAACTAGGAACTGGAACCAAGAAAATGGGAAGAAAGGCAGGGACTGGAAAAGGATTTACCGAAGGGGAGGCTTCAAGGGTATACTAGAATAGTGCAGGTTCAGGAATCAAGAAAACAAAGTAGCATAGAAGGCAGTGCTGGGGCAGGAACAAGAATTGAGCTAAGGCTCAGGAGTCAAGGTAGCACTGCAGGCAGTGCATGTCCAGGAACAGGGAATTACTGAAGCTCAGGAGTCACGGTAGCACTGCAATCACAATCACAATCACAGAATTTGTAGAGCGCACTACTTACCCGCGAGGGTCTCAAGGCGCTGGGGAGAGAAAGGGGGGGGGGTGCTGCTACTGGTCGAACAGCCAGGTCTTGAGTAGCCTCCTGAAGGTCAGCAGGTCTTGGGTCTGTCGTAGGCTTAGTGGAAGGGTGTTCCAGGTCTTGGCGGCGAGGTGTGAGAAGGATCTGCCGCCGGTGGTTGTTCTTCGAATGCGAGGGACGGTGGTGAGGGAGAGGTCGGCGGAGAGGAGCTGGCGGTTGGGGACGTAGAAGAAGAGTCGTCTGTTGAGGTAGGCTGGGCCAGTCTTGTGGAGTGCCTTGTGTGCGTGGATGAGGAGTTTGAAGGAGATTCTCCTGTCGACGGGGAGCCACTGCAGGTTCCTCAGGTGGGGGGTGATGTGGCTGTGGCGTGGTACGTTTAGGATCAGGCGTGCGGAGGCGTTTTGTATACGTTGCAGTCGCTTGATGAGCTTGGCCGGGGCTCCCGCGTAGAGGGCGTTCCCATAGTCAAGTCCGCTACTGACGAGGGCCTGGGTGACTGTTCTTCTTGTATCTGTCGGGATCCACCTGTAGATCTTGCGAAGCATGCGGAGGGTGTTGAAGCAGGAGGAGGAGACTGCGTTGACTTGCTTGGCCATGGAGAGCGTTGAGTCGAGGATGACTCCCAGGTTGCGTGCGTGGTCGGTGGGTGTCGGGGCTGCTCCCAGCGTCGTTGGCCACCAGGAGTCGTCCCAGGCTGAGGGGTTGGAGCCGAGGATGAGGACCTCTGTCTTGTCCGTGTTCAGCTTTAGTCGGCTGATCTTCATCCAATCGGCGACGGCCTTCATTCCTTCATGGAGATTGGATTTGGCGGCGAGGGGGTCCTTGGTGAGGGAGAGGATGAGTTGAGTGTCGTCGGCGTAGGAGATAATGTTGAGGTCGTGCTGTCTGGCGATGCGTGCGAGCGGGGCCATGTAGATGTTGAACAGTGTTGGGCTGAGGGAAGATCCCTGGGGTACGCCGCAGATGATCTTGGAGGCTTCGGATCGGAAAGGTGGGAGGTGGACTCTCTGGGTTCTGCCGTCGAGGAAGGAGGTGGTCCATTCCAGGGCCTTGTCTCGGATCCCTGCGTCGTGGAGGCGTGCGCGTAGAGTGCGGTGGCAGACAGTGTCGAAGGCGGCGGAAAGGTCCAGCAGGATGAGGACTGCGGTCTCACCGTTGTCCAGCAGGGTCCTGATGTCGTCGGTGGCGGCGATGAGGGCAGTCTCAGTGTTGTGGTTGCTGCGGAACCCTGATTGGGATGGGTCCAGGATGCTGTTTTCTTCGAGGTATCGGGTTAGCTGTTTGTTGACGATCTTCTCGATGACCTTGGCTGGGAACGGAAGCAGGGAGATGGGCCGGAAGTTCTTGAGGTCTCTCGGGTCCGCCTTGGGTTTTTTGAGTAGGGCGTTGATCTCTGCGTGTTTCCAGCTCTCTGGGAAGGTCGCGGTCTCGAAGGAGAGATTGATAACGTTGCAAAGGTGGGGTGCGATGGAGCTGCTGGCTTTGTTGAAGATGTGGTGCAGGAAAGGGTCTGACGGGGAGCCGGAGTGTATTGTGCTCATGGTCTTGATGGTGTCATCGATGTTCACGCTGGCCCAGGCTGGCAAGGGGTCATGGTCGATGGTGTGCGGCGGGTCTGGTGTATCTATCTTAGTAGGGGCTGTCTGGGTGTTGAAGCTGTCGTGGATGTCGGCGATCTTGCGGCGGAAGAAGGTGGCGAGGCAATTCCAATGTCTTCTTCCACTGGCCCCTCTATGTCTGACCCCCTTTTTCCTGACCCCTCTGTGCCTGGAGTAGATAGGTACAATTTGCGCCCCTGACGGAGGAACAGTGCACCAAAAGGAAAAGTCAGATTAGCAGGGATGGACTCGACAAGTCAGGCAACAGTAGCTTAGGGAGAGGCGAGATTGGTGCATTGTTCGGACATTCTACAGGGTAAGCTGAGTGTGCTCCCCAGGAGGGAAGTACATTACCCTGCAACATGGGATACGGATCCGAGCTAGGACTGAGCAGCTCCACCGCCGGTGCTCAAGAGCGCCAACGATGATGAACAATAGGAGTCTACCAGTGAGGCTCAGACGGACACTGGGAACATTTGCCCCCCTTTTGTCATTAGTTCCATTGCATTCCTTTTCCCCTTATTTACAATGTATCCGTTTGGTCGGCCCATTACTGAGGAAGAGCAGCCCTTTGCACCTCCGCGTCCAGAGCGGGGTTGGTCCACGAAGAGTAAAATAGTTTTTGCATCAATAGTTGTTATTGCACTAATAATAGTATTAGGGATATCCTACTTCCTGGATGAGAAGTATCCTGTACACTCTTTGATTGGGACAACACCTGTTCCCCCTGAACACATGTTTGTTACATTAGCTCCTCACAAAGGAGAACATCGAAAAACTTATGCAGACAATGTATTTTTACAAATGTTGCATCAGGCCCATGATTCTTCCAATGTTACTAATTGCTGGATCTGTGGATTGCTCCCCTCTGTTACACATAGGAGTGATATTTTATTATCGATGCCATTATCCTATCTCGGAAGTTGGGAGGGGGGGTTTGAACTGTTTACTATGGTGCATTATCATTTTCAATTCTCTGCTATAAATATGACATCTGCTGACACTCGCACACTGACAGAATATATACGTTTCCATCAAGGGTTTACTCCCGCGGGGTTGGGCGACCAAGGGACCCCTGGTACATTGTCTCCAGCAGCTTGCATTAATGTATATGAGAAGGTAAAGAATGATACATGGCTTCGAAATGAAATGTTAGATTTCAAAGGGTTCAATGCCACTGAATATTTCCGATCTTTCCAAACCCGCAATATTACTAAGGATAGAGCGATGCCAGTGTCAGTAGTCAACACAACAGCTGGTTTCTGTGTTCAGGGACTAGGGAAGGTGAAAGTGGGAGAGAGTAATTGCAATTACACATACATACCTGCCCCGAGTTAGAAGGGTTATTAACACGGAAGATATAGATCAGACAGATACCACTTTGCAACAGTTCACAGATGCCATGAAAGGTATCGTACCCTTTTGGTGCCCCATGTCCAACAGCCTTAATATTCGTTGACTCACAAGAGTTGTAGAAGGGGTTATTAATACAACATCAGGGATTCTGGCGACTATCACAGCTGAACTCCAGGCTACGAGGCTTGTTGCTTTACAAAACCGGATGGTGTTAGACGTCATCCTCGCTGATCGGGGTGGGGCCTGTCGCGTCATTGGCAGTAGCTGCTGTGTATAAATCTTAGACCACGCCCCTAATGTGTATGCTGCCATTCAGAAGTTGCACAGACTCTCCTCTGACATTCACCAGGGATATGGGGCTTGGACCCTATCTGGGTGGTTTTGGGGTCTGTTCGCATCCTGGGGTTGGAAGATCCTTGCTTTCCTGGCCATAGTCGCTGGCATTTTCCTCACCTGTTGCATCTGTATACAATGTCTCCCGGCTTGTTGCTCTTATTGTATCACACTCCCCACCCCAAAGCCAAAGGTGCCCATCCATGATACCACTGCTGTGATTATGACTCAGAAGGAGATAGCTTTATGCAGATAGACAAGGGTATATTTGAAGACTCTTCTTCCTTTGATGAAGAATACATGCAGTGTTCTAAATGCTAAAGATAGTTGTTGTCTATATACTATGTTGCAGTCTCTATTTACTCCACTTCCTATGGTTAGCTCATGCTAAAAGGAGGGTCTGTTGAAATGTAAATGTGTGCATTCATTTTGCTAGTGTATTACACTATGTAAAGTTAGCATTCGTGGCACCATTTGAAGTTCAACTGCCATTTTGAGCCATGATCGAAACTAGCTTCTGTCTCACTCTGTCCGCCTCAGCAGAAAGCAGTTGCAATATTTTTTTTGTATTCCTCCAAGGTTGAGCTTCACTGTGCTAATGAATAGACTGTTTTATTATTACATACCCTTCTCACTAGATAGGCCTGCTCCCACCCTTAGAGCGGCGGGCACAGGCAGAGTAACCTTGACGCTGAGATAGCATGTACCCGGTCCCGGGGTGGTAGCTCATCCTTCTGTAGCTCTTTTGTTCATTAGCTACCAAGTGGAAAATTCCAGTCTGGGCGTGTCTTTAGTGATTCTGAAAATGTATATTATATGTTACCCTGTTGGTAGAAGTCAGTCCCTCTGCAGCAATCTAAGGAGGCTGGTCAGACCAGACTCCACTCGAGTGTATTACTAATAAATACCTTTGGTTTGTATTCTCTGCTGTCTGACCGACTCTTCATTTGTAAGGAAGGCTGAGAGGTGGTCTCGAGTGACCCGGGTGGCCCTAATCGGGTCACTTCCTTCAGGAAAGGAGAAGACTGGGGGTGAATTGGGGTAGTTTGGAGTGGGCTAGATTGGGATAGATTACAGTGGAGGGGAGTGGGGTAATTGGAGTGGTGTGGGATAAATTGGGATGGTAAAGATTGGAGTGGGGTAAAGTGGGGTAGAGTATGGTAGATTAGAGTGGAGTGGAGTAGATTGGAGTGGGGTAGACGAGTGGGGTAGATTAGGGTGAACTGGGACAGATTGGAGTGGAGTGGGGTAGATTGGAGTCAGATATATTGGGGTAGATTGAAGTGGAGTAGGGTAGATTGGGGAAGAGTGGAGTGCAGTATATTGGAGTTGAGTGGGGGTAGATTGGATTGTGTTAGATTGGAGTGGAGAGGTGTAGATCAGAGTAGACCGCGGTGGATTTGGGTAGATTCAAGTGAAGTAGGGTAGAGTGGAGTAAGATAAATTGTGTGAATTATGGTGAGGTAGATTGGAGTGAAGTGGGGTAGATTGCAGTGGAATGGGGTAGATTGGTGTGAGATAGGGGTAGGGTAGTTTGGAGTGGGTAGATTGGAGTGGAGTGGGGTAGATTGGAGTAGAGTGGAGTGGGGTAGGCTGGAGTGGAGTGGGTAGGAGCGGAGTTAGATAGAGTGATGTGGGGTAGATTGGGATGGGATGGGGTAGATCGGAGTGGTATAGATTGGATTAGGGTGCAGTATATTGGAGTGGAATAGATTGGAGTGGACTAGATTGGGGTAGATTGGAGTGGGGTAGATTGGAGTGGGCAGATTGGATGGGGTAGGTTGGAGTAGGGTAGTTTGGCGTAGAGTGGGGAGGGGAGGTTGGAGTGGGATGGAGTGGAATGGAGTGGGTTAGAGTGGATTGGAGTGGGGAAGATTTGAGTGGCATGTGGTAGTATGGAGTGAAGTGAAGAGGGGTAGTTTGGGTAGAGTGGAGTAGACTGGGTGGACTGTAGTGGGTAGATTGGGATAGAATGAGTGGGGTAGAGTGGAATGGGGTGGATTGGGTAGAGTAGAACAGAGTGTAGTAGACTGGGATAAATTTGGTGGATATGAGTGGGTAGATTGGGGTAGAGTGGAGTGTGGTAGAGTGGGATGGAGTGAGGTAGGATAGACTGGAGTGGAGTGATATTGATTGGGGAAGAGTGGAGTGGAGTGTAGTCAGGTAAATTAGGGTGGCGTGGGGTAAATTGGGTGGATCAGATAAGTGTAGTTTAGAATGGCATGGAGTAGATTGGAGTGCGGTAGTTTGGAGTGGGGTAATTTCGAGTGGGGTAGATTGGAATGGAGTGGGGTAAATTGGAGTGGGGTAGGGTGGAGTGGGGTGGAGTGGGGTGAAGTGCGTAGACTGGGGTAGATTGTAGTGGGGTAGATTGAAGTGGGTGGATTGGAGTGGAGTAGATTGTAGTGGAGTATATGGGACTGGAGCAGATTGGAGTGGAGTAGATTTGAGTGGAATATAGAGGGGTAGATTGGGGAGGGAAAGATTGGGGAGGGGTATATTATAGTAGTGTAGATTGGAGTGTGGTGGAATGGGGTGGAGTGGGATAGATTGGTGTGGAGTGGGGTTGATTTGAGTGCTGTGTGTTAGACTGGAGTGGGGTAGATTGGAGTGAAGTTGTGTGGGGTGTATTTGGGCAGAGTGGAGTGCTGGGTGGTAGAGTGAAGTGGGGTAGATTGGAGTGGGGCAGATAGAGTGGACTGCAGTGTATTAGATGGGAGTGGGGTAAATAGGGTGGATTGGAGTGTGGTAGACTGGAATGGAGTGGGATAGATTGTGGTAAATTGGAGTGGGGTAGATTGTGGTGGAGTGTGGTAGACTGGAGTGGAGTGGGGTAGATTAGAGTGGAGAGGAGTTTGACAGATTGCAATGGAATTTGAAGTGGATTCAGGTAAACTGGAATGGAGTGGGGTACATTCAACTGGGGTAGTTTGGAGTGGAGTGGGGTAGATTGGATTGGAATCAGGTAGATTAAAATGGAGTGGATTGGATTGGGGTACATTGAAGTGTGGTGGGTTGGGGTATATTGGAGTGGATTGGAGTGGAGTGGGGTAGATTGGAAGAGAGTGGGGTAGATTTGAGTTGAGTGCAGTAGTAGATTGAGTGGAGTGAGGTAGATTGGAGTGGAGTAGATTGGAGTCGTGTAGATTAGAGTGGAGTGGGCTAGATTAGGATGGAGTGGGGTAGATTGGGTTAGAATGGCATAGATTGGGTTAGAGTGGGGTAGATTGAAGGGGATAGATTGGGGGGTGGGGTAAATTGGGGTGGGTAGATTGGAGTGGGGTAGATTAGGTGGAGTGAAGTGTGGTAAATTAGAGTGAAGTAGATTGGGGTAGATTGTAGTGAAGTAGAGTGGTAAATTGGGGAACATTGGAGTGGAGTGAGATAGATAGGAGTGGAGTCGGGTAGAGTGGAGTGGGGTAGGTGGTGTGGAATGGATGGACATAAAGTGGAGTGGCGTGTTGTGTCGTGGAGTGAGTGGAGTAGATTGGACTGGCATGAAGTCGAGTAGCGTGGTACAGAGGGTCTTAGAGTGGAGGGGTATAGAGTGGAGTGGCATGTCATAGAATGGAGTGGCGTGGCATAGAGTGGAAGGACATATGGTGGAATGGAGTGGTGTAGTATGGAGTATGCATGGTGTATTAGAACATTGGAATGTGGAGCACTCCATTGAATACAATGGAGTGCTCCGAGCTTCTACGGGCCGGTAAAGGCTGCAGAGCAACATTCCAATGTTGTTTGAACAAAGGCCTCTTGGAGCCCTAGGGGATTTCAATCCCTTCGGGCTCCGAGAGGCCTTTGTTTAATTTGTTAGAACATTCTGCCCTCTAGTGGCAGAATGTTCTAATAGCCTTATAGCCCTTCGTAGCTGGGCTCTACCAGCTATTAAAGTCCCGCTCCCTTGTTAAAGGCCCTCGCCTTCGGCTCGGGCCTTTAACGCTGGAGCAGGCCTTTAATGGCCGGTATAGCCCGCTACGGCGGGCTATCAGCCTATAGTAGTGCACTGCCATTACAGACCAGACAACACATTTTCAGTTGAAATGACCATTAAATCTGCACCAAAATATGTTTTACTGCACACAAACGATAATGTGTGCAAATTTCATCACCTAGTTTGTTGATGTTTTTTTATCATAATCAAATATTTGTTTCCACCACCACTTCAGAATTACAAAAATAAAATGTGCTTCATTTGTAATAATTCTGAAATATTCTGAAACATCAGCCCAGTTAATTTTTTTTGTTGTGTGCTAGAAAAGAAAAAAGCATACTACACCATCTCCTCTTACATGGGTACTCAGCAGGATTGTCACAATAGACGTTTTCACTATGAAGTCAGAGAAAGAAAAATAAACACTATGCTCCCAGGAAGAGGGAGCCTGAAAATTGACCTCCGTCTTTGATTGCACAGCAAATGTGACAAGATAAGAACAAGATTTAAAGGCCGATTTACGGAAAGCGAGTTTGTGGAAGAATACAGTAAGCAAGATTTGGGCAACAGGGTCGAAGGGTGGGACTAACTCAAGCTGGACAGCCTAAAGCAAATAAAAAGCTAGAAAATGTGAGTTACAAACAACAAAGCCAATAGTAGTCAGCAACAGGCAGAGTTCATTCCTAGGTCAACTTTCTGAAATTCCCCAAGATGTCTTTAGCAAACTAGACAGCTGTGCTGTTTGGTAGGCTTCGACCTAAAGAGTTGGTTAGGCATTCGTTGACTTCCACAACTAGACATATAGGACAGAAACAAATTATGCATGGGCAAAATATAACAATATGTTCAAGTAAGCAATTTTACATCATGCAAATGAAGTGAATTGTCAGAAATCATGCCATTACAAATGTTTGCACATTTTTTTGCTGCAGATGTCTGATTTGATTAGAAATCGTCTCTGGGGATAGATAAGAGTAGAACAAATATGTGGAAAAAAACATGTTATCCAAGAACCAGCCCTCTTGCTGGTATAACGAGCAACTTTTAATTGCGATGTATGCTCTTTTGTTCAATTTTCACTCAATAAACACTAAACGAACAGAAACATTTACTCGTAATTTCACGAACTTTGCGGACATTTCACCTAATTTCGGAATATGCTATTTTGCACACCCTTGGCAAACAAAAACAACAGGCCGCTGGGCAGTGAGCTGCTTCCTGGGCTGAAGGTTTCGCAGCCTTCTCGGCCTTGAAAGTAAACCTCAGGGCGCAAAAGGAGTGCTTAATTTGAGCCAGTGGTTTCCGGTGCTCGGCACCGTCACTTAATTGTCAACAGTGACGCTTATTACAGTCTGTTACATAGTGGCACTGTTTAGCTAATTTGAGGATGAGCACATCAGTTGTTTATTAATTAAATATACAGTAAAATGACTAATACCTGCCTCTCAAGCCATTCTTATACCGTTCGGGGCCTGGAATAGTCTGAATTGTCATACTCATAGGCGTGTGATGGTTAGTAGTTGTGTTAGTACTGCTACTGGCAGCACTGGCAGGGCAAGTTGGATGGTGCAAGCTGCAGTGGCCTCCTGACGAGTGACTATTTACAAATTAAGCTCCGTGCAAAAGACAACATTCTTATAGGCACATATATGATTTGCTGATGGAGAGAAATTAAACATTTCCCGTACTTCGTCATGTATCCAGTGAACTCCTGCTGACTTTAGTCATTTCTAGTTCTACGAAGCCGCAAAGAGACAACAAGCACTGAGATATCAATGCCACCACACACGAGCGATTGTCTAACAAAACGCTCCTTCATGAAAGTGTCGACTAACATTTCTTGGAAAACAAAAGATTTCCTCATTGTGTTCTCCGGTGACCGGGCCCGCTCATAACAGGCTACTTTTTTTGTTTGTTCCCGGGAACTGCTATACCGCGATGCACTGTGCACCCGAGGTTCCCGTAAGGCCATATCCACCGCTCGATTCATAGAAACCTCAAGTTCCTCTTTTGTTTCCTTGGCAAGCCACAGCTGACGTCACACGTAAAGTCCCGTCCGCCTGGTACCGTGCAACCAACCTGGGCGCACATGCCGTGACCTGCGCCACTCGAGCGCCGCAGGCAGCCACTTCGCAAGTGCTCCCTGGGAGCTATCAAAGGCGCGCATTGTTTTCTGACAAAATTCTCGACAGCTGCTGCCAGCCATGTAGCACCGCAGAAGATATTTCTAGCGATACCCCCACCAGGTGCACGCACGGAGTCAAAGAACTTGCTCTTCTGTAGTCGATGTGTTTTTTCAGATTCTACAAGAGATCACTAATGCCTGAGTTCAGCTGCCAAGGCCCTTGGGTTCGAGTAACTAGTGGCATTTGCTGGGGCTTTAAATAAATATGCGCTGCTATGTGGAAGTCGGTTGGTACTGGAGCGAAACTTAGAAAGCTTGTATACTCACCTCAAGACTGCTCCTCTGTGTTTCTACGCATTTCTATTCCGTAACTTATTTTTTTAAACCTATTCCCAAGTATAACATTTGGTGGAAACTTTGACGAAGGGGTCCATATTGTTTACATATATTTTATTTACATTGTTTCATATACTACGATCACGATGTATTTTGTTCCGTAGCAGGTAATAGGTGCTATTGTAATTGATGATTTATGATACAACGGATCAGTACAGGTGAATAAACCTCGAGTGAAAGCTAAACAAAACACTTAATTGGACAAAGAAATATAGTGGGTTCAAGTGTGGTGAAAAAAGTGGGGGTTTCTAAAAGGGAGCATTGCCATTGACATTAAACTAGGAATTATTTTCCTGAGGAGAGCCCTATATGTACTTAAGGGTTTAGCTTAAAACGTACGCTAAAATCCTGTGTTTCACAGTGTGCCGCCTGACCACTATTTGAATGCCTTTCTGTGAGCTTTCTGTTATTGCATCCAGACCTATAAAAAATTAATAAAACAAGCCAGACCTATTGGCTTAACCAATCCTAGTTAGCAGTAGCACTTACATGAGTAACATCAATAGTTTTGTTGGGAATCATTAGAATTGAAAATGTTTAGTTCTGAAAGTGTGAGACTGCAAATTAATCATTATTAAGTTCTGTGGAAGGGGGAAGTTGTCCTCGGAGTGTCTCAATCACTCCTTTCTATTACTCATACCACTTTCCTCTTCAGCTTCTCTCTCTTAACACCCTTTTTCTCCCCTATGTTTCTGAAATCCTCCATCTGCAGATCTCACACGTCATCGCCTCCATCTTCATCACTGTCTTTTCTCTCTGTACTTCTGCATGTGCATCCTTTCCCAGTCATCATGTCCTCCCTTTTCTCTCTCTCCCACCACCTGCATGCGCACACTATCCCCACCTAAACACAACCTATTTGTTTGCTTTGGTGCTGTCAATATTTCAACGTGACCTCCTTCACACACTTTCATGTAAAATGTACTTACAATTGACACGTGTGACAATTGCTCTGAGCTCCCTGCAAAGAGGTCAAGGATAGGAAGACCATGGAGCCTGGACAAATTATGAACTGCTGATAGGCCCTGAGAGAAGTTCACACTGTCTTCAGCCTCACCTCCTGAACTCCCAATCGCGCCCTGTTATGAGCACCCACCCACAACCTGAACTCACCAAGACACGCAGAGGTGACTCAGTTCACATTAGGAAAACTAAAGAAAAGACTGCATCACTTACGTGGATTACTTTATGGGTTTCAACAGTGACTTAGAATTCAATCTAAGTTTTTGCCTGCAAAGTTAAAGACAAAATATAGGGCCAAGTAGAGACCTGCATCAAAGTCAGTTTATAGTTACTGCTGGGTATGGGCCTGCCCTATTTAAAGACTTGTTGGGACCTTAATTGCATTGGCACTGGAGACCTAGCAAAATAGTTCCTGTATCACCCTACCCTAAAGAGTTCGCAGAACTCAAATACGTTTGTTGAAATGCAAAGTTGAAGTCCTGGTGACGGAGTCGGACTGGGACAAAAATAGGCCCTGGCACCGAAATAAAAGTGGGCTCCTTTAGCAAACCTGATAGCTAAAAGTGGCCCAACTTTTGCAAATTAGGACAGTTTTGAATATTGAATCTTTCTTACCTAAATCCAATCTGCTCCAATTGGGCCATGATACAGGCTTGGAACCCCGTGGCGCCAGGAGTGTCAAAGGCTGTTTCTAAATGTAAGAAACGCCGAAAAAGTGCAATAGCAAGGATCCTACCTAACTCTGCTAACATGAGGTAACAGAAAAAAGACCTATAGGAAATTACAATCTTTTGCGTGGTGTACCCCCAGACGTTTACCCAGTCTGTTTTTGCTGACTCTAGAACTCTTGTGCGCTTTACTCCTTCTTACCAGTGGTAAAGTGCCTGTGCTTCCTGGTTAAGCATGATGAAATTGGCAAACTCACATCTGGCATTTTTAACTTGCCTACAAGTCCCTGTCCAGCGGGAGGAGTCCCAGCTTTAAAAAAAAGAACAAATGTAAATATAGCAATCTACACTGGGAAAAGGTGCCAAAACTATCCTTCTGGTGAAGAACCTTCTTTGGGCATGAAATTCGAATTCCTCCCTCTCAGAGCTTCTGCACAGAAAGTCAACAGCTTCACCAGGACCTTGTCCAACAACTAGGCGACCTCATGGCTCCCTCCTCGGCCACAGCCTCCTGCCTTGACCTGCTGAATATATAGTACTTCTGTTTCAGAGATCGAAGGTGAAACTACTGACCATGTCATACCTGGATTCTGAAGCCAACCCACGCTCATCACAGGTGGCCTCAAATCGTGCCTAGGTCCCCGTCCACCCTGACCATTTGCCAAAAGTTTGCGCTTTGAACTTTATGCCACTATTGTTATTTAATACTTTAAAAAGGAATATCCCTTGTTCCTCTTATTGGATTTTTGTCGTTTTGGTGTCATTATATTTCTTAAACTGTACTCTATTTTTCTAAGTTCAATTGGGATTTTTCCTTACTTTTGACTTTATTACTGTTTTGGTACTGCATAAATACTTTACATATTGTCTTTAAGCTAAGCCTGTTTGATCTGTGCCACAGCTACCAGGGGCTTAAACAGCTCTGGTTTATTTAGTAACTTTAGTTTTTCACCCTGACAAGTGTTGTGTTTAATACTTGTGATGAGCATGTAACCCCCCTCAACTAATTCTCCAATCTCTTAAAAGAGGAAAAAACAAGAAAAGTGAAGGGAACAGTAATGGTGAACTGATTGGATTGGGAAGCCATACAGCCAAATGGAGATTTTCTAGGCAGTTTCTGCAACCTGAACTTAAATACTGCTGCTGCCTAGACTGCCCCAGAAGCGGTGGGCCAAACCTTGAAGTGAGTAAGTGATCGGGTTTATGGTCTAGTTCTTATTCCCAACTTCCAGCGCCCTTTTCTTCACCACTTCCAGCCTACCTTAAAGCCTCTAATTCTGGTACTTGTGGGTGCATCTCAGATCTGAAGTCTGACTTATCTCTTACCAGCATCATCTGCTTTCTCCACTTATGTTTTTTTTTTTTTAACCCCTTCCCATAATGCTAATCTGACCCTGCTTCACATTCCTGACACCTAAAAATGTATTTCTAGGGGCATTATGCTTTGGAGCTCCGATGGTAGGGGCGGCCCTTTTGCTTTTTTCATGGCTAATTTGTAGATCCTTGTGTAAATCTGGAAGAGGAGCTTGTTACTGCAGTCATTTCACTTCTTACATTGATGTCTTCACCATTGGAGGAGTCAGATAGCCTTCCCTTCTCTTATGCAACAGAGATATCAAGGAAGCAGGGAGGTGATAGTTGAGTGTGAGGAAGCTGAATGTGTTCGAATGCCTGTGGAGGGTTTTGTTGGTCTTTAATACTGTGAAACTGGTACTGATGTTCAGTTTAACATTGAACGAGCTGAAGTCATGGTCTCTTCGGATGTCAGGAAGATTTAATTTCCAGTCGCCCTGTAGAGTCTTGGGTTTGAAATGATCACATCCAGAGCGTGGTCAGCTGAGTGCGTTTTTGAAGAGCCAACTTTGAAGAAGGTGAGATTCTTCAGTCTGAGAGTTTGGATCGTGTTTGTGTGAGTTTTGATTGGTTAAACCAGATACTCAAGGTTCCCAGCTTGCAGAGGATCTTGTGCAATTTGGTCACATTGATAATTGCTGAGGGAAAGAGGAAGGAGCCTTGTAGATAGAGTGAATCTTCCCCAAGGCATTGTTATTGTCCTATTGCAACAACAAGGTGATGGATGGAATGCTTGAATTAATTTCATCCCCTAGCAATTGCTCGGGCCGCATCCCAATCCATCATTTTTCGCTCACATTGCCCCCCTCAGTTTGGACCCAGTCATAAGCAAATCAGCCTTGACCCTGCTCCAGTTGGAACAGTCCATCCCAAACTGCCAGGCCAGGTCCTCCCTGAACTGGAAAACAAGCAACCAAGGACCGGTTTCTCCCTATCGAAGACATTGTTATTGTCTGTGAATCCAGCAAGTTGAAGAGACTTTGGTAAGTCACAGAATTTTTAGATTTAGGTGCCTTTGTCCCAATAACTTTTACTCCCACTGCGTTTACACACATCCCAAAATTTCTTAGGACAAATCAAGGCTTATTTTGATTTTAGCAGGAGATGCCTTATGCAATTGCTTGTTTTAATTTTCTTACTCTTTGATTCGCACTAATTTTACTGCCCCTTCCCTTGACCGACTTTGCCTTTGATTTTTCTCTTTAGAATGAAATGTTGGTTTAGCATTTTTAAAACGCTACAGCTCTATGCTTCTAGTTGTGTCAGATGTCCCCTCCACTCACCCCTTTCTTTCTCTCTGAATATGGCACAAAATGTGTCTCCTACTGCGGGTCTTGGCGGTCCTTCAGTACCGCCTCATTCCTGGATTCCGTCCTCCCTTAAGAGCTTTATCAAGGCACACATGTCTCACACTCCAGCTCCTCCTGGTATTAAATAAAGTAAAATATCCCCTAACCCTTCGCAGCCACTTGACCTCCGAACTGCAAGTGCATACAGCTGCAGTTCCACCTGTGCTGAACCTAAGTGGACGTCTTCTGGGGCTTCCTTAATACAGACACACAAAGAAATGTAAGCATTAAGTTTCATTGAGTCCCCGGCTGCCATCTTGGGTTGGTCTACACTAAGGGCCTGATTACAATGTCGGTCAGAGGCCATTTCGATGGAGCAACCGCCGGACCATAGGTCGGCGGCACCGCACACCGAATTACGGTCCGACAGTGGTCAGAAACTCTAATTTCTCAATGGGAGCTTGTGCGTCCAGCGGAAACCGGCCGCAGCACAAGCTCCCATTGAGTAATGGAAGTTTGTGAAAATCCCTGCACCGTGTGGCAGGCACCTAATGCCCCCAGGCCCAGATGCGGGGGGCCAGGGGGTAAGAGGGCCCTGTTAGGGGTCCCCAATGTCGATTTCTGACAGATTTCCATGTTGGAAAGGCCGACAAGGAAAGGCTGTTGGAAACCAACATCATAATCCCGACGGCAGAAACTCCGTCCTTAAGAGATTATGAGGAGGTTCCGACCGACCGATGGGCTCCATGAGCCCGTCGGAAGGCGTAGGTCGGTCCCACCGACTGCTGCCTCTGGCCCCACGCATCCTAATGTGTCGGTCGGACCGCATCGTAATGAGGGCCTCCGTATAATTCTGTGAAGTGGCTTCTGGGCACATGCATGTGCTATACAAACTGATTAAGTGAAGAAAGAAATGCACGTGTCTCTGTTTACAAACATCACAAAATATTCCCTCCCACCAATTCTGTCTGTATATACTCTTCTCTTGCTTGATCTTAATACATGCTGTGCCAGCATGCCGCACCTCGTGCACAGCTGTGTGAGAAAACCACTGATGACACTCCTGACCTTCAAATACAAATGAAGCAACCTTTATAGGCCCCTTGAGAAGACAATGCCAGGCTCTAGCTGTAGATATTTTCTTCCTAAGTGTTGAAAAAGGAGATATCAGTAGCATGTACAATGACGTCTTCAAAAGGACAAGACTAGATGAACATATCATAGCACAGATTTAATTCTAAACCTTGCACCCCAAAACACACGTTTGTATGACATGCATAGGCTTAGTTTTAAAAGTTTGCATCATCCAGTTGGTTCCACAGACTTTCAATACCATTACTACTCTTAGATCCTGAGTACAGCTCCAGAGCTTTACAGTCCTGAACGAGAGCTAAACAGTCAACTAATTGCAGACAGGCTAGTGACTGACTATTTGATACAACAGTTGGTATTATTTCACTGATATTGCTGCTGTTACTTGCTGTTGTGCATAAATATCAGAAAACTTTAAACCTCCTGACGAATTACATGCTTAAGAAGAACTGTTTGTAGAACTCAAGATACTTCATTTTAAGAGCCCCTGAGCTGAATCACAAAAGATTTTTGACTGGTGTTATTTCATATCCTTGATAGTGAGTTAAGGCAGTACTTCGTGCAAACATTGTCCTTTTATCACTGTATAATGAAAGCAAGTTTCTGAAGGTAGCAGTGCGTGACAACACTGTGCATAGGTGCGTGTAATTTTGTTGTGATGCATTACGTTTTTATGGACTGCTGTGTTTTTATTTAGCAATGTGATGTTGCTGTATCAGTGTAGGACTGACCGATATAGCAATCAGGTAGTGCACTAGGGTCTGGTCTGACATGTTAGCGTCTGGGCCGCTTTTAGGTCGAGCCTAGCGGCAGTGCGCATGTGCTGCTCGCTCTGCGAGGCATGATGTATTAGGGTATGCACTAGCAGCCCCGCCCACTCTCCGCCCACATTTGTCATTGGCTTTGTGTCATTGTACTTCTTAAATGGTGGCTTCTGATTCGCAAATAGGATTGTTAGTCCCGCCTTGGTACCGCCTTGTCTGCATTTGTTACCGCCCATAACAACTGGACCTTTTACTTATCTTATTACACAGTCGGCTTTATCTAGTGAGTCAGCACTATTTTGTTTTAGGACACTGATGGGGACAATGGCGGCTGCTTTTTTTTGTTTTTGTATTTGCATGCTGAGTTTGCGCCCGCTTTAGGGACACCGCGCTCAGTTTAAATGTTTTTCTTTAAACTTTGATATTGAGCGCGGTGCCCGCTTCAGGCACACCGCACTCTGTTTATTTTATTTTATTTTATTTTTTAATTTAATATTAAGCGCGGTGCCAGCTTCAGGGACAACGCACTCAGTTTAAATGTTTTTTTTTTAAACTTTGATATTGAGCGCGGTGGCAGCTTCAGGGACAACGCGCTCGGTTTCTTTTTTTTTTTTTTTTTACTTTCATACTGAGCGCGGCGCCCGCTTCAGGGACACCGTGCTCTGTTTCATTATTTTTTTTTAAACTTTAGTAATGTGAGCGGCGCCCGCTTCAGGGACACCTCTCTCTTTCTTTTTTTTTTTTTTACTTTAATAATGAGCACGGGGCCTGCTTCACGGACACTGCGGTCTGCAATACAATAGGTATTGCTTTTGGTATTGTAAATGACAATGCCTTTACATTTTTATAAAAGGCATTGCCATTTACAATGCCAATAGCTGAAAAACTCGCAATTGGAAGACCTATTGCATTGTAAATGCTTGTTTTTGACGTTTGTGGGGTTGTTTTATAGTCTGGTGGTCCAGTTTTACTATTAAATTCCCTGATATTACCACAAACATTGTTTGTAGCAAGCAGAAATGCATGCATACCTTGCAAAACAACTATACAACAGTCTTTAAAACTTCAAAACAGCCCTATTTTCAAACATGCACATTTTAGCTATCTGATGCACTAATGGGCGCCACTTTTATTTTGGTGCCCAGGCCTATTATCTGTCCCAGTCCGACCCTGTGTTGTATTCAACTGTAGCTGTTCTGTTGAGTTGTAGTTGTATTTTTTTGTTGTGTTGTGCCTTGTTACTTTTTGCATTGTGCTATCTTGCTTTGTGTATGTTATTGTGTCATGTTCTAGTGTTTACTTTAGAGTTGCCTACAAATACTGCTACCTTTCCAACAAAAGCAGCACGTCTTTAAAGAGCCTGTCACATGCAAGCATTTATCACTAAGGTAAAATAACACTGCTCCATCACTTCAACTACTGACGATAGAGTCAGCTCAAAACTGTGGCAGATACCTTGTATTAAATTAGCACTTGGAGTGCTCACTTATTGTGATACGCCCCTCTTTCCATCATGCCTTTTCCTTCGAAGTGTTTCCCATAGCAACTCTTGCTCGAGACTCTAATGTCAAAGCACAAAAATTCTGATTGGCTTTAACAGGTCTCTGGAGACGCACATCTAGTTGCATCACCTCTTAGATTTGGGATGTAATGATTAATGGTCAGGTTATTAAACATTTTGTGCCTGCTTACTGTTACCTGGATACTGTTGTTTTTGATATTATCCGACTTTACCTTAAATGCATTAAATGATGATGTGAAAAAGACCTAGGGGCTTATTAGGATGGCGGGCGGACCTGAGTCCGCCCGCCATCCCCGCGGTGTTGGGACCGGCCGCCAGACATGCGGCGGTCCCGCACCGCGAATTAGAATGCGACCGCCACCCTGGCGGTCGCATTCCGCATTTCAACATTGCGGCGGGTTCTGCCTACAGCAGCACCCGCCGCGATGTCAAAATCGCATGCCTGGCATTTCACTGCACCACATGGCAGGCACCACACGGTGCCTGCCACTTGGTGCAGTGAAATGTAGGGGGGTACCCAAGTGCACCCCCCACGCCCCTCGGGGGCCCGCAACAGGCCCCCAAAGCCCATCCCCGCCAGCCTTTCCATGGCGGCATCGCCGCCATGGAAAGGCCTTTAACAATGGACATCTTAATATGGCTGGCGGTGCCTGCTAGGCACCGCCACCATATTAGAGCCCCTGCTCCGCCCGGCAGGCAATTGTAACGATTGCCTGGTGGCGGAAAAGCGGCGGACGGACTTTCCGTCTGCCGTGATACCCACCGCCATCGTAATATGGCGGGGGTATTTCACGTTGCGATGACGTAACGATCGTTACGCCATCGTAATGAGCCCCCTAGTTCCCAAACAGCATGCGAAGTCGACAGATGACGGAATAGGTCTAATTAAATAAATAATACTTATTCCGTCGTCTGTCAGCTTCCCTTCCTGCCGTGCCCTGCCCCGCCCCACTTACCTGTGCCGGCCGCCGCTGCTTATGGGAGCACGTGATGCAAAATGTGTCTCCTGTCTCAACACCCACAGAGTGAGGACAGTTCAGGGATCATCAACATTATGGTTGCTGGGTCCCAATAGTTCCCAGTTCCGTCGACTGTGGCCATCTGCAAATACCTTCTAACATTCACAAGGTTTTCCAAGCAACGTTGCAAACCATCTGCTAATGCTTATCTACTGCACTGTGCTTTAGTGGTGTAATGTAAAATGATGGGGCCTCCCACAAATGTGAAGGGGGGCCACGAACCTCTCATATCTCAGAGCTATGCATTGTCCTTGGGCGGAATGAAGCCTCTCTGGAGGGTTTGGGGGCTCCAAAGGGCTGGGGCCCCTTGAGCCCCAAGGGCTGCAGGGGCAAGTGTTATCCTCTGCTGTGCTTGCTGCATGCACTGCCCACAAGGTGCTGATATGCTGGCTAAGGAAACGAAGCACAAGAGTGTCTACAAATGTGTGAGGATGCATGCTTTATGCCACCTGCTCTAGTTGGCAACCCACACAGGAGGGTAGCTCTTTTGCTTAAAATTTGCAATGGTCAAAGCCTTATGTCTCCAAACCTACCCTCGTTCAGGATAAATCTGCAGCTTCCTTGCAGGAAAGTGAACGTTTTTTCATTCAGGTGTTTCTGTCTCACAAGCCTCTTGACCTAGAGGTAGTATCAACAAGCTCTGCTCGTTATGGTCCCACAAAGTCGATTTTACAGGTTGTATTTCTGTTCTCAATACTTATTGCATGCAATGTACGCGTATATGCTCAATATACTGTTTTCCCGATTAGTCCTTGTTAGCGTCTGCACTTGAAAGGACCTGTTTTCCCTGTTTCTAGGTTTGGCCTCAAGACAGCTTTACCTGTCTCGTCTACCTCTTGTTTTTTCGACCCTGAGTGATGCATTCGGTTTGTGCACAGGTGGACATCCACCTAAAAAGTAGTCCACTTCAGTTCCGGGGATGGTAGGGTAATCTCTGTTTTTATTTCTGCATTGATTTCATGTTTTTACATATTTTTGTTGTTATCCCATACAAGCCATCTAGCTAGACAGTAGCATTTTTACTTTTTAGCATTGTTAAAATGTATTGTCTTTTCCATATATTTGTAAAAAAAAATGGCAGGTTTGCCACGGTCAGGACTATTTGTTTTGCAAACACTTGATACATTTGTCATTGATACTTTTTTAATTGTACATGCTTCCCGCGATTGCTTGAAGTATCTGAACTGCACCCCTGTCTGTGAAAATCTTTTTACGCTGCTCCTATTTTATACGTACTGCAAATGTCTAGTTTGCACCGTGCTCTGATGCCATTTAGGCCTGGACTGCGCTATAAAAAAAGATATAAATAAAACAATATGATAGGGCAAGACCTGGGACGTTATTACACAAAATGCAGGGTATGGGCAATCAGAGCACGTTGGGACTGTAATGGGCCTTATATAAAATCAAATGTGTGAGGCCTGTAAGGAATCCAGTAATTCAAATATAACATTCCCTGATTTGTATGGTGGCATGCACGCAAAGCTTGGGAGAAATTTAAATGACACTGACAAAGTGTGAAAACTTGCTGAATTTATCATTTTGCCAAATTTTTAAAATGTCTTGAAAATTTGCACTATCCATAATTTTCACCCATGAGAGACTCTCAGGAACCAGTCTTGTAGGTATTTCACTTTTTTATGCAAAACATGCATCACATAAAAAAAAAAGTCACGAAATATATTATGCTGAAAGTATAATTTTGCAAAATGTTCATAAAATGTTTCAAAATGTCATTAAAACATGATGGAGTTTAATACGCCCTCAAGCACACACCAATTCTGGTCTTTTCAGCACGTTAGGTGCCATTTTAGGCTTAGGAGGGAGTAAGTAGGTTTCACTCATCCTTTAAGACTTCACAGACGAAGGCCCTCCAAGGGGAGAAGAGAGCTGAACTCCCAGGCAGTGGTAGGTGGGCCATGGACACATGCTGATTCAGCCTACAGGACCACACAGTCATTATTTGTGCAGATGCATCCACAGCTCTGCCTTCTAAGGCTGGTCTGAAGGCCCCCACTAGTCTACGCCCATTAAGGCACTACACTCACCCTAGTGGAGAGCCTGAGGCACCCTTTGGAGGGACAGGAGTGCCCCCTGTCAAACTCAAACAGAGCAGGTGTTAGTGCATTTACAGCTACACTGCAGAACACAGGCAACTTTCGAGGATACCTCACTGAAGTGTGAAGGATGCATGGATGCTCGCAACACTCTTAAGTACAGCACACAGTTTCTCACAGTATGCGGCTGGGGTACCAGTATCGGTCAAATAGTGTGTTCATTGTCCCGGCTCCTGTTTCAAAACTTTGAGGTTATTTGTTAAATTTATTGGACCTCACACACTTTCTCCTGTGTGATCGCTTCTGTCTTTACCCACATGTTGGCCTTAGTTACCCCATGGGTTTAGAGATTATCTCATACATGGACATCCCCTCTATAGAAATTTATGTTTTCAGGTGGGTAAAGTGTTGTTTACAGACAATTGTGATTAAATTAAGGCCCTCCGGATGTATCAATTTGTATTTTAGTCACTTTATTGGTATTTATCCATATTTATTTTAGTCTGCATAAAAATAAGTGAATTTGCATCTAGTATATTTCCACGTGCATGTAACAGTGGCGGCTCCTCCGCTAAGGCAGAGGAGCGTCGCCCCACTGCTCGCGCAGCAGTGTAAAAAAAATGATAATAACAGAAGTTATTTCTGTTATTATCACTTTTTTTTTTTGGGCCAGGTTAGGCGGAGCTGGGCACCCGTGATGTATGGGAGGAGGAGTGGTTGCTGCACACTACAAAGTGCTCATGACTGCTTGGACGGCACCCTTGGGCCGGCCAAGCAGTCATGCGCACTTCGAATGTCCCTCACCAGGCTGCATTACACATCCCGGTGAGACACATGCAAACCCTCTCAGGTCAAGTCTGAGCGCTGAGCTACGTCGCTCATACCAATCACAACGCTGCATTGCAGCATTGTGATTGGTCAGGGGAGGGAGCCTGGGAGCTTCCTGGTTCCGGAGAGGCGAGGGACGAATTGACAAAGGAGAGGCGGCTGCGGAGTCGGCAAATATGTAAGTAAGGTTTTTAAAATTTTGTAATGCCCCACGCACAACTCCCCTGCCTCTCCACTTTCGTTCCCTGCTAGGCGCTACTGGTATGTAAATGATAAATGCCATGTACAATAATTCAGTACCCTTACTTGAAAACGCTAGAGCCCAGATTTACGTAGAAGTCATCCAACACAGGGTAGCTAAGTAAAGTTGCTGTGCTGCATTGCATAAATGGGAGAGAGCAGAACAGCGCCAATTCTACTTAGATGTGGCACTGTTATGCTCTCTCCCTGTGCTGGCGCCCTTCTGGCTGCCATGTACCAAGCCAGACAGCCTTGCACCATAGTGCAAGGGTTTCTGCGTTTTGGGAAGCATAGGATTTGTGCAGGAAGGATTCTCTTGTAGTACATAAACTATGCTTTAAGGCATTTCCCACTTTTTATGTTTGCTGTACAATGCAGCACACATGCAAAGTGTGAAAAATGTCTCGAAGAGTGGCAGGATTTTGGTGCAAATCCCTGTCTAGAATTATTTTTAAAATAGGGCTTTGAGTGAAAACCCATGTGTGGTTGCATGGGAACACCCATGCACCACCCATGGAACGCCTCGAGGATGCAAAGTAACACAATGCAGTGCATTGTGCAGGTTTGTGTTAATTTGGGTTACAATCCAACGCAAATCGCAATTTGGTTTGGATTGAAAATCCCAGCTGAACACTTTGCATCACGTTGGAGTCAGAAAAGTATTGCAAACTCGAAGCAAAGCGTTTGTAAATCTGAGCCTAGCATTGCAGCACATGCATGTGCACATCTGCCGCTGTATCCCCTTCGATAGGAAATAGCATCCTTTTATAAACTGTCTCTGCTGTCAGTATGCACAGGTTTTGCCTTGAAAACCGTAGTAACTGACAGCATTTAGAACGGGTGTGTGCAAAATTCTCCAAATTTGCTTTCACATATTTATGCAAAACTTTGGGAATATTATAAAGCTATAGTATGATTTTGTGCTATATTTTTGCATGAAACGCATCCTTGCATCAATTTTGTACACAAATACATATTGCGCTGTAAAAAAATAATAGCTCAAAAGTAGTGAGAGTGTAACGTAAAATTCCCCAAATGACATTAATTTCACTAGTGTAATTTAAATTTTGCCTGGGCCTAATTGAGAGGCACTAAAAGGAAGACCTAATTTCTACTTTTTCTGTTTTCAAAAATTAACGTAGGCAGAGAAACAGATTGATTTCAGTGTGTATTTTATTTTATATGTAGACGTGTTTTGAAACAGACAAGTATACATTTTAATTATCAGTTGACGTTGTATACATTTCATCTATTAGGGAATAAATATATGAAAGTGCTTGCAAATTGCTCTGCACAGGCGATGTGCATTCATCAGTCAATCAAGCAACGTGAAATGGACACATACAAATATAATGACTTTGTTTATTTAGCCCATTTCTTCACGAGTCTAGGGACAGCAACAAACTTACTTTGTGAGATACATTGTAAAATAGTATTCTAATGTCAAGGTAAGTGTCACACGTTGTAGCCACAAACTCATTTTGTAAGAGACAATGTGAAGAAGTATTCAGAAGTCAAGGTTAGTGCCAAACGTTACTGAATCGTGTGAATCTTAATGTTGCACTCTGAGTGTTTCTACATGAGAGATGATCTCATCAAACAGTGACAAAACAGGACTTAATTTCTGTTCACTCAGCTAAGCACATGAGATCTTCAAGAGAGGCCCTTCTCAGAGCTGCTGACCTTCTCAGCGTGCTATATTAAAACAATGGGCCTGATGTTAAGTTTGATGGACAGGGAACTGTCCATCGGAATAGCAGAGAACATTATATCTGGCATCCCTACAGTATTCTGGTAGTCACATTTAGAGAAGAGTGCAGCCCAAAGGACACCTCGGTGCCTTGAAAGAAACTGATGTGACAGCGGTTCTCTTCAAGGTACAAAACATTTTGTGGATGGCTATTGTCTGTTTTGACAAATGTTCACCAAACTTTTAAATTTCTTTTTTTTATAGAAACAACCACCCAAGGTGGGAATTTGTTTCTAAGAAACAAAAACTCCAATGACCCCCACACCCTGGGGAGGTTTCTCTCACGGTGTAGGGGTCACTATTTCTTTTTTGTCCCTCACCGCCACAGAAAAAAATGACATTATAACTCTCGACAAATTTAGAATGAATGGTGTGATGTCCTCTGATGCCCCTAATCCTTTGGGTTGTTGAAGAAAGCTTTCTGTCAACGGAACCTACAGGGGCTCAGTCAATGGAAAGCTGGCAGCCCAGCCGACTCCAAATTAGGCCGCTCGACGGAGGGTGTGACGGAAAGGCTACACTGTCACATTTGTGATGGAGCACCCTGTCCGTCAAACTCTAAATCAGCCCCTATGTTTTTATTAATCGGCAGTAACCCTCTATGTTATGCTATGCTAATATTAATTTGTATATCGCATTACATCACATGAAGGTCACCTCAAAGCAATGAAGGGAATTAGGACAAATGCAAAAGAGGGGCCTAGGAGAGAAGACAAACTGTGGCAAGATACATCTAAGGAGCCTCAGAGATGGTGATCATTACCAAAACATTAGTATGTCACCAGGCAGTGCAGTCTGAGGAGCCATGCACTGGGCACCTGAATTGCAGCTAGGAACAAATGGAGAAGATGAAGTAATGGTACAGGAGTACAGTGTCCTCTGCTGTACCCCTTGCATGTAGGTGGGATCAAAGGTAGGTAGGTGGGGGGTCAAAGGAAGTGAGGAGTGACAGTGAGATGAATAAGGGCATGACAGAGTTCGACATGATGATGCAGTGACAGTTACTTGGGCAGTCCTAAGAAAGCCTTTGGTTGCAGGCACTTGCGGGCTTCCCACTCTTCACAGTGTCTGCAGTAAGACCCTGTTGTGCAGCTTTTTCCTAACTGATACATTTGCGTGTTTAAACACAGATGAAGATGGAAGTTGAAGGAGGGAGAATATGGTATTAATTTCCTTGGATCAGTGATTCTTAACCTGTGGCCTAAGTACACCCTGGGGGTCCACAAAGCCTACTCAGGGGGTCTTCGACTACTTAAAACGTTATATAATATTAACAGAATAATAAAGTGTAAATAAATAATGAAGCAAAATGTAAAGTTGAACATTTAAAAAAGTTCTGTAAATGTGAAGGAATTTGAAATTGGAGGTCCCTGGGGTCCGTGAAGCCTACTCAGGCGGCATGCGACTGCTTAGAAAATTAAATAATATTAACAGATTAATAAACTGTATATAACTCAAGAAAATGTAAAGTTGAACATTTTAAAATGCTGTGAAATGTGAAGTAACTGAAATTGGAGGTTAAAAATTAAGTTAGTATCCTCAGATTGATTCGTGGGAGTAAGTGCATCAAACAGAATACAGTATGGATGATAAGTGGCCTCAATTGAATTTTGAAATGTTCCAACCTTCCCATTAAAATTAAAATTTAGATTTTTTAAATTTGTGAATTAAATAAAATGTTTCAATATTTATGAATTTGTTTGATGAATGCCTATTGTTTTTTAGGCATTGTTTTGTGGGTCAAATCATCAAAATTGCTTATGCTGGGATCCCCGGCTCCCAGTATTGACTCAGTGGGGTTCCCTGGATTCCAATAAGGATTCAGTGGGGTTCCTCAGGTTCCACAGAAGTCATAACTTTAATAACCACTGCCCTTGATGATTGGGGTTCTGGGTTTTCAGATGCACTGAAGTTATAGAAGGCCTTTACTCAAAGTATGTAAGGTTTGGCTGCAGCACTCACCTGGACGGAGGATTTACAACTCTAATCCTCACCCTTACTTGCCAAGCTGGATGTTTGAGTAACGTCCCTTTGCTTTCTTGGCCCAAGGAAGGCTGACACTTGCCTCTAACATGTGTTTGTGTTGCAGCATCCATGATTACTGCACCAATGACAAGTGAACATATTAGCATGTTATAGGAATAAAGGCTGGTAGACAGCTTGCACAATAGGGGCATGCTCTAGGTTTTCAATACAACACAATACAGTGCAAAATTCTTAATCGGCATGACAAGTCTTAAATTATTGTTTTGTATATTTCTGTTTTAGGCTGTTTCCGGTAAACAGCTAACTTTTCTAAGTGTGGTGTGTTCAGTGCATACAAGAGATAATAGATCAGTTTACCACAGTGGAAAGCTGCACTAGCAGCAAAAGATGTTACAGCAAGTCAAATGCAGTGGTCAGGTAAACTGATCCGCCGCTTCCTGGATCCAAATAGCCGCAGTTTTCCTGTGGGCGCGTAGTGGGGTGTGGGGGCTTTCCTTCCAGAGTCAGGGAGGTAGAGAATTTGGAGTTGGCCTCAGGCATTGCGTCTCCCAGTACAAACCACTGCAGGGGCAGGTTTCTGATCCTAGAATGTGGGAGACACACAAACAGGGAGACACTTGGAAACATGAGCAGCTCTTGAGCAGGGGTAAGAGGTGGAGCACCGGCAGTTGATTCTCATCAATGATTTCTCTGCCTTCATGAAGTGTGGACGGATGTTGAAGGTTGGGGATAGGAGGAAGAATATTGCAGTGGTCTCTATTTCGGCTACAGCTGTTTCTGGCACACCTGGAAAGGAGAGATTAAGGGGTGACTTAAGCGTGGCATCAGTGGCTCCCCAGGGCTCTGGGGAAAGAAAAGCATCGATAGCACCCAGCAGTTGTGGAATGCTTTATCAGTTGAGTTTGTTGCTATTGGAAGAGTGGCATCCTAGTGGAGGGACAAGGGTAAAAAGGATAACTTCTGTCAGAGAGCAAGCGGGGGAGAATATCATAAAGGAAGGAGGACAAAAGAGTGTAGGAACCCCTCCATACAGCGGGCCCAGGAAAACAGGAAAAAAGACTTACTCGCCCCTCTTTTAGACAGGGCATGGAAACTCCATTGTTAAGATACTTTTTCAGAGTACTAAAGAAGCTATCCCAGGCTGTTACAGGGAAGCATCACACAGAGAAACATACATTAGGCCTAGGTGGGTCAGGAGAATATACAACATTATCAAGATGGAGAAGGTGAGGGTCCTACATCACCACTAGCAACAGGAAGTATAGCAGCCTCCTCCAGAGGATCCACAAACAAATCCTCTTAACTTTGAGTTTCAGGGAGATTAGAAGATGCTTGGGTGTGGCAGCACAGCAGGCTTGCAGTCAATGGAAGGAGGGTATAGCATTCCCCTATCCAATCGATTTGAAGACCTTGGGCCCATGGAACCCTTAGTTGGTGGGTGGTCCAGAAGAAATGGGAATGAGAAGGTCAGGCTGGTGGCACATGCACAAGTGGGTAGTAGTGGTAGAGCCCCTAATGCCCATAAAGCCCCTATGGATCACACACTCCTTGCGCAGGGGGACACTAACCCTCAAGTTGTAGATGAGTCCACTGTTTTAGTCATTCAGGATCCCCCAATCTAGATCCTAATGCCCCTTTGGGAAAAGAGATTGAAAGTCTAGAAAGGATACTAGAGGTTATAGCCGAATAGTTAAAAACTAGAGAAGTGTAGCGCTCTGGAAGGAAAAATGGTTGATTTGACCTCTTGGACTGCTCATCTGGAGGACATCATGACAAGAACTTTGCAGAAGGTGGAGAGCCACCCAAAGAAATTGATAAAAATGAAGATCAACAAAAGGACTCTACAAGAGACTGTGGAAACAATTGAAAATAAGACCAGGTACAATAGTATCAGAATAATGAATGTCCTGAGGATACTGAAGGTGCAGACATAAAAATTGTTGGAATGACATTGCCACTGGGTCTGAGGGGTGAGGGAGGGCTATCAAATCAGTTGAGATGGCTGAGAGATTGTTCAAGGGATCCCATAGGGAAGTGACATTGGGTCGCCCGGGGTGTGGAATAAGCAGGGGGAAAAAATCATACGAATTTTGTCCCCTTCACCTAAGTAGGTATTCGACAGGGGGCAGGGGGGTCAGTCAACTGCTATGAGTAGGAGTGGAATTAAATTAGCCACTTGGAATGTTAACGGTTTGAAGGCCAAGAAAAGGCAGAGGCTAATATTCGAGTTCCGTAGAGGGAGCGGGGTTCATCTAATGTTATTACAGGAAACGCACTTGGCTGAGGAAGAACTGAGGTCTCTTAAAAAAGTCAATTGTGGGTTCAAGAGATAATTTACACTGCACACATTGGGTATAACAAAGGGGTTGCACTTTTGATTAGGAGCAGTGCTGGGATTAATGTAATCTGGTCAGAGACTGATTCTAATGTGAGATGGGTAATTGAGATGATACAGAGTGGAAGACAGCTATATCTTTATGTTGGATACTATGGTCCAAATTTCGATGACCCAGTCACCCTTGCTTAGTTACTGGGGAGACTAGGCCCCCATTTTGTGGGGAGGTGTTAAACAGTAAATTATGTCGGTCCACCTCCTGGCCTCTGTTCTACTAGGGCTGTGACATGGTTAAAAAACAATGCAGGATTTTGGGCTAGAGGATGCCAAGAGAGTACAAAAATGGGCATAAGAGAGTCTACTCATTTCATCGCAAAAAGTATAGACATAGCTCTAGGATCGATTTCTGGTTAGTAGACAGGAGGGTGTTGGAGAAGGTGAGGGAAGTTGTATATGTTCCAGCCTTCATGTCAGATGATGCGATAGTAAAACTGGAGATGCATTTGGGCAAGAAACAGTTGTGTAGGAGGTGGACGCTGGAGAGGATATTGGTCAAGTAACCTGCTCTGTCCCAGTTTTTGCAAATGCACACAGAACATGTTTTTAAAGAGAATTTGACCAGCAATTCAATAGCCTTGGTATGGGATTCATATAAGGCGTACATGAGAGGCGCGATAAGCTCCTGGACAACACAGTTCAATAGACAGGAGAGCCATGAAGAGCCTGTGCTGCAAAAAGAGATGAGTAGGTTGGGGGGAACAACTAACTAGCCCAGTCTTGCTGAGTGTTATAGCTCCATTAGGGTAAGAGCTGGACAAAACGAAAGTCTGAGGTTAGAGCCATGTTTGAGGGAAAGATTCGGGAGAAATGGCATGAATATGGGGAGACGGTGGGCAAGGTGTTGGTGTGGAAGACAAAAACACAACGACCTGGGAACATGGTCTCCAGGAATCAATGTGTTGCCAGACGATGCTGTAGTTTTCAGTAATGAGAATATAGGGGAGGCGTTTCAGTGTTTTTTTCAAACACTTTATAGGGAAGACCTGGAACCTAAAATTGGTACAATCCAGGGATCATTAGATACTATCCAGTTTCCCTTACTTAATCTAGAAGATCAGGCCATCTTGAGTTAGGAAGTAACAGAAGACGAGATTGCGGCAGCTATCAAGAAGATTGCTAACGAAAAGGCAGCAGGACCTGACGGTATTCCGGGG
This sequence comes from Calotriton arnoldi, assembly GCA_963921515.1. Classification (NCBI taxonomy): domain Eukaryota; kingdom Metazoa; phylum Chordata; class Amphibia; order Caudata; family Salamandridae; genus Calotriton; species Calotriton arnoldi. Next base: position 430,311 of record CAWUFW010012228.1, read on the forward strand.
CAGGTTTACAAACTATTGGTAGAGCATCATCTACCGATTTGAAAGGAGCTGGTTAATAACATTTACATAAATGGTCAGGTCCCATCTGCTTCCTGGGGCAATGCTAATATAGTTGTTAATTTAAAATGAAATAAAAATCCTCTTAAGTGTGACTTGTACGGGCCCATCTCATTGCGAAACGCTGATTATAAGGTTTTTGCAGGGTTATTAGCTGTCAATGCTTGTGGGGAAGCTAGGTAGTGGAGACCAGAACTGTTTTATCCTGGGTAGGCAGATGGTGGAGTTGACTCAACAGGTTAGTGGGATAATAGATATAGCTGTTGCTCAGTCTCTGCCACTGGCCATTGTGGCAATAGATGCTTCTAAAGCATTCGACCAGGTGTGCTGGGAACATTTGTTGGCCTGCTTAGGGAATTTTGGTATCCCGCCTTTATTTATTGACACCTTAAAGGCTTTATATAACAACCCCACTGCAAGAATTTGGGTGAATCACTGATTGACTCAAAGAGCATTGATAAGTAGAACTCGCTAGGGTTGTCCCCTTCACCAATACTTTTTTATGTAGAACCCATAGTGGAGAAAATTAGAGTTGAGGGCATCATTTTACAGTTTGAAGGATTTGGGATACAAAAGAAGGTAGCATTATGTTACTATCTACCAAATGTCCAGAGACAGCAATCCCGAAGCTTGAAGAAATAGCAGACTGCTTTGGGGCACTTTCAGGTTACTCTATCAATAGGGATAAAACAGAAGTGATGGTTTGGAATGTAGGTGGGGCATAGAAGCCTTCAGGCTTTCCGATAAAATTAGATGCTTAGGCATAGAGCTCTATAGAGAATTTGGCCAGGGTGGCTGGAGAGGTTAAAAAGGTCTTGGCAAAACGGTATAACCTGCCCTTGACGAACATTGGCAGAGTAAGTTCAGTGAAGATGTTTATTCTGCCGTCATGTTAGAAAGGTAAAGCATAAATGACTGCCATGCATTATGATGTATGTGCCCGCGCTCACGCATTATGATGTATACGATGTCATGACGCAAATGCATGCCTGCATCATGACAAGGGTTCCCAGGTTTATGATATTTCTGTTTTTTAACATTTCCATCTGTATTTATCCATATTTTTTTTTTTTTTTGCCATCTTATTTTTATTTATCCATGTTTATTTTGTGTTTTAAGAATAGATGGAGTGGTAACATGGTATATTTCTACATTTATTTAACTGATAAATATGCACTCATACTTTGATGCCTGTTGCGCTTTAGCAAATTAAGCAGCCAATATAGCAAAACACTATACCTACATGTAAATATTAGCATTATATACAATATATGTTAACAAATGCCTGTATTTAAGGAAATCTCATCCTGTTTTTTAACTCCCCAGGCTGTCTATCTGCTCAGATGTTGGCTTGGAATTTATGAAGGACAGCATCGAATGTCACTCACAAAAAGCACAATTTTCTGTGTTTTTCTGCTTTTGAAAGTAAATACAGACAGGAAACACATTGTTTTCTGTCTGTATTTCAGCGGCGGCTCCCATATTAGGGCAGAGGAGCGTCGCCCCTCTGCTGCCAGTGCAGCAAAAATGAAAAATAAAACAGGAATAAAATTAATTACTGTTTTATTTTTCATTGCTCCCAGCCCGAGCAGTGTTTGAGGGTGGGGATGCTGCTGACTGGCAGCAGGGGACTGGTGCTCCCTCCACCAGTTTACACTGTGCAAGTCACTTTGGCCTGCCGTCATGCAACAGCCAGGCTGACATGCGCAGTGTAAATCTCTCCTCCTAGCTGTCTCGGACAGGTGGGTGGATAGCAGGCACAGGTCTCCTATGCCTGCTGGAGTGTCAAGGCAGCCCATTCCAGCCAATTGTGGCGCTGCTGTCATGCTACTCATCTGCTGCATGAGAGCAGCATCGGGATTTGCAGAAGGGGGTTGCCTGAGGGTCCATGAGGTGCCTTCGAGCGGACTCCAGAAGAAAATGCGGAGCGAAACGCGGGTAAGTAAATTTTTTAATTAGTTATCTCTTTGCCTCTCCGTTTTGTCTGTCGCCCCTGACACTCCTCCATTGTTGAGGGTCACGGCCCGCTAATGCTGTATTTATCTGTAAAAATAAGTAAAAATGGAAAACTAGGAGCCTTAATCATGGCACACAGTGGTCCTCTTGAAATAACATTGTAATATTGCCGGCCAAGCATGCACATGTATCTTGATCCATGCATTCATATGTGCTTGTCATAAAGCATTGACAAAACTAATAGCTCAGCATTTCAGAGCTGCAACCTATTGGCTTTGCCGATGTTTGTTTATTTTATATCTAAAATTGCCATTTAAAAATAATGAAAGAAAATAAGTTCAATTTTGCATTACATTTTATTGATATCCAAATCTTTCTTGGGCTACATGAGTCCCCCAGTATTACTCTCTGTGTTTATTAGGGGTGGGTGATAAATTCCGCTCTGCCAGCCACTCCGTGTTACGCATGTAGCGTGGGATTCTGGCCAAATTCCGCCAACCGCTACATGGCAGAGTTTTTTCTCGCATGCAGCTCTGCAACAGTAAGTTGGCGGGCAGGTTTTGGCGTCCCCTTGAGTGCTTTTCGGTCACTAGGAGGGAACCCGGTGAGATTTTCCCAACACAGGCCGTTGTGACCGTTCATGGTCAGAAAGCTACTGCTTGAGCAGAAAATCTACTCGAAAGAAGCAGTGACCTCTGGCAAGCCCTGTGATTCCGTTCACGCTGATTTTTCAGTGCAGAACGTGCTCCCGGCACAAAAAATCAGCGCCAGCAGGGCGACATGCCTAATTCTGCCTGTTCGCGGAACTCCGCGGAACTCGCTGAGTTTTTATGAAATTCTGTGGAGCTCTGCAGAGTGAAACTCTTTGAGTTCCACCCACCCCTTGCGTTTATCAACTTTTATATGTATATTTATCTGAACCCAGGCTTCCTATCATAAAATTATCCTTTATAGTTATGCAACTTCTGTAGAGTATGCCTATCCATGTATTCAGTGGTTTACTGTGTGCTACTGTTCAAACTTTTTGCAAATATTTAGTGCAAAATTTAGTGTTTGACATATGTTGTCACATTATCATATGATTATTTATGGAAACATGTCTTGTACACATAAAGCAATTGGGAGCCCTAGGACATGTTCACACTACATAAATCCTCCTAATTAAATAAATAAAACTAAATATACTAGCTTATGAAGGACTCCAAAACATCCCAGAATTGATGAGTGCTTTCTACCTCCTGCTTTAAACCAAAACTACATATACTTTGTTAATTAGTTCACCAAAACTCATAAACAACTTAGCATTACACCTTCTACTTTCATTTACTTTGCCTCTAGTTCCAAACACAATACCTTTTCAATAGCCTAAATGCCTGCTTTTGGTTTGATAGGAGAAACCATAGTTTCAAATATCTTCAATCAAATTTATTAGAAACTTGAACCTCTAATTCCCAATGATGGTAGATAATTAAATAAAGGGTTTGCCTTCAGCTCAAGCTGGAATACGTTCATTCAATTGACCTTGGGTTCTCAGAAAATGTATATATTAACTGCAAAAGGCACACAATATGGTTGGTCGTATGGATGCCACCTTACAAAAATAGACCATGGGCCAGATGTATGAACGGATTGCGCATTCTATAGTCGGTCGCAGATAGGTTAGCGGTTAGTCAAAGATAAGTTTGGAATGTATCAAAGTGTTTTTTGTCTGCAGTCGAAAAAATAGCAATGCGAACCGAATCTTACTGACTCACTATTTTTGCGACAGGAATTTGCGATTAACTATCAGCTATAACCAATTTGCATTTCTCATTTTGGAATGTGCTATTGATTCGCAAATTGCGATGGGTCACAAAAACAAGTTTTTGCACTTGCGAATTAGCATCAAGTAGGCAGCAATCGATAATCAGAAGCAAACTATAAAAGGGGTGAAAATTGTGTTCTTGATAGCGAGGAGGATGAGGTTGTTTACTCCAACTCACCACAGGGGAAGGCAAAGAGAGGAGCGCATTTTCAGAGTCAGGGTGACTTTATTTCAGCAGACTGAAGAGGAGATATATAGCACGTATAGGCTCGGCAGCACTGTTATTTTAGGTTTGATTCCTGAGTTAGGCCCTGTGTTGTGTAGGGACACGTATACGAGTGCTACTATACCAAGAGGAGAGGATGTGGCATAACGGCCAGAGCTGGTGACTTTGTAACTGGGGAACCAGCTTTGACTCTCGTTGTCAGCTAAGCATCCCGTGATTCTGGGCAAATCACTTAATCTTCCCATGCCTAAAAAACCCAAAAGTAAACAAAAATAAACATGTCCTTGTGTAATGTAACTGGTGCTCATGTAAAGAGCTCCAATGCCTTTGGGGCGAATTAGCGCTATATAAAACTGCAACAAAAAAAAACCACACAGTTAGGTACTTTGCTGCCTACACCTTTTAGCCACAGGAAGCTATCAAGGAGTTGTTGCCACAGAGAAAGGAGTTTCCCAAAATGCACTTTTGCATTTCTTTCACAATTTTTTAGATGCAGTTCTTCTAAACATTCATAGATACATTTTTTCCCAGCTCACAGCAAGACTTGCAGAAAACCAAATTAGATTTTTTGGTGTGGCACATTTCCCACAGGTTTTAGGCTGTGCTGGCCCTCATGCCAGCCCCCCTGCAACAGTTCTCCTGTCTAGCTTGCCTGAAGTCCGCTACCCTCTGCTGCTTGTCTACCTGCTGCCCTCTGTTTGTGCCTCCTCTGCTCGTTTCTTGCTAAGTTTTATCTTTTCTCCTCGTTTTACTGCCTTCTGCTTTGCCTTTTTCTGCTTGTTTTCTGCCCTCTGTTTTGCCTTTTCTGCTCGTTTTTCTGCCCTCTGTTTTGCCCTCCTCTGCTCTGTTTTACATTTTCTGCTAGTTTTTCTGCCCTCTCTTTTGCCTTTTCTGCTTGTTTTTCTGCCCTCTCTTTTGCCTTTTTCTTATCATTTCTTCCCTCTTCCCGCCGTTTCCCTCCTCCTGCAGTTTTCCTCTTCCCGCCACCCAGCGCCCCGCCCTCCCCCAGGACCTACTTAATGGAGGCCTCAGCGCCACCTCATTGAACAGGTCCTATTGCCAGCTCCCTCTGCGATAGTCTCCACCCTCTGCTGCCTGTCTACCTTCTGGCCTCTGTTTGTGCCTCCTGTGCTCGTTTCTTGCTCTGTTTTGCCTTTTCTGCTCGTTTTTCTGCCCTCTGTTTTGCCTTTTATACTTGTTTTTCTTGCCTTCTGTTTTGTCCTCTTCTGTCCTCTTTTTTATCCTCTTCTACTCTTTTCTGCTCGTTTTTCTGCTCTCTATTTTGCCTTTTTCTGCTCGTTTTTCTGCCCTCTGTTTTGCCTTTTCTGCCCCTGTTTTGCCTTTCTGCTAATTTTTCTGCCCTCTGTTTTGCTCTCTTTGCCTTTTTTTCTCGTTTTTCTGCCCTCTGTTTTGCCATTTCTGCTGCTAGTTTCTTCCCTCTTCCTGCCGTTTCCTCAAGATCTGTCGCAGGGAGAGATGGCAGGATGGAGACCTCGCACAACAGAGCCCAGATACCCCCAGGGGTGACAGTGCTGCACTCTACAAATGTTGATTGATTGATGGGACACATCTTAATTTGTCCACCTAGTGCTACAGAGGTTTTGTTTTGAAATCTGATCAAATAGTTTAAAATGCTGGTTCTTTAATTACTTGTGGCTAAGTTTCCAGTTTCCACCCATGACTCCTATATATTTCGGCAGTGTCCCCTATACAACCGGCTTGCAGGAGGAGACTTTGGGGATGATTATCTTTTAGGTATTTCTGCATTTCACAATTATATGTATAATAATTCTATACTACATAGGAGTTGTTTTACTTGTATTTTTCATTTGTGTTAGGTGACAGTGCTTATCCAACACGCTCATGGATTTTGACCCCATACCTCAATGCAATTTCAAAGAGTGAACGCCATTATAATATTGCCCACTAGCAGACAAAGCCAGTTATTGAATGCATGTTTAGGGTGCTTAAGGCAAGGGTTCACTGCATTTATAAGAGTGGGGGAGCCCTTCAGTATCACTTCCGGTGGCATGCAAGATTGTGCAGTGTGTGTTATACTGCAGAATATAGCTACAAGGAAGGGACCTGCAATGCAGCCTGAGGAGGACAGTTCTGATGGAGAGGAAGACCATCCTCTACCAAACGAATATGCCTCTTGACCCCGCATCCCGTTACCCCACATGTTGTTACAACGCGGTCGTTACAACGACCGCGTTGTAACAACGCAATACCATTACCCCGCAAGTCGTAACAACGACTTGCGAAGGGGGACACTGGATGTTGGAATAGTATAATTTACTATTCCAACTCCAGTCTGTGCGGACAGTAGGGAAGGTGTTGGATTTTAAATCCAACACCTTCTCCCCCCCTCCGCAAGTCGTAACAACGACTTGCGGGGTAATGGTATTGCGTTGTTACAACGCGGTCGTTGTAACAGCATGCGGGGTGAAGGATGCGGGATCAAGGTTGTTTATCCTACCAAACACATCCCAGGATGCTAGCAGAGCAGCAGATGGAAGGGAGAGACCAGTCGCATTACCAACAATTATTTCTGAGGTAAGTGTAGTTCAAGCAAACCATCAATGTGTGACGAGGTAGTTACAGTTAGAATGCAGAAAAAAAAAAAATTATTTCCATGTTTCTTGACAGGAAATGTGAAGAGTCACAAGAGGGACTGTGTAATTCTTTTGTTTTTTTTACATTTTAAAATTCACTTTAGAGAAACAAAATAAATATCTCTTTTGTGTTTGATAAAACATGCATTCAATGCCTCTTTCTTTCTTTGCTGCGAGTGGGCCTTTCTAGGTTTCTTGGCAACATATTCACTTCTAAATCAGCAGCATGACTGCGTGAAGATGTTGACCTTATAGCATCAGAGAAAGAAGTATTACTGCGGCTAGAAGCCTTCTCCCTCTCTATAGCAAGGAAAGACATACCACTAGAACATGTTTGGGTTGTGTCTAAAAATTCTAGACATTACGTAATCTGCTGTAAACATTTAGTTACATCTTTGCAACAGTGAGACATTTCTAGCTGGATATGTATGGAGCAACGGCTGAATTTCCCTGTTGCAGTTGCCAATTTTTCCACACTTTTCCCAAAATGTTGCATTTTAAATACAGTGTGTCGATGTCTTCTATTCTGTTGCGGGGTCTCCTCAACAACAGAATCTTTTAGTGATTTCATTGTTTCATTTAGATTATCAATACTATTAATCATAGCAGACATTCCTTCAACCATGTTTCTTGTGAGCATTTTATTTGCATCTAATTGTTTTGTTTGAATGTCTAACACAGAATTTTCAATTTTCACAGTTTCTGATCTAGATGTTGTGGCACCTGCATCAACAGGTCTGGTTGGAAACAGTGGTTGGAGTGGTAAGAATTTTTGACTCCTGAGTCTCTGTATAGAAGAGTTTGATCTATATTGTGTAGTTGCCCCTGAGATTTCGCCTAGATTTAGGTGCGTCTCTTCCTGTAGGCAAAGTTGTTTCAGAAAGTATTGGTGCTGGTGTGATCTTCACTGGTTTAACTATATCGTTGTTAGACTCCTGATAGGCTACATCTTCCACATTGCGACCATCATGTTCTCCTGTAATGTTCTCTTCTATCTCTGTGTATAAAATGTCATAAAACTGTAACTAATATGTATGTAAATGTAAATTACTCATAAGAGCCTATGTTGAAGTGTAAGTCTCAAGAGTCTATGATGCACTAATTTCTTTTTTTTCTTTCCAAAATCATGTTACAAGTTGTTAGAAATTGGATTTCTGGTTGGCAGAGGTATGCACTCTGTCCAAACAAAAACCACACTCCTAGTCATGGTAAGTGTAGTACACACTAAGGGCATCATTACACCGCAACGGAATGCGGGACCGTCCGCAAGGGGTGCGGCGGTCCCGCACCTGAGATTAGGATGCCACCGCCACCGTGGCGGTGGCAAGCCCTATTCCCAGCATCCCGCCACAATGCTGGGAATAGACGTCGTGCATTGGCATGCACAAGGTGACAGGCACCGCGCGGGGCCTGCCACTTTGTCCATGCCAATGCAGAGGGCTACCATAGGTACCCCCATGTGCACCCCCACCCCCCAACTTTCTGGGGGCCCGCTACGGGCCCCCAAAGGCAAGACCGCATGCCTCTCCATGGCGGCAACACCGCCATGGGAAGGCACATCTCCGCCTGCATGCTAATATGGATGGCTGTGTCGTACAGACACCGCCACCATATTAACCATGTTTTCCGCCGGTCGACGAGTCGACCGGCGGAAAAGCAGCGGACGGTCTTTCCATCCGCCGCGGACCCCCCAGCCATCCTAATATGGCGGGGAGTCTTTGAAGTGTGGATGGCGGGCGGATCGCCCCAGCTGGGCCGGCGGTGACTACCGCCGGCCCGGCGGGGGCGATCCGCCCGCTATCATAATGACCCCCTAAATGTTTACCTGTTCTTACCCTCTGGCAGCTTGGCACAGAGCAGTCAGGCTAAACTAAAGAGGCAATGTGTAAATTATTTGTGCACACACACACAGTAACAAAGTGAAAACACCATAAAAGTACTCTACGCCAATTTAGAAAAATAGTCAATATTTATCTGAGTATAACAAGACCAAAATGACAGACATACAACATACACAAATCAAGATATGATTTTTACAAGATTAAATCAAAATGTAGTGCTTAGAAGTCAATAGCTCCAACTGGGGCTATCTGGTCGCGCTTGACCAGGGCGATGCCAAAGTTTCAGTGTGACCACGATGGAGCATGGGCCGGATACATGAGTCACACAGACCCACTGACAGTACCTTGGATGAGTCGAGGCTCGGGGACGATGCGTTGAAAAACAAAGATGATGCGTCACTGTCGAAGGTCATGTGTCAGTTCCTAAGTCGGGCAATGTCATTGATGTGTCGATGTCAAAAGTGCCGTGAGTTGGTTCAAGGTGTCAATGTTGAACCCCTAGGCCGTAGGAGATGGATTGGCGTGAAGCTGCGCTGGGCCGAGAATGCATCGGAGATGGGGACAGTGCGTCGCAGACGTCGGCTATGTGGTGTCCGAGACTCATACAGCAGCGGTGATTCGGAGGCACTGCATCTGCAAAGTTTGGGCTGCGTTGTAAGTCGAGGTCATTGCGTTGCGCAGTCGGTGAGCAATGTCCACGGCTTTGTTGCAGGCAGCGGCGATGCGTCAATATCACAGAGAAATGTGCCGGTTCTGATCGACACTTCGGGGTCGATGTGTCCGTTTCTTGGGTTGCAGCACCAAACACTCACTTCCAAGGGCCCAGGACTAGAATTGACACCACTTGGCAGGGCAGAACTCACAGCAGAGGAGCCCAGGTGCTGGTAGCAAGATGCATGTAAAGTCTTTGATATCCCTGAGACTTCAGAAACAAAAGGCAAGCTCTTGGAGAACCTTTAGAGATGCAGGATGTAGAGAGTCAAGTCCAATCCTCTCACTACCAGGCAAGAAGCAGCAGGCCAACACAGCAAAGCAACAGCTCTTCTTCCTGGTAGAATGTCCTCAGTCCCAGAAGTGTTCTGAGGAGGTCCAGTACTTATACCCATTTTAGACTTTGAAGTAGGAAGACTTCAAAGAAAGGTCTTTGTAGTGCACAAGACCCTTACGTTTCCTGCCCTGGCTCCAGACACACTACAGGGGGTATGCAACTCTTTGTGTGGTGAACGGCACAGCCCTATTCAGGTGCAAGTGTCAGCTCCTACCTCTCACTCTAGCTCAAGAAGACCCATCAGCCTGGTGATGAGCCATCAGTATATGCAGGTCACACCTCAGCTCTCTTTGTGTGTGACTGTCTTGAGGGAATGCACAAAGGCCAGCTGTCACCCAACCCAGATGTGTATTTCAGAGACAGGCAGAGGCACAGAATAGTTCAAGTAAGAAAATGCCAACTTTCTAAAAGTGTCCTTTTCAGACCTGCTATTTAAAAACCAACTTCCCTAAAAGATGTGTTTTTAAATTTTGAGTCCAGAGACACCAAATTTACTTTTCCCATCTTTTCCCAATTGGAAGTTACACTTGTAAAGTGTCAAAAGGCAGCTTCAATGCTAACCTATGAGAGAAATAGGCCTTGCTGTAGTGAAAAATAAATTTAGCATGTTTTCACTACTAGGACATGTAAAACTACTCAAAAGTTCATGCATTACCTTTTAAATACACTTCACCCTTCCCATGGGGCTGCCTGGGCCTACCTCAGGGGTAACATGTGTAATAAAAGGGAAGGTTTGGACCTGGCAAGTGGGTGAACTTGGCATGTGAAAATGACAGTTTAAAACTGCACACACAGGCTTACAGTGGCAGGCCGGAGTCATTTTTGAAGGGCTACCAATGTGGGTGGCACAGTCAGTGCTGTAGGCCCACTGGTAGCATTTGATTTACAGGCCCTGGGCACATGTATTGCACTGTACTAGGGACTTATCAGTAAATCAGATATGCCAACCATGTAGAAACCAAATACCATTAGAATTTGAACACAGAGCTCATGCACTTTAGCACTGGTTAGCAGTGAAAAAGTGCACATATTCTTAAAGCCAGCAAAAACGAAGTTCAGCACACAGTTAAAAACAGAAGGTCAGAGGCAAAACTTCAGGGTAAACCATGCCAAAAGAGGCCAGGTCTAATGTGTCCCCCCCAGCAGAAGTGGGGAGAATTACCGAACCCCTTGGGAGTTCTCTTCACTAAGGCGGAAGAACCCGGAAAGACCGTCAGCGTTGGCATGTTCTGTTCCAGGATAATGTTCTTCCATTCTGTGTAGGGAAATGGAACACCTCAACAGTTTAGGATTCTCAACCCTCATCTGCATTAACTATCTGTGGGGCCTGTGGTCTGTCTGAACCCGGAAGTGATTCCCAAACAAGTAGGGTCTTAGGTTCTTCAGTGCCACAGCAAAAGCTTCTCTTTCTATTGAGCTCCACCTCTGCTCCCTGGGAAGTAACCTCCTACTAATAACGACTACAGGTTGATCTAGGACCTCTTCATTTAGCTGTGAAAGCACAGCCCATACCCCATGCTCTGAGGCATCAGTCTGCACCACGATTTTTTGGGAGAAGTCAGGAGCCTTGAGCATGGGCACTGTGCACATGGCCTCCTTCGGGGTATCAAAAGCGGTCTGGCACGTCTCTGTCTCGATCACCTGATGTGACTGCTGTTTGGAAGTCAGCTCTGTCATAGGGGCAACAATGGTGCTGTATCCCTTGACGAATCTCCTGTAACAGCCAGTGAGGCCTCGAAGGTTCTCACTTCTGTCTGGGTCTTGGGGGGTGTCCAAGCCAGAATGGGGTCAATCTTTGGTTGCAGGGGCTGCACCTTGCCGTCCCCTACTTGGTGTCCCAAGTAAACCACAGAACCCTGCCCTATCAGGCAGTTACTGGGTTTTGATAATTTGGCCTGCACTCTGAGGGCCCACAGCACTTCTTTGAGTTGGTTCAAATGGTCCTCCCAACTGGAGCTGAAGACTGCAATGTCATCAATGTATTCTCCAACCCAGACAGGACCTGGTTGACCAACCTCTGAAAGGTGGCAGGGGCATTCTTCAACCCAAATGGCATGACACAGAACTGGTAGTGCCCTTCTGGCGTTGAGAACGCTGACCTCTCTTGTGCCCCCTTGGTCAAGGCAATCTGCCAGTACCCAGACGTTAAATCAAACGTGCTAAGGAACTTGGCGGCTCCAAGCCGATCAATGAGCTCATCAGCTCTGGGGATGGGGTGTGCATCAGTCTTGGTGGCCACATTGAGCTCATGGTAGTCCATATAGAACCGGAGTTCAGGTGTGACACCGGGTGGAGCAGCCTTGAGGACCAAAACCACTGGACTGAACCAAGGACTGTTGGGGAGCTCAATAACCCCTACCTCCAGCATCTTAGAGACTTCCTCCTTGATAATGGCAGTGGGTGACTCCTGGGGTGAGCGAGAACTGAGATGCAAACTGTACCAGCAACTGGCGACAGTCTCTCTTCTGATCTAGAGTCAGAGTAGAGGAGAGGCTCACACCCTCTTCTGACCCATCCTGCTCTTTGGAAGATAGGAGGTGGGGAGAGGTTTACGCTCCTCTTCCACCCCTTATGGAAAGGCAAGATAGCCACCACAAGGTCGACCCTCTACGAGGCTCCCGGTTTTGGGATCACTTTTTTTGTCTAAATCTCCATTAATCCTACCATATGCTCCCTGCCGCTGTCGCAACCTGACTACTAACTCCCCAGCAACTTTGCAAATGTAACTGGGTTTGGAACTGTACTTGACCTTCAACGATTCCACCACAATGTCCCTTGAGGTTTCTGATTCGGACTCCCAGCAAGCTGGAAGATGGAGTCACTGGGTATACGCAATTGTCCTCTAATCTGTAGAGGCCTTCCCTCCTGTGGATGCAATTGCTTGCGTTTCAGTTGTCACTGCTCTCCAGGTGGGTGACTGAGGTGGAGGACTGATCGCTGATCGATACCGGAGTCCGCCATGTTGATGCCGATGACCGCTATAACAGGAAGGTGGTAGGCGTTGTGGCCTGACATCCCCCACCAGTGGCGGCTCCTCCAGGAGCGTCGCCCCACTGCTTTTCAGCTGTGTAAAAAAAGGAAAAATAAAATGATAACTCGATATTATTATCATTTTTTCCCCCTGCTGAGGCCGTTTCATGGGCGGGGCTGCTCTGCTCACAAAGGAGCAAGGGAAGGAGTGGTGGGCACTCTGTAAGTGCGCATGACAGTTTGGCCGGCCGTCTGGGCCGGCCAAACAGTCATGCGCACTTAGCATGTTCTTCACCAGACTGTATTACAGCATAGGTGAAGAACATTCACAGGCCCATAGTCCCCGTTGGAGCGCTGAACCACAGTGCTCAGACCAATCACGAAGCTGCCATCAGCAGTGTCGTGATTAGCTAGAGAAGCCTGTGTGCTCCCTGCTTCAGTTCCGGCTGTGGAGAGACGACGGAGGAGAGAAGCGATGGAGAGATACGTTTATTATTATTTTTTTTCTACACACACCCCACTTCCTTCCCCCGCCCCACCACCTCTGATCCATGCCAGCCATCACTGTCCCCCACCCACCTCGGTCTGACATTTTTGTCCCACACTGCACCGTGCATGTTCTTTGGGGCTGATATTGAACACAGCGCTCGCCGGTCCTTATTCCCCAGACCAAGACCCCTGATGTCTATGCTGAATCCCATCCAGCCTTCTGGCGCGAGATCAGCATAACCCCGGGCCCTCTTTCTTCTTTCTGTAGCCCCATGGTGACTAAAGCTTCCTGTGAGATCCATAGCCCAATTTCCGGGTTGGCACTGCCCTTGCCCTGCCGTAGGGGTACATCCTTCAGGATGGACATTTTCTGGGTCATGGTCACTTCATAATGGAGCAGAACCTGCCAAAGACACCGGCCGCTGCAGCTGTAGAGCGGTAAACTGCTGGAATTATTACTTTCTCTCCAGGAGGCCATCCTACAGTCCCAGGGATCACTGAGTGGGACTGTAGTAGCCCACGCCTATGCTCAGGAGCTTGCAAGGTGCCAAAGCACTTGTTTCTGTTGCTGTGGTTCTGCACTCGTGCTCTTCCAGGGCCGGTTGGGAGCTCGATGCTCATCGCTCCCTTGGCCTCGCTCTTCCCAGGCCGGTTGGGAGCTCGATGCTCACCGGTCCCTTGGCCTCTTGCTGAGCCCTTACAGCCTGGACCTGACCGCTCTCCCTCGTTTGCACATGGTGTGAGCAAGGTGCCTTGTCTCTCCCGACCAATGACTTAGCCTGTGCGCGGTGAGTAACATAATTGCGTAAGGCTACCCTCGCCTCTATAGGGTTCCTTGCTTTTGTTCTTTTGACTTGTCCTTCGAACTACAGACCCTTTGTTTTTGCTTTTTTTGTGTGTTGAGGTTGCTGTTTTGACCTAGGAGTGGACTTACTAGTCTTTTTGCCACCATATTGTATATCCCAGAGTTTCATTTGGTCCTCATCACCTCAGCCCCCCCTCTATTATGCCCCAATTCTGGCTATGCTTTCACTATCCAAGATGGCCCCCAACTCGGTCCTTTAACCCTCTCCCACCCTATACAAGAACAAAGAACTTCTCACACTATCTAGAAGCAGCCCTCTCCTTTGCTTGCACCTTGGCAGCCATCTTGTAGTGGCTATCTCCTTTATTTACATTCAACCTCCTCTACCTTCTCTAATCTGCCCCACCCTTCTTAGCACTCTCATCATGGAACCTCCCCATATCAACAGTTTGAACCCACTATTGTCCTCCACAGGAAACAATTCTTTCAATATAAATTTCCCCCCAAATCTAACCAAACATGTTACAAAAACTCTTAAACATAAAATTCTAAAATTGAGTACAGAAACAATAATAATAGACTCCTACTTTTGCTGCAATTAGGGTACAATACTTAATGACCTTATATTATTCACCAAGCGCCATGCTCAGTGGAGAAAGGTGCTATCTTCTGTACTCAAGACTACCACCACCAAGAAAATACCTCTGAAGCTATAAACTTACCATCTCGCCCTCTCCTGCATACAATGCAAAAGCTACCATCTCCATCTATAATAATGGCACTGTGCTCATTCAGTCCTCTAACTGCAACTTGGAACTCTTCGACAATCTCTTCCCCTACTTCATGGCTAAGCTAGACAGGGATACTACCCCTTCCCCCGTACCCCTACTTCCCACAGAATCTCTTCCCAGGTATAACCACTTCAAACCTAATCCATCCACCTCACCCCCACTACTCTCCCATGATAGACACCTACTCTCCCACCCCTGGGATCTCCACCACATACCATCATACAACCTCCTTTCGAGAGAGCACCAACCCTGGCTCTAACCATCACACCGACAACTCTCTTCCCCAACTGACTAATGAACTCATTTCCAACACTGCTCTATCTTGGGCTAGGAGCTACACCTCACCCAATCAGCGTACTAATAGTACAACACCGTTCGTAGTTCCTACTAACTTCCTGTCTCCTATCTCCTCTGATTCTACATGTTCCCAGTTTGACAGTGCTAGCACCAGACACATCTGTTCTCTATGACCACCTTCCTTCTTACCCCCATGCTCCACCTCTAAGTACGAACTCTGACCTTAACCCCTTCTCCCTTCCTCGGGTCACTCCCAATTCTCCTATCCATTGCTTCGAATGGAGGACCTCTCCCCTCACCCCCAATTGAACACTCAATCCCCCCATCCTAATCAACTCAACAGTCACTCCATCTCCAATAGTGCCTCCCAGCTCTATTCTTCACTCGATGCAATAAATCAGATCTACTGTTGATGAGGACTGATAGCCTTAATCGCTAGATCCACCATAAGACCCGTAACATCCCCACCCCATTGCGCATTCCTGCTGGTAGTTCCATTAAAACTTAGGCATCGCAACTTAGATGGAAATGTAAACTGAATCTCAACCATTCTGCCCGGCCAAACAGTTTAGTTAGACACCTATCTTACAATGATATCCTCTCCCTTCTTTCCTCATAAAACCTCGCCCCAATTGACCACGTTTGTACCCTCAGAAAAGATTCAAACTATTATCATCCATCTACCCAGTGAACCCCATCCTAGACCCAGATCCATTAATAAAATGAACTTCAAAACTATCCCCATCGCACACTCATCTAACACTGTTACTAAAACGCACCTAAAATGTTCACTACTCAACTGCTGGTCAGCAGTGAAACGTGCTGCCGACATAGTGGACCTTATACTCAATCTGGAGCTAGAACTCCCAATTCTTATCGAAACCTGGCTAAATGAATCCTCATCCACTATTCTAGACATCCTAGTTCCACCCAGCCATGACATCCTCCGTCTAGACTGCGCAGACCGCTATGGGGGTGGACTAGCTTGTATAAATCAGAATAACCTCTCAGTAAAACAATCACTCACTATGCCAATATCCTCCTGCGAATATCTGAGGATCAACATCTCAACCAAAGATAATGTAACCTGCACGTTGCACATAATCTACCACCCTCCTGGAGATTATCATACTTTCATTGAACAAATCATGGAGGTCATATCTATCAACAATGACCCACACAAGAACCAGATTTTTGTAGGTGATTTTAACATTCACTGGAACGATACAAGAGATCCGTTTTTTAACAGTTTCAAGGCCTTTCTCCTTGACCTCAACCTAATCCAAGCCTCCAACAGCCCTACTCACAGTAAAGGGGGCCACATTAGACTTAATCATTGCTAAGGAGAATACCATCCAAATTGACTCTATTTTACCTTTCGACTGGACTGACCACCACTGCTTCACCTTCTCCATAGCTGAACAGGCAACCATCCTCAAAGGTCAACCAGTAAAAACCAAGCATTGGGTTAGAGACACTCGTAGCCTCAATCCATGCATGCTATCTGCTTTCAGCCACAATTTTGTGCCCCCGCCCACTTATATGTCCGACTCACAAGACCTCACTGATCATTATTTTAGCTCTATGTCCAACTTCTGGGACTCCATTGCCCTCAAACAATTAAAGACAGTCCTGATAAAAAGATCTAACCCATGGCAACTGTAGCCTTAATGAGGAATGCCACTCCCTTAGACTTGCTGAAAGAGCATGGAGAGTGACCCCATCTCCAATGAACCTCTTACTTCTGTGGCAGAAAAAAGGAATGTCTGCAATAGAATCATTAGAAGCTCTAAATCGGCTTATTTTTGACAACAGTTAGACACAGCTATTAACCGACCCAAAAATATCTTTGACATTTTCAAAAATCAAATCAATAGAACATGCAGCTCCCCCTCTTCAGACCTTAAACCTCTACCAAATTGCCAAACATTTGCCTCCTTCTTTCTAGAGAAAACTAAGTTAATTGACTCTAATCTCCAGAATGCTGCAAATCTCCTACCGATTCAAGCCTCACCACCTCACACCTCCATATCACATGAAGAATGCCCTGGTAGTCACCTCCTCAAACCTAAAAACAATGCCTCCTGGTCCTTCTTCCAGTCTTTTGATGAAAATGACATCTTAAAACTACTGAATAAAATACTCTAATCACTTAATTGACCCTCTACTCTCCAAACTCCTCATTGAAACTATATACCTCCTGCTCCCCTTATGGACCACGATTAGCAATGCCTTTCTTACACAAGGCTTCCAAAAAAGGGGCCAAGTCACCCTTATCTTGAAAAAGCCTGAGTCAGACCTTTCCGATCCCAACAACTAGCGCCCAGTGTCCAGTATCCCAAACCTAGCCACGCTCTTGAAAAAATGCATTCAACAACTCTGCAGTCACATTGGCCAATTCCAACTCCTCGACCAATACCAAACTGGCTTCAGACCAGGTCACAGTACTGACAATGCCATGGTCCACATTGTTGATGGCGCTTTACGCTTACTCGAGCAAAACAAGTCCTGTCCTGCTTATTAATCCTTCTTGACCTGCCAGCTGCGTTTGACACTATCAAACATGAAACTCTCATGAACCTCTTAGAACTCAGGATAGGAATCTCTGACACTGTATTAAAATGGTTTTCTTCATTCCTACAAAACAGATGTCAAAGAGTCCTGATCAACCACACCCTATTCGACCAGACGCCTGTCTCGCTCGGCGTACCCCGAGGCTCTATGCTTTCCCCCACCCTGTTCAACCTGTACATTGAACCCTTGACTGAAATCCTCAAATTCTCTAACATCTCCTACCATATTTAGGCTGATGATATACAATTTATATGAAAATTGCATCACCCAAAGACATCTGCACCCTCAACATCACCCTCACGAAAACTCAACATTAGCTGACTCGCAACCTCCTCAAACTTAACGCCCTCAAAACCGAATTCCTATTAATCTCTCCACCCACCTCCACCTCTAATATCAATGACTAGCTCCCACTTCTTACAGACTTGAACTGTACCTCACATATCGTCAAATCTGCAAAATCCGTAAGAATTATACTGGACAACAACCGCTCCATGCAGAACATTATTAGCGCCTCTACTAGAGGGGCCAATGTCCAACTTCAAGCATTGAGGAAACTTAAACTCTTCCTGCCTACTGCAGATCTCAAAATAGGGGTCAAATCACTTGTGATCCTCAAACTTGACTATGGGAATGCTACCCTCATCGGCCTACCAAAAATAAAACTAGCGCCTATGAAGGCTACCCTGAATGCGGCTGCTCGACTCATCATAGTCACCAAAAAGTGATCATATCACCCTTGTCCTACATACTCTGAACTGGCTACCATTTGAGGCTAGGACTTACCTAAAAATTGCCTGCATGACGCACAAAGCCATTCACCACAACACTCCTTGCTACTTAGCCCAGAAACTGGTTCTATCTGGTGAGAATAGATCTTCTCGTAGCACAAGCTCCCTACTGCTGAAGCCCCAAATATTTAACAAAAAGAAAACCTACAAGCAAACTTTCTCCAGAATTGCCCATAAAATTTGGAACTCTCTTCCCCGGAGATCAGGACCAACCCTTAAATAACCCTCTTCATAAAAGAAGTAAAAATGATACTACTAAATAGTCCCCTTCCTCTCTGAACGATTAACTGTACTTCCATGAATCCAGCCATTCCTAACCATTGTTTTCTCTTTGTTTTCCCTTGTTTGACATTCTATCATTTATTTTTATGACCCTTGCAGTTATGTTCTTGCCGATCTCCCGCTCACCACTACTAATGGGTACATTTCATTACTATGCCCTGCTACCCCTATTAGTCTTGCTTCTTGGTATCACCTGTGACTCTATACATTACTTTGTGAAAATTCCATGTTATTCTCCTTTGTACAGTGCTTTGATATCATCCTATGATTCTTTTTATTATCCTGTTTACATCCTCTGTTATTTTCCATTGTACAGCGCTCTTATACCAGAAATGGTATTGCTCGCGATATATAAAACGTCATAAATAAATAACTCATCTGTGACCAAGAGCATCGTCAACTTAGACCTCTCAAAGTGTGTCTTGAGGCAGTTCATGTGCAGGACCCTCAAAGGGTTCCTAGGAGCCTGTAAGTCCACCAGGGAGGTGACGTCACTCTTGCGTACCTTTACCTCAATTGGGCCGGACCAGCAGTCTTGCAGAGCACGGGGCTCCACGGGCACCATTACCCACACCTTCTGACAAGGCTGAAACTCAACCATAGTGGTATTCTGTTCATACCAGCATTTCATGTCCTCCTGGCTAGCTACCAGATTCTCCTGGGTGAGTTTCCGGGAGCGGGCTGTCTGATTGCGGAAGGCCAGCATGTAGCTGAAGACATCCTGGGGTGCCTTCCTGGGAGCTTGCTCCCAGCCCTCCTTCACCAAACTGAGAGGACCTCTCACAGGGTGCTCGTACAGAAGTTCAAAAGGCCTGAAGCCAACCCCCTTCTGCAGTACTTCCCTGTAGGCAAATAAAAGACATGGCAGGAGGACATCCCACTTACGCCTCATGCGTTCAGGTAGACCCATTATCATGTCTTGGAGGGTACGGTTGAATCATTCAATCAACCCATTGGTTTGGGGGTGATAAGGAGTGGAGAACTTGTAGGCTACCCCACACTCCTTCTACATGGCCTTCATGTACAGGGACATTAAGATATAGCCTCCTAGGGAAACCCACTCAGGTAAAGACCCCTATCAGTGTCTTGGCCGCGGCAGGTGCAGACACTGTCCTCAGATGAATAGCTTCCGGGTACCGGGTGGCATGGTCCTCCAAGACCAGGATGAACCTGTTGCCCATGGCTGTCTTGGGATGCAGAGGCCCCACAATGTCAATGCCACCCACTCGAACGGGGTGCTCACGACAGGTAAAGGGTGCAGGGGGCTTTGCATTTCCCCCCCATCGTGCCACTCACCTTGCAGGTAGGACAGGTGCTGCAGAATGAATCTGAGGCCTCCCTCATTTGAGGCCAATACAAGTGGGTGACAAGCCTGTCAAATGTCTTGTCTTGCCCCAAATGACCTGCCAGTGACCTGCCAGACCCAGTAGGAAGATTATGAAGCGCTGGGGTATCACCAGCAGACAGGCTGCACCAGGCAGGGGAACCTTAAGCTCACTATACAGGAGACCACTCTCCCAGTAAATCAGGGTGTTTGCCAGAGGTATCACCAGCTGCCTGGGCCTTGGCCTGCTGCTGAAGACCCACAAGAGTAGGTCACTCCTTCTCTGCCACGGAGAACTCCACGGAGGGACCTCTGTCCTGCTGTTCAGGCAGATTCTCCAGTTCGGCCACTTCCTCTCCTGTAGGTTCCGGGTCATCCCCTTCAGGGTCAGCCTCCTCCCAGACCATGGGAATTTAAGTTGCAGGTTTCTCATGCCCCTTGTCCTTCCTCTTCTTGGAAGGGACACTCTTTCAGGCTCCAGGTCCTTCTGATCATCCTCACGTGCTGCCATGGACCGTGTGGTCAGGCACACCCACTCAGGCAACCCCAACATCTCCAAGTGTGACCTGAGCTCCATCTCCTTCCAGGCTGTATGCTCCCGGTCATTTCCCAGCAGACAATCCACAGGCATGGATGGACTCACAGCTACCGTAAAGGAGCCTGAGACACCCCCATTCTAAAGGAACATGAGCCACTAAACGTTGACTCTCATGGCTATCTACAGCAACAACTTTGGTGGACCACATTAGAGACTACCTGCTCTGAAGACCCCAGATGACACCGGACAATTGTCTTGCTGGCTCTTATATCTCTCAAAGCCTCCATTCTGTGCCCATTAATGGTAACCCACTGCCTATACTTCCTAGTATTGTCAGGCATGAGGGTTCTCAGTACCATTTCACTGTCACCCAGGGACAATAGGGTTACCTCAGCTGTATCCCCACCACAACACACAACTCATCAACATATTGGAGGAGGAGGGTGGGCCCAATCTTCAAAAGGGGGGCATAACCCAGTAAGGTCAGGCAATTTTTGCAAGGCAATCATTGTATCCAGACGAACGCTACGCAAAGCGCGGCGCGTGCACCAATGTCATCCCTCAAATAAAACAGCTGCGGCAGTGAAATTGGCAAAAAGGTCACATAACAAAATCGTTTGGGAGATTCAGATGGAAAGAAAGGATAAGCAATGGGTTACAATCTTTCATCTATTAAAGGATTCAAGCGTGATTTTGGGCCCACATTAATACATTAAAAAAACGGAAACATGAGCAGGGAAAATGGGGTCTCAGACACAGCCTGGGTGCGCCACATTGCTGAGCTGTGTGTGGCACAGACAGATAACCTAACAGAGGTTAGTGGGCCCTCCTTCCCAACTTTACCTTTTAAAGAAAAGTTGGGGGTAGCCGAACTAAGCCGACATCATCAAGCGGTTGTGGAGGAAGGATTGGGCCGGCCCGAGGAAGAGATCCAGGGGGCTGAGCGCAAACTAACAGATGGGCGAAAGGTGGCAAAGGTATTAGTAAAGCTGAAAGCCAATGGAGCCCCGGGCCCGAACGGGCTGCCAGCTGGCCTTTTCAAGGAGGCGCATGAAGTTTGGGCAGTTATCCTGTCAGCACCTTATAACCACTGCTTTCTAAACGCTGATATACCAGACGGTTGGAAAGGATCAATTTTATAATTTTATGCCCTATATTTAAGAGTTAAGATCGGACCGCAGCTGCAAACTATAGATTGGTTGCCTTACTGGATATTGAAGCAAAAGTCTATGCCCGAATTTTACTAGAACAATTAGAATCTTGGGTGGCAGAGGAGGGAATATTGCCATTTTTTCAAACAGGGTTCAGGGCTGGTGCTTCCGCAGTAGATAATATTCAAGCTCTCTCTGTCCTTAGGCATAAGGCTATCCAGAAGAACAGACCACCTCTCCTGTGCTGCTTTATATATTATAGTGCAGCTTTTGATAGGGTAGATAGAGCCATTTTATGGAGGAAGCTTGCGGGCTGGGGTATACCATCGAACTTGTTAAGAGCCATCATATCAATATATACAGAGACATTGGTTCGAGTAAAAATGAGCGCAACAACAGTAACACAGAAAGTAAAAATGAAGCGAGGGTTAAAACAGGGTTGCGTGTTGGCACCCATGTTGTTTAATCTGTACACGGCAGATCTAGGGAAAGCTCTGGAGGGCTGTAGCTTGGTCCCCCCTAATCTAAGTTCAGTGCGATTACAAATAATCCAATACGCCGATGATATTGTGGTCATGGATCAC
The DNA here is from genome assembly GCA_963921515.1 of Calotriton arnoldi. Classification (NCBI taxonomy): domain Eukaryota; kingdom Metazoa; phylum Chordata; class Amphibia; order Caudata; family Salamandridae; genus Calotriton; species Calotriton arnoldi. Next base: position 452,454 of record CAWUFW010012228.1, read on the forward strand.
ACCAAGTCAGGGTTGCAAAGGGCTTTAAACGCTTTGGGTAGTTATAACAAGGCGAACCATTTATTGGTAAATCAGTCCAAAACTAAAGTCCTGATATTCGGGTGTTACCGTAGGAAGAAGTTGGCAACCTGGCAGTTGGGAGGTCAGACCATCACCACTGCAAGGCTTTATAAATATCTGGGCGTGTAGTTTAATGAATCTGGTTCTGCAGCAGCCCAAGTTAAAGATATTAATAAGAAAGCAGCAGCTATTACTTATGGAATTGGCCAGCTGAATCATCTATTAAGTAGCACTTCTGCTTCACCTAATTTAAGAGTTATAAAGGTAACCTTACTCCCAGCTTTGCAGCATGGGGAACTAGCCTATCCAGGCGCGATAGATGAAGAGTTAGAGCTATGCCACATCAGAGCATATAAAAAAATATTCCATCAACCGCGACATGTCCGACGCTCCAGGTTAAGACTTGAGCTGGGGTTAATAACTCAATCAATAGATTGTAAGGCTTCCTTGTTAAAATATTATATCAGGTGTAGAAGGGCTCCCAAGCAATCCTTAAAAAATTATTTGCAATCGATTTATGAAAAATTGGGTAATCCATGGTCTAGCCAACTCAAAGAGGCAATTCTGTTATTCAAGATCGAGGTGTCCGCTTTGGGGGTCGGTGCCATCCCTTATCGGGCATGGAAGACAGCCATTAATAAGCAAATGAAAGAGTCCTCCTGGGAACAGGATATACGGTCTGTTGAGAGTAAAGGATGGGCTCAGCCCCTGACGGATTCCTATCTAGTTGGGAAGCCACAAAACTATTTTTCGGATCTCATTAACGCAAACACTCGGGGCCAAATCCTATATATGAGAGTGCTTGCTTTACCAATAAGAGATTTTAACCCGCTGTGGGCAGGCGGCAGGGGTGACTTTAAGTGTAGGCTATGCAACAATTATCGGGAATCATGGTTTCATTTGTTATGCTGTTGCCCTTTCCTAGATCAACAAAGAAGACTACTGCTAAAACCTATTTTTTTGGCAGAGGGCGTTCGCTCTTGTGCACAGGCATATGCCTTTCGCTTTAGCAGCAGCTCTCCAGGTGGGCTGGGGAGATCTGCTAAATTTGTATATATTTTAAACAAATTACTGTTGAATACTCGGGCGAGAGCATTTCCTCTGAAATAACGTCTGCGATTATCTAAGTAGCTTTGCAGATGTGTATGTATGAGCCGAGCTGCGAGGAAGGATGGGGCCTGGTGGTGAGGTTTAATCCTTCTTAGACGGAAATCTTGGGAGGCACGGCTCATAAAAGAAGTATTGGTAGCTCTAAGAAAGGCAAGTTTAGAATGCTACAAACATTTTGTCCTTTCAGATTGAAATGCCCCATCAGCCCCCAAGTAACGGCTATGGCATTATTTTAATTGAGCCCACGTTATTTTAATCTAGCCTTGTGTACTTACAGCTGACTTTGTTTTAGGATTACAATATATTGTACATGTATTTTAGTGGTAATGAGATTATGCTCAACTGACTGAGGAGTTGACCCTGTCAGACTGGGTTAGAACGAGGCATTTGGTATTTTAATAAGGATATTGTATAGGTTATTTAAAGAATGGAATATTGCAATTACAGCATTTAATGAGTCTTAGATGATGAAGTGATTCATATTGTTTGATTTTAACGATTTTATGTCTATTTGTTATGGATTTAATTAACTATACAATAAGCATTACAAGTACAATTACACAACTCATTCTCTCCCACTCCGAAGAAACCACAAACCCCATGACCTGCTTCCACAACTGCATGACAGACGTCACCAACTGGATGAAAGACATCTGCCTGAAGCTCAAAAAGGACAAGACAGAGGCACTGATTTTCAGAAACAAAAGCTCCCCATGGGACGCATCCTAGTGGCACTCAAAACTCAGGCCTATTACTACCCCCACTGACCATGCTAGAAACCTAGGTATCATTCTGGAAAACTAGCTAACCATGAGGACTCAGGTCGACTCTGTCTCCTCCTCCTGCTTCTTCATTCTCTGTATGCTTCGTAAGATATTCAAATGGCTACCCCAAAGCTCAAGATGCACCATCACCCAGGCCCTCATCTCCAGCTGACTGAACTATGCAATACTCTCTACGCAGGGATCGCAGCTCACCTTCTCTGATGACTACAGATCATACAGAACTCCACAACCAGACTCGTCCTGCATCTCCCTAGATGAACCCTCTACAGAAAAGATGCTAGTACGAGCTCCTGACCCAGGCATACAAGGCACTACACAACTGCGGATACGCATATTTGAACTTCAATCAGCGCCACCAGGCATCTGCACGTCCCTTTCTCTAACCCCCACCCCGCATCCGATGTAGCAGATATGGAGGTCGCTTCTTCTCCTACCTAGCAGTGAAGACCTGGAACGAGCTACCCTTTCGTCTACGGACCTCTCCATCTCTTCCAGAGTTCCAAAAGTCCCTGAAGACTTGGCTATTCGGCTAATCAACTGCACCACCAGTGCCTGGATACCCTCACGGGCGACAAGCTGCTCTCTACAAATCTGCTGATTTATTGATCATTCCCTGCGCTGGAGCACTTTCTTCCTGCCTAGTGCCCCGCCTACGCACACACACATTTGAAGCTTAGTGCAAAAGTGTGTGCTTGATGTCTAGCGTAGATTTGTACTAAAAGGATAACATTTCGGTGCAAAATACTATGCTCAGACATAGTTAAAAAATGTTCTAACTTTGTATGTGTGCTGCAAAGCACTCCTCTTCTGCCTCCAAAAGCCACAGACTTTGCCACGGGCAACTCACACTGTGACAGTGGGAAAGGAATGCATATCCAACCACCATACAGGCTGGTGGTCTTTCATACTTTGCTGGCTACATTAGTTATCATGGTGTAGGCTACCCTTTTACACCTACAATGCAGAATTTAATGATTGGTCAGCTGACATCTCATGTGCAGGAGGAATGATCTCTGTCTGGCTGCTTCAGGCTGTGATTCCGCTCTCAGCTGTTTGACAGAGTCATATATGCTCTTGCGCCCGAAAATGCTTTAACTATATATGTGTGATGGGTCAAATTACGTGCAGTGTCCCGGGAGCGCCAGGGCCATATATGCCTGCTATTTTTGCTTCTGGAGCATTGTAATATTACAGAAGTGGCCAGAGGTGCTGTGTGGCCCCTTCTGTAATACAGAAAGCGCAGTACACATATAGCAGCCATGAGTTTGCAGCTGCTGTCTTTTGGGGACCTAAGCAAAAACAAGGGCTGCCCGTAATAGAAACCCCCTGGAACAAGAGGCAAAGTAACACACATGCAGAATAAGGGAGGGTTCCATAAGATAAAAGGATTCAATTTCAACAACAACTGATGTCATACTATAATGCAGGTGTCTCCAACCAGTCCATCATGAGCTACCAGTACCTCACAGACACATTCAGAGTAGCTCACAGCCTGAGTCCATTTTTCAGTCAGCACAAGGTCACTTTTTCCTTTTAAAGTTAAGGGAAGTGTGTGTTTATTTTACATTTTTATCTTCAGGCTGCAGATAGCAGGGCCTGATAATGAGCAGTGCTGGGGTCAGATTTATGTCCCAGGGCACATAGGGGAAAGAACGGGAGCACTGAGGTATTTACATCTTAAATAAAAGTATTTGTCAACTCAATATTGGAGCACCGGAACACAATGATGTTTCTGAATGCTTTTAAATGGAAGAACATTAAAATGAAGAGTTAATTTAATGATTAAGTTAACTCTTCATTTTGATTGTATCCCATTTCAAAGTGTTGAATTTACAAACAGCAGGCCTCTTACTCCCAGTGGCCAGCAGACACCCCATATTTATAACTGAAAAATACTGGCATTGTTTTCAAATGGGAGAAATTTAAAGTGGATACAAATATTTATATGAAACACTGAGTCAATGTTTTTCCCCACTTTCAATTAAGCCAATTACGTCTTAATCTTTCATTAAACATGTTTCTTCACTTTAAATTCCTCCTATTTAAACAAATGGCTGTTTTTCTGTTGTAAATATGGCACCATGTCTGTTAAAGATTGCAGGAATCGCTGTTAGCATGAGCTGAAAGCCATTTTGTACTTGGCAGCCATTTTAGTTAGCCATGTGCTCGCCATGTGCTTTCTCCCTCTTCCAGAGTCTTGCACATGCTCAGAGAGGCCTAGCTGGTAGAATGCACCTGCTCCTAGTATAGAACTGTCAGGCTATTCTTACTCATGTATGCAGTTTAGTCTCCCCTCCCACTTTGTGGAGCAAGCAAATTTTGTATACCCATATTAGTCAACAAGCATGCTTGTATGTGCTAGGACCTCCCTTGATTTTATGCTGACTATATAACAAATGCATATATAAGGACCCTGTTCTCTGCACTCATTAGAATGCCTCCTACAGTGGCCTGCGGGTACCGTAAGATGCAATCTCCCTCATCTGAGGTTAATAAAACATGTTTTTTGATATTACAGCTTCTGTGCCAATCTCTTCTTTGTTGGTCTTAAGGACCAGATGTATCAGTGAACCCCTAAGAAGGTTTTTATTTCTACAAATGGCGCCCGAACAGGGACCTCATCGGTGCAGCGGCTATCCAAGGGAGTGGTCTTGAAGGGAGACAGGAATCTACTGAGGAGTACAGGACAGGAATCTACTGAGGAGGTACCCTGCGCACGGAGATTGTTTGTCTTCCAGCCCAGTATATTTCTGGTCTTCCTGATCTGATCCTCCAAGTGTTTGCCGCTCCCGACTGAGAACTTCTTTGGCGTGAGTATTTTAAAATGACCGTTAGGTCACTCAGAACTTGGCAGTTGGAAGCTGAAGACTTTGGTTTGGTAAGGTTGCTAAGGCAACACTTTTGTTTGGAATGACTTGGCCAAGATTTTGGTTTGTTTGTTTGTTTTGCTGCAGCAAAAGAAGGCAGGTAATGAGGAGATTTTTCTCTAACTTTGAAAACTTGAACGGCACACATTGTGTTAAGTGTCACTTGGAGTATAATATTATATATGCTATAATATTTTTGACATGCCTGCTTCTAGCACACTTCGTAGAAAGTGTTGCTGTCTTGGAGGTACCGATATGGATTTAGGAAGTACTCAGCTGACTCCCTCAGAGGGGATACCTAAATAGGTTTAGGTATAGTAAAAAGATATTTCTTCCTTGGTGACTAAGTACCCCATGGAACTAAATATGTACATAAAACGGATCCTGATCTGCGCACTTAGTAACATTCATAAGTGGTGATATGCAGAGCGCTTTTTGAGTGTTCTACCAGCCAAAACTGGCGAATTTGGTGTATTTTGGCTTCTTGACCATGGAACAGTTTTTTGGGCTACTTTTGAGAGCTATTCTTGTAAATATGACTTACAATTAGTATTTACAAATAGGTTGGTCTTGCGTACAGTTTGTAAGCTGTCTTAAAGTCCTAAGTATTGATTTGTGGGTTAAATGTGTGTTTAAATGTCTATGTGGGTTTTTGGTTTGACATTGGTAATATTTGTGTGAGTACTCTTTGTGTAAGAATGGCTAGCTTTAAGCGCGCTGTATTGTGTGCTCTGAGTATATGACCCCCTTCTGTAAATGTCTGAATGAGCTCAATGAGTTTGTTTATGTTTTTTTGCTGTCATCATTCTGTTATGCAAAATGTCATTTAGTTACTTACATATTAAATAAAAATCCAGAAATGAATTATATAACATATGCTAAACAGCTGCATGTTACTATTTAAATTGACAGAGTAAGATACTATACATGTGTGCAAATTGCCACAATGCTAAAGATAAAATTAGAATTCGTATTCAATAGGATTAAAATAGGCCTCATACAGAGGAAGGAAAACGAAATTGTGTGTTTTGTAATCAATAGACTAAAATACACGTTACAGCATTTTCCTTAAATACATTGTATTAGACATTAAAAGGCATGCACATCATCTGAGTGAATTTGGTCATTGCTGAACTAAATACACATTATAGAAAGATAGATTTGACTGCATTGAAATGCCTCAGTTTTAAATAGACTGTGACATGCTTTTCTTTCAGCACCCGAGGAAAAAGCTTTCCAACAGCTGTGTTTAAACTGACTAACTGAAAAGAAACTGTTTTGACACAGCAAATGGGGATTTAACTCTGTCAGGGTATTTCAAATAATAAAGGGGTTTTTTCCTGAGAAAGGCGTGAAAATTCGACGCCTGCTGACAAACAACAGCTGCATAAATAGCATATGGCTATTCCTGATCACGGCCACAGACAGGAATGCTGAGTCAGCGAAATTTTAAGTCAGTGTAAAACTGGTATAAGGGCCTGCATTATTTTAAAAGTTTCAAAAACCAGTTTCATTATTTTGGATAACAGAGAACAAAATTGAAAGTAGGGATTTCCTTTCTTAATGCCTTTTTTCATAAGTACCTCTGTGGTTCTGATGTTAAATAATAACTGTCCTTTAAAAAGTGGCGCAGACTTTTCCTGTTTCAAGTAAGGCTTCTGTGCTTAGGGTTATGAATGAATGCGTTTAAATATGATAGGCTACGAATGAAGCTTGCTTTTCCAATGTGGAATCATCAAAATGGTTGGTTTTGATTAAAAAAAAAAAAATTAATTATATGAAAAAAATATATTGTTAAACATAAATGCTTTAAATTCGTTTTTTCATCTTTATAAAGCCTAATCATCATACTGTGAATTCCTAGTATCAAAGTTGAATTTAAGCAGTGCTGTACCGCAATAAGAAGGGAACTTAAATGTGAAATGTCACTTTACCCAGCCGTACAAAACTCATTTTTATAAGGGTATATCTTATACATTTCTGATTTCCCATTCCTGGGCTATCTAGAGAACACTCTGGGGGTTCCTATTATGCAAAAATATTGTAGGATATTCATTTTTAAGTGCCCCTACCACCAAAGTCGAAATTGAGCTAAATTCACAATTTTACAAGCAGTTCTACCACTCAAGGCAGTTTTAACGTGCTCTCAGGCTTCAATAAAGTATATGCAAGTATAAAACAAACAGCTGACCTCTGCATTACTAGACTGCACACCACATACTATACATAAATGAAAATAAGTATACAGAAACCAGCAGACGTTATTATCCTACCTTTAAATTACTGGCAAACGGACCGGACAGGACTGCCTTTGAGCTGTGATTCTCCAGAGTTGCTTTGCATTACGAAAACCGCATGGCAAGCCTTGCACAAACAAAATGAACAGCTGCTGAACGGGTCAAAGGTCGGAGTTCTGCATTTAGCAACTTAGCAGGGTGAAGGGTAATGTTTGCTGGGACACTTCGACCTTCGAAAAGTTTTTGAAAGACGAGATGATAGCGCAAAGAGAGAAAGAGAAGCTTTGCTTCCTATTTTTGGCAAACACACGTTTTGCGCAGTCATATGAAACGAAGGAAAGGCAGCCTTCAGTTGAGCATTGATCTGCCATTTATATAAAAATAATGGTTTTAGTTTAAAGAATACTGTGTAGGGGCTACGATAAGGAGGAAATGGATTTTAGTTTGCATTCATGCGCCCTCATTTTAATCTAGTACAATTGCTCAAGAAATTGATACATTGGTTTGTTTGTGCCCAGTTGCTACAAATAGGGGTTGAAAGTGTTGACAGAAGTAAAACCTGTTTCAGGTTTTCCTACTGTCAAAATGGGGGAAGGAGGCTAGTTCCTCTACAAATTAAGGGTAGGCAAAATTATGTTTTCTCTCTTCTTTTTCTTACTTTTTTTTAGTCTGTCTAAGCTGTCTGTGAAATAGCCATGAGACATTTCATTGGCTATTCAGTAATACTGTTTTAAAAATTGTTAGCATTAATAAAAAGATGAAACACATAAGCTATGTTACTGCCCATCCTGTATGAAAGAATGAGTCGAACAGATTGATGTTCCCTTATTTGATCTTTAAGGAGAACTGTATAGTGGGGGTTTCTGTTCAAAAATCTCAGGTGGCAACACTATTATTGTTTATGTTATTCTCATGTTCTATACAGTTTTGCAAGGGCATTGCTAGTCTTTTATTAGCTAGTCTCTGTCAATAAGCTGACAGCCCTTATTAGAGCTGGAGATAGGGTTTTTTTCCTTTTGAAAATGATGTTGCATAGTCCAGATCGTGAAAAGTACAATGCAGGAAAGACGCTCATGTGATCCTTAGCAAACATTTTGAAGGAAAATATTGTTTTATAGGAGTTTGTTTGTCATAACATGTTCTGCTGGAGAAAATGTACTCACTATGTTGAAGTTTAGTTCTTTTTGCAATAAGAATCCCTGTTAAATTAGCAGTTTTAGATTTTCCTGCTGCACCTATAACATGAGAGCATGGTCCTAAGCATAACATGTAAGAGAAATTATTTTACCAGTGCCTGCAGTCCTGTACAAGTAATGTAAAATCTATGAGTAAAAGTGTAGAACATTTCCTTTTTCTTGAGGGTTCTTCAGATTGGTAATATAGGAATACACCAATGTAAGTATTTGGAGTATGTCTGTATTGTTTTTCTCTTTTCCTCAGAATTTAGTAAATGAACACAGACTTCCTTGGCTGTTTGGGATTGGGTGATGTATTACTCTTGTCAGTTCACCAAAACGTTCCTTTTATACTTGCCAATAGGTCCAGGGTTTTCTACTCTCAGATAGATGAAGTGGCTCTTGGGTGCCTTGCTAATGTATGGGGCGCCCCAAGACTAAGAAAGTATTCTGAGACTATCCTCTCTGTTGTTAGATTATTTCTGTGCCTTGTCTAAAGACCTCTTGTTCTGTCCACCAATAGATATTTACTGCCTTACAACCATTGCCAGAGGGGCCCGGACATCAGATCCAGCCTGGGAGTAGGCACCAGTCCAGCCTACAGTCAAAACGAAAGGAACCAGCATAGGCGTTGCTGGCAACTAGGACCTCAGTGAAGGCGGAAGCACTGGGACGTGAAGTGTGTACCCCTGCCACTGTCTTGGGCGAAAGACGGGGTTACAAATCAGGATGGAGAAATCTTTGTGTGGATCCAGTTTTTGATGCCCAGCTGAGAGAGTCACAGAACGACAAGGACGGCAAGGAGGCTTTTGCTTGAGGTGACCCCTTTGAAACAAGGGTTGCTTCAGGCCTTTGAGTCCTGGTCCCAAGTGAATGCAAGTCTACGCCTTTGTTTGTTGATCAAGAGATGCCCGAGCACACTGGGTACAATTTGTGGCCCTAACAAAAGAGCAGTGCGCCAGAGGTGCTATTCAGGAGTTAGGGAAGGACTTAAGTTTAGGGTACAGGTGCTGTGCCCTTGGTGCCTGTTAGATTAAAGTGAAGAAAACTGGTGCACTGCCTGAGACACTGGACAGGATCATTGAGGGTATTTGCCCTGGGGGGGTGATTGCCCTATCCTGAAAGAAAGACTTTTTCTTCTCAAACTGGGCCGTGATTCTTGAGTTGCGAGTTGTGCAGCTCCACCGTGGGAACAACAAGAGCCTGCCTGTGAGGCTCAAAACGGACACAGGGAGAAGACTCCCCTCTGGCTGGTTGGTTCTACAAATTCCCAAGGACTCTTTTTTTGTTAGTAATGTACCCCTTTGGTCGTCCCATTTTTTGGGAGGAGCAGCCCTTTGCGGCTCCTTGTCCTAATTCCTATGGCCCTGTGTGGTCCTCCTGGTCCCCTGGAGCCAGGATTGTTTTTGTAATAATATGTCTGATTGCTTTAATATTTTTTAAGAGTAATGTTTATTCTGCACGAGAAAAGTTCATCTGAGCATGTTACTTTACTCTTTCCTTAAGTATATTAATTGATAATTTAGCCCTCATAAAAAATACTGAGAAAGTCTATTGAAAATGTTTTTATTAGGTATGTGCTGTTGGCTATTTTGAAATTGACATAAATAGTCACTGAAATACATCAGAGCCCTGAAACTTAAAATTAGACTAGATGGTTTTGGTATTTGCTTTCTGCTTAGGATTGGAAAATATTGAGATTTCTGTTTGAGATAATAGTCATTATTCTCTCTTGCTACCTGTATGACCCAATGCTCTGTTCACTTTGTACTCCTGCTTATACCTTGTATATACCTGCTTAATGAAATGTTTAGAATGTAAATGCCCACCTAGCATAGGATATTGATGAATTTATGAGAAGAAAATGTGCAAAATATTTTCTATGTCTCTACTAGATCATGGGAATGTCTTTAGCTCATGCTAAAAGGATCATCTGTTAAAGATTGCAGGAATCGCTGTTAGCATGAGCTGAAAGCCATTTTGTACTTGGCAGCCATTTTAGTTAGCCATGTGCTCGCCATGTGCTTTCTCCCTCTTCCAGAGTCTTGCACGTGCTCAGAGAGGCCTAGCTGGTAGAATGCACCTGCTCCTAGTATAGAACTGTCAGGCTATTCTTACTCATGTAAGCAGTTTAGTCTCCCTCCCACTTTGTGGAGCAAGCAAATTTTGTATACCCATATTAGTCAACAAGCATGCTTGTATGTGCTAGGACCTCCCCTTGATTTTATGCTGACTATATAACAAATGCATATATAAGGACCCTGTTCTCTGCACTCATTAGAATGCCTCCTACAGTGGCCTGTGGGTACCGTAAGATGCAATCTCCCTCATCTGAGGTTAATAAAACATGTTTTTTTGATATTACAGCTTCTGTGCCAATCTCTTCTTTGTTGGTCTTAAGGACCAGATGTATCAGTGAACCCCTAAGAAGGTTTTTATTTCTACATGTCTACAGGGCATTTACACACAGCAGCCATCTTGCTACCAGTGGCTGATAGACACAGTGTCATATTTATAACTGAAAAATACAGTGATTTTTTGAAGTGGGTGAAATTTAAAGAGCAGAAAAATGTTTCATATTATGAGCATTTTTTATAGAAAAAAAACTTTCTGCACTTTAAATTTCTGCCATTAAAAAAAATGATTGTATGTTTGTGTTATACACATAACAGTGCCACATATGGAGAAAGGTATGTCCAGTGCCACAAGTACATATGACAGACTCTCATTCACCCATACATATATATCTTATTGATACGCACACATGTTCATACATCCCCAAAGACCACGCTCTCAATGGCACACATGGCAGCCCTGTCAGAAAGCCCTTAGTCAAAGTGTTTTGTTCAAACCATAGGCTTTGGCTCTATGGACATTAGGCTTAATCAATGAAACTGGGCATGGGAGAAACTGGTAAAACTGCGTGAGTTGCTTGGCTTTCGGCCCCTCACAATGATTTTCACTGATCAGAAGTAGATCTTACCACAGAAAAGGTTGGAGACCCCTGCTATAATGCATGAATGAAAGGGTTAAACAGACAATCAAATGCTTTACAAAATATTTACTGTTTTGTAAAGTGCTTAGTGCCCAGTGATCACACAGTGTAAAGAATTTTTATTAATACAGACACTGTACCATTAAATATTTTTCTTTACACTGTGTGATCACTTGGGCATCAAGCACTTTACAAAACAGTAAATATTTTGTAAAGCATTTGATTTATGAACATGTGTGCGTATCAATAAGATATATATGTATGGGTGAATGAGAGTCTGTCATATGTACTTGTGGCACTGGACATACCTTTCTCCATATGTGGCACTGTTATGTGTATAACACAAACATACAATCATTTTTTTAATGGCAGAAATTTAAAGTGCAGAAAGTTTTTTTCTATAAAAAATGCTCATAATATGAAACATTTTTCTGCTCTTTAAATTTCACCCACTTCAAAAAATCACTGTATTTTTCAGTTATAAATATGACACTGTGTCTATCAGCCGTTTCAACCCTTCAGGATTAATGGGTCATCATCAGGACTGGGAGAATGTAGTGAGAGGAATGTACTATCAACAAATATAGTTACATATGGTTAAAATGGTTTCTGAGCAATCATTGCCTGAAAACATAAATATAAATTAAAATGGATATGTGCTGCAAGGGCTACTCACTTATGGATAATGAGCAAAGTCAATTTTCCCGGCAGCGATGTGTAACTCTAGAATTGGTATGGTACAATGTCTGGAAAATAACAGACAATGGGTTACTGTGATGGGACTAATAAAAAGGTGAAATAGTGAAAAGATGCAACCGTCACCTAAAAAACAGAACATAACTTATGTACAAAGAAAGAAAAGTACACTCAGAGAACGGGTATTGGTATAGAACGAGGTCTGGAAATACAGAAACCAATTAATCATTATAAATTTCAGATCATTCTGGATTATAAGACAAATCAATGCTAATAAATATAAAGTGTGCTGCCAACAAGGGGGACAAAAATGACCTAAGAAAACTATGCCATCCAAAGATCGCCTGGGAGATAGCTGCAGTTGTCAGCAATGAGAGGAGAAGTGAGACAATGATTCTCACTAAAAAAGAGTGTGAGCAAGGAGATAGTAGCTCATCACAAATTGCGGCCTCGAAAAAGTGCTGCCTATTCTGAAAGGAGACCATGAGATTTGGGTCCTGGTCGGGTAAAAAGATAAGACGCGTGCATGTGCAGGGCCAGTATTTGTATCCCAGATGCCTGATACCAACCGCGATGGAAATAGCGGAAAAAAGCCCGAGGGTACAACATTGACTCTAAATTAAAATATGCTAATCATTTAAAAGGTGATGGGATAGCATATATATATTTTTAGAAATCAAAAATGAACTTGATGGAAAAAAAGCTCATGTCCTGACTCACCAGTATCCATATGTACAGGACAATAAGTACATGCAATGTATGTGTTGACTAAGAGAAGGACAATAGAATCCAAACGATAGATAGAATAAAAAGTAGCTAGGCTACAATTGATAGAATTATGCATGCACAATTACAAAGATGTCATGAATACACAATAAATACAAGAATTCTTCATGGGTGTAACATAAAATAATGTACAACAGTGACATTAGTTCAAAGATATCCCCCAATAGGCACAAAAACGGTGGTGGGAGTGGAGGGGAGTTATGAAGTACCGGAATATTTTACAATGATTTACAGTGAGAATACAACTATTATATAATAGTACATAGAGATGGTAATACAAATATTATGTTATCGCATGTGAACTGGATAAGTGATGTAACATGAAATCCAGTGAGGACTATTGTTTCAATAGTTATCAAAGAGTTAATCAAGACATTGTTATGTGGGTACGTGTCAAGAACAGAAACATCACAAACATCAAGGAGAGGAAAAGGAGGGAAACATGTAGGAAAGTGCCTTTTTTTACATGGTTATCCCCCACTTTTTGTCTGGTATCTGATCCAACTTTGACTGAAAGTGAACTGGGTTCCTGCTAACCAGGTCACCAGTACCAGTGTTCTTTCCCTAAACTGTACCATTGTTTCACAATTGGCACCACATTAGACTCCATGTAAGTCCCTAGTAAATGGTCGCCCTGGTACCTAGGACATTGGAACTAAAGAGGGTTCCTAAGAGCTGCAGCACGAATTGTGCCACCCTAAGGGACCCCTCACCAAGCTCATGCAAAACTGCCATTGCAGCCTGTGTGTCTTGGTGCAGAGAAAAGTGAAGAGTCGACATGGCACACATCCCTGTGTGCAATGCCTGCAAAACACTACATGTGGTATAGGTAAATCACCCCTACAGCAGGCCTTACAGCCCTAAGGCAGGGTGCACTATACCCCATGTGTGGGCATATCTGCATGAGTGGAAGTGTCCTTGTGATACCTAAGTCTATTCTTAGATATCAGAAGTGCACAGGGAAGCCATAACGAGTACATGGGCTGGACACTCATGATTACGAGTTCCCCAGCTATATGATGGCTTCACTGTACCCCCAGATGTTTGGTAACAAACATCTCAGCTTAATAAACCCACACTGATGCCAGTGTTGGATTTATTAATAAATGCACCCAGAGGGCACCTTAGAGGTGCCCCCTGAAAATCTACCGACTACTAGTGTGTTGACTGACTAGTCTTGACCAGTTAGCCACCACCAACGAGTTTCTGACTCCCTGAGGTGAGAGCCTTCGCTCTCTGAGGGAAAAGGCCTTAACAACGCGGGCTGAGCCACGTGAGCCGTTTCCCCGCAAGCCAAACCACGCTTGCCTTAACCACGCATATGCCTTAACCACACGCGTGCGTGGTAAAGGCAGTGTGTGGTCCAGATGCTGGAATGGACGGGCACAGGAAGAGGAATGATCGGGAGAGGATGCGGTCAGGTAAGTGGGGCTGGAGTTGGGTTTTGGGGGGGTAGTTTTTCAGTTTGGGGTAGTTTTTAGGGCTGGGGGGGTTGTGGTTGTTTATAGGGCAGGGGGCCGGGTTTTAGGGCTCAGAGTGGGGGGGTCGACGTAGTTTTCAGGGATAGGGGTCGGGGTTGGGAAGTTTTTAGGGCGTGGGGACAGTTTTTAAGGGTGCGGGGCGGGGAAAGGGACAGTTTTCAGGGCGGGGGCCGGGTTTTATGGCTCAAGGTGGGGGGGTTGGGTAGTTTTCACGGGTAGAGGTCAGTTTTTAGGGATCAGGGCGGGAGTGCAGGGTTTGGGGACATTTTTAGGACATGGAGACAGTTTATAGGGCTCAGGACGGGGCGGGCAAAAGGGACAGTTTTCAGGACTGTGGGCAGTTTTAGGCCTCATCGGGGTAGTTTACAGGTGTAGGGGAAAGTTTTTTGGGCTCAGGGCGGGGAGCTGGGGTCGGGGTTGTTTTTAGGGCATGGGTCTGTTTTTTTAGGGCACGCGCTGGGGGAAAGGAACAGTTTTCAGGGCTGGGGGCAGGGTTGTGATCTTTACCACACATGTCCCTTTACCAATCATGTCTTTACCACGAAATTGCATGGTAAAGGCTTGTGTGGTAAAGACGCGGTCATGTTTGAGACCGCGTGGTTCAGGCATGCGTTGTTGAGGCATGTGTTGTACCATCATACAACCGCTCTCAGAGGTCAGGAACAAAGCCTGCTTTGGGCGGAGATGTTTACACCTCCTCCACGCAGGATCTGCATTTCAGGGTGGGAAGCTTCAAAGGCTCTGCCAACTTTGTTATGCGACCCAGGCCTCTCCAGATAGTGGAGATGACCTCCCCCCTATCCAGACCCCACTTTTGGTGGCAAGACAGGCGGGAAAATTAGTAAGATTAGGAGGTGTGTCCCACACTAAGCTAGCACCACCCCTAAGGTGGACTAGCTGATGTGGACACCACCATTTCAGATTCCTCCATCTTGTTTTGGGTGGAATCAGCCTTCTAGGGCAGGGGGTATTCCCACTTCCCACAGGAAGTAGTCATACAGAGGGTGTAGAGAACCTAAAGCTTGGTAGCCCATTGGCTACTATCTGTCACTCCCCTTAAGACCCCTAAATTGAGTATTTAGGTGGCACCCCTGAACCAAAGAACTCAAATTCGATGGATCAAGTGAAGAAGGATGAAGAAGAGTCACTTCCTGCCGAGAACCGCAGAAGAACTGTGAACTTTTGGTGGGAAACCCTGCCTGCTCACAACTCTCATGACAATCACCACAGAGTGGCTCGTCCTGCAAGCTGGAGATCTACAACAGCATTGGGTAGCCTCCCAGCACTTCAAAAATTGCCTACAGTCTCCCTTGGAGTAGTGGAGCAACTCCCTTGCAGTCCGCAGGCACCAACACGCAGAGTCCGTTCCACTGACTTGCAGCCCACTGGCCTGACTGCCGCCGCAGACGACCAGGAAGAGGTACCCATGCTCTGAAGGGTCAGATCTGTCTCCTCACCCAGTGTGAAGACATCAGGACCAACCGGAGCCATGCAGCACCAGCACCTGGACACCTTGAACCAAAAAATGACAGCAAGAGTCCAATCCGTATTCTCACTGCACCACGACCGAGCGATGTCAGCATCACTGACACCCACTTCGTGAGTGGCTCAGCTGTCCTGATTTTGCCCCTGCTAGCTGTTTGTCCCTAACCGCATTCGGCCCAGCCGACCTAACCACTCTGCACCCAAGCCACCTGGCCTGGGTACCAAGGAAATGGCTGTGCCCCCTTGCTCCAAGCCTCTTTCGCAACCCAAGTCTCCATTTAGGAGTTCTCAGACTTGTCCCCAAGTCCCCCTGTGAAGCCTTCTCCGTAGCGCGCCTGGCTCCCAACCTCACCAGCACCCTGCTCCCGGCGAAACCCGGGCAGTTCCCGAAGAACTGCTGGCAGTACTTTTGACCTTGGCCCACTACAACCCGAAACCAGAAGGTGAACCCCTGAAACCTACTGTACGTACCATTATGCATAAATATCTTTGCCTTCCATAGGACTGCATTGTGTAAAGGTGCAGAACTTTGATTATTTGCCTGCAAAAATTGCAAACAAAATTAGTATTTACTTTTGAAAGAAGTTCTTGGTTTTACAAAATAGATAAAAAGAAGTGTTATTTTTAGGCCTGGGCGCTAAATTACCGTTCGCGGAATTTGCGGAATTTGGGTAATTTCGCGTTCCGCCGAGAACGCGAAATTGCCAAAAATTCCGCGATCCGCGGCTTCGTGGAATTTTTTGCTTGTTCGCGCTTTCAAAATGCGTGTTCGCAAGATATTTCTCCCCGAGCACGCAAACAGCGTTCGCGAACAGGAAAAAAGCATTGCGAACGGGCGGAACAAGCAATTCCGCATGTTCACGGAACTTTTGCGTGCTCGCTGAGATTTTTTACCGTTTCACGGAGCTTTGCGTAGCGCGACTACGCAAATTCCGCCCACCCCTAGTTATTTTTCTAATTCGGTCTCGGATTTATTCTTTGAGTGTGTGTCTCATTTATTACCTCTGTGAGTACAACAAATGCTTAGCACTACCCTCCGATAAGCTTAACTGCTCACCCACACTACCACAAAATAGAACATTAGTGTTATCTGCTTTAACCACTGTAAACCAATTAGGGACCCACTGGACTCTCTACACAGTTAACTTCTTTTAGTGCACTATATAGAGAGCCATCTTCCTACATTTGTGGATCAGCAGTAGGGTCTACAACTTTGCATTTGCTGATACCACTTTGTCAGTAAGTGACTACACGAGTAAATCCAAAAAGTGCCATTAGTTAAGTTGCACTTTTTTCAATTAGTTAATTTTTTCTAAATTCTAAAATTAACTGTTATGGCTCTGGTTAAGTCCCTGGGTGTAAATTGTTTTAGAATTAAAAAACGTATTGTAGTTAGGACAAGAAATTCTGTTAGAATCTTTTTCTATTTTCCAAAAAGGTCCCACCTTTAGTAAAATAATGAATGCCTCAGAGGAAGTGGTTAAGGAGCTTGACCTAACCCCCTTTCTGCAGCTTAAATACTCGCAGTTAGGGACCCTCTGTAAGAGATACAAGATTAAAACTGGCTCACACCTTACCACTGCAAAGCTTCAGAAGCTGTTGGCAGAGTATGAGCTGGCCCATCCTAGGGATGAGGCATCCAACCCTGAAGACCAGGGTGGAGTGAGTGATCATGAGGATAACTGAGGACCTCCTTCATTCCAAAGAGAGGTTGTTGTACCTGTACCCAACAACCAACCCAATGTGACAAGGGCACCTGCCTCTAGCGAGGATGTCTCAGGTCGCTCAAGGTACAGTGAAGATCTCACTGAGGAGGAGATTCTTCTGGAAAGACTGACATGCAGAATAGCTCTGGTGGACAGGATACTGGCCATTGAAAAGGAGAGGGCTGATATGGGTTAAGCACCCATGAATGGTGGCAGCAACATAATACCTAGGGACAGAGAGGAAACCTTTGACCCTAAAATCCCCAAAGGGATTGTCCCCAAATATGTAGAGGGTCATGATATCATCAAATGGTTTACAGCTTTTGACAGAGCCTGTAGACTGAGGAGCATCAGCCAGAAATATTGGGGCGCTCTACTTTGGGTACTGTTCTCTGGTAAGTGCCAGGATAGATTCCTGACACTGAACGAGGCAGAGGCTGAGTCCTATGACCACATAAAGGTTACCCTGATTGAGGGCTTTGGACTGACCACTTACGAGTATAGAAATAGGTTCAGGGGCACTCAGAAAATCTCGATTCAGTCCTGGGTTGATTTTGTAGATTTTTCAGTAAAGACACTAGTGGTTGGTTAAAAGGAAGCCAGATGCAAGATTATATTGGGGTGTTATATTTGATTCTGAAAGAACATCTGTTGATTAACCATGTTTCTGAAAAGTTGCATCAATACTTGGTGTACCTAGGTCCTACTTCTCCCCAAGAATTGGGAACGAAGGGGCTGGGTCAAGACTAGGGTGACCAAAACTACCACTGGTGGGAGTGACCAAAAGAAATGGGTTACTAAATCTCCCCAAGGGAAGAGGGTGAACATCCTAAGTATAAACGTAAAGGGTCTTCTGAAGCCCCCCAAAAACCTGCTCAGGAGGGTGGGCCCCAAAACTCTTACAGCCAAAAACTGGGTACCACAGTAAGAATTGGGATCCCAAAAAGGTGTAGTTTCACAACTGTAAACAGACTGGACACCGAATTGGAGACTCTGCCTGTCTAAAAAAGAACCCCCTCTGGGTTAGCAAGTCTCCAGGTGGGATCCCTAGTGTGCCCTGAGCAAATCAGAGTGCACAAAGAAACTACACTAGTCTTTGAGGGTGGGGTGGCTCTTGCAACCTTAGCTGTTTGGTCCACTAATTTGGAAACATACTAACAGCAACCCTTAATCAATGGGATCAGAGTAGAAGCACTAAAAGATACAGGTGCAAGTGTCACCATGGTGACTGAAAAACTGGTATCTCCAGGACAGTATCTAACTGGACAGACATATCCAGTCACCAATGCTGATAATGTTACTAAGGCTCATTCCGTGGCTATCGTGTCCTTAGAGTGGGGAAGCGTTACTGGCCTGAAACAGGTAGTGGTATCCTCTGCAATTCCCGTTGAATGTCTGCTAGGGAATGATCTGGAGTCTGCAGCTTGGGTTGAGGTCGAGTTTAGGTCTCATGCAGCCCTGCTGGGAATCCCTGAATGGGTGTGCGTAAAAACCTGAGCACAGTGCAAGGCCCAGGGTGAAAAAGAGGTGTTGGAGCCTTAAACTATTGCCCAATCCTCCAAGAGAAAAGGTAAGAAGTCTGGGACACCAACTGCTGAACAGCCACAAGCTCAGTTCCCCTCTCCTCAGGGAAAAGACCTGTCAGCTCTTTAGGGAACTGAGTACCAGGAACTTGGGCCTTCTACAGCAGAGCTCATGGGCCCAGGGGGACCCTCCAGGGAAGAGCCGTGCCAAGGGAATAGGCTCCCTCAGGACCTATTGGGAGGAAGGGCTTCTTTACACTATGGCCAGAGACCCCAATTAGCCTTCTAGGGTCAGGGTTATGCCCACTTCCCTCAGGAAGTGGTCATATAGAGGGAGTAGACACCCTAAAGGTAGGTGCTGTCATATTGTACTTAGGTAGTCTCAGCTAGGCTGGGACTATTGTGACAGCACTACAATCTATGTGTGACAGAGATAACCTGTGGCGTGCTGTCAGTTGATAGTTATTATTGTTGGCTGTCCCTGGCTGCAATGAGTGGGTTTGCTCTGCCTCTGACTGCAAATAAACCCCAGTTAGAACAGCTGCGGAGGTGGTGTCTCATTATTGCATTTTTGGCGACGATCGTGAGCAGCCAGGTGTTCATACGTTGGAGGGCAGAAAACCCATACAAGAACCTACATAAAAGAACTTACATCGTACCAAGGACGAGGTGAAGAGCGTCTTTCACATCCCTGCGATGCCGGTAGAGGAACTCAGCGTCTGGGAAGTAAGCGCTGCTAGGAGTACAGCAGTGCTTTGGGACCCCAACAGCATTAACTTGCCGGCAAGTCAAATCGACTGTGACCTCTACTTTCACTTGCCAGATACACAATGGGACTTCGTTTCAACCACCCGAGGGGGCTATATAAACTTTCCAGCGCAACCGCTGGGTCAGGCACATGAAAACTACTGGGAGCGCTACACTCATTCATTAGGTACATGCTGGGACTTTGTTTCAACCAGCGGGGGGGCTGCGCAGATAGTTAACTAAGCAAGCACTGGTGCAGCGCGTAGTCTTTGGGGGGATTCAACCACTGCAAATGTTAATATGTGGGCTCACAATAACCCAGTGAGACCCTTGCGCGAACTGCCTGCAACACTCCTTAAGGCCTACCTTTAGACGGGTGTGAGGCTTTTCCCCGAATCCCTGCCTCACTGAAGCATCGCGCAAGTGCACACTCTTCACAGGACGCTTCCATCAAGCAGGTGGCACACATGGGAATACAAATGGACAAATAAAGCAGTGTGCAGTCTGTACCTCTATGAGTCGAGCGTGTCTCCAGCAGTGAACAGCACGAATAGCTGACGAGCAGCTCTGCAGTTATGCAGTTATGTTTGACCCCCATCAGGCAGTGCTTCCTGGGAAGTAGTTTTTGGGTGTTTTGAGGCTATACAAGAGGAAAAAAAACAATTACAGAAAACTAAAGAGTTATTTGGCTCATTTGTGGGGAAGTGCAGCAAAAGGACAACATACTGACAACTTCAGGCCACAAGGTGAACTTTCTTACCCTGTTTTACTCACATTACATGTGCCAGTGCAGTAGCCTTATATTAATTTCCGCTTTGCTGGTTCACCTGGTGAAAAATTATAACCATGAATCTGGAAATGCCATAAACATCCCACCACCTTTCCTTATGTCTGTGGGTGATCCACCCATAGAGTGGGAGGACTGGATAGATTGTTTTGATAATTATTTGGTAGCCTTGGATAGTACCAGATTTCCAGCGATCAGAAAAAAAGCATTGTTGTTGGGAGCGTTAGGCAAGGAAGGACAGCATGTTTTCAAGTATCTTCCTCAGCCAGCAGAGGTAGTGGATTATGTCTAAGGATGCTGTTTTGAGGTTACGTACCAGGTTTGCCAAACAAAGAAAATGTGGTTATGTGCCGCCACAAATTTTTTACGCAACCACAATGCGTGTGGATGAGTTTGTCTCTGGGTTAAGGGAGTTGTCCGTGAAATGTCAATTTGGGCAAATGACTGATGAAATAATAAGAGACCAACTTATTGGTCACATTTACAGTAAAAAAGCACAAGAAAGATTGTGGGCGGCAAAAAATCCTACACTAAAAGAGGACATAGATATTGTGAAAGTCGTGGAGGAGTCAGAAAAGTGTATGAAGGAAATTAAACACATTGCTCGGGAAAAAGGGACAGAAGGGCCAGCAATGCAGGGTGATTTGGAGTTGGTAACTGCTATAAAGAGCAAATGTCACATTACTGGAGGAATGACTTCAAAGAGTAAAAACACAAAAGGTACCATGGGTTATAATGCCCCAACTAGGTTTTCTTCGCAAGTTTGACACAGATGTGGCTGTACTTTTCATTTGGCCGATTCCAAGAATTGTTTTGCACCGAGTAAAGAGGGTCATAAGTGTAGGAGAAAAAAACTCAATGCACGCATCTGCAAAGAAAATACGAAAAAGGTAGCTTTCTGTAGGAGGAAGAAATTGAACTCAGAGTGTTGATGATCGTCTGGATAGAGGATTCGAAGAGCAGATGGAAAGAAAGAGGAAAGGACCAAAGGCTGACTTTGAAATTAATAGAATAATGGTGACCTTAATGGTTGACACTGGTTCCCTGTACACCATTATACCTAAATGGTTATTTGATGCAACATGGCAGGGGTGGGGACTTATTCCTTCGGATGTGGTATTGAAGGGCTATCAAGGGATAATTTTCCTTTACCCAATATTAACGAAATAGTATTCATGCTATCTAGAGGGAAGTTTAAAAAAAAAATAGATTTAAATAAAGCTTACCACAAAGTGAAACTTCATCCACATTGTCACACTTTACATCCCTCATAACATCAGAAGGGACATTAAAATTTAACAGACTTCCTTTTGGTCTTTGTTCAGCGGCCAGTGTCTTTCCATGTTTTATCGCTAACATTCTCAGTGGCGTAGCCACAGTTGTGTTCTTTCAGGATGACATCCTTGTGTGTGGGGACAATGAACTTTGAGTGAGGTATTGGGGAGAATAGGAGCGGCAGATTTGACTCTGTATAGAGAAAAGTGTGTTTTTGGAAGGCAGGAAGTTGTCTACCACATCACTAGTGAGGGTATTGTGCTAAAGCAAAATTTGGTGAGTGCCATTGTCAATTTGCAGGTGCCGGGTTATAGAGACCAGCTACGGTCTTTTATGGACTTAGTGGAGTATTACTCCAACTTTGTGCAAGACTTTGCAAGCAAAACAGAGCCGTTAAGGGACTTGTTGCGCAAGGGAAGGAAGTTTGAGTGGAGTAAGGCTCAACAGGAGGCATTTGAAACAGTTAAGGATGATATTGTCCATGCTGAAGTTCTTGCACCATTCCAAGCAGAATTGAAAACCTCTTTCACGGTAGATGCCAGTGCAGTGGGCATCGGTGCAGTGTTGGCTCAGATGCATGGCAAGATGGAGAGAATGGTTGCATTTGGCTTACGTTCTTGACCGAACTGAAAGGAAATACTCAGTCTTAGAGTGCAAGGCATTGGCAGCAGCATGGGCAACCAAGTGCTTTCGGGTGTTTTTTGGGGAGGGGTTTTCACCTTAAGAACAGATCATAAACCCCTTTTCAAAGTTTTGGGTCCGGATGGCACTAAGAACTGTTGAGGGACGTTGGCTCAGTTAGCGGTCAAATTACAAGAATACAATTGCAATATACAATATGTGCCAGGATGGAAAAACACAGTGGCAAGCTTACCAGATAATAGCATAGACAACATTGATCTGCAATGTGAGGAGGTGGTGGTCAGTTTGGATGATGTCACAGAGGCTACTCAATTTCCAAGAAGGATTGGATCATGTGTATGCAAACTGATGACACACTTAAGGAGGTAGTGAGACTGATTAAAGTTGTTGCTAGGAGGGAAAGTACCATTCCAGTGGCATTGAGACCATACTGTAAAGTCATAGAGGAGTTGTCTGTCCAAAATTATTGGCTGGTAATGAGGGGGGAACGTTTTGTACCACCCATTTTCATATGCAACAAGCTTATCAGGTTGGCACACAAGAGCCATTTAGGCCAAACACTCAGTATAAGGAGGGTAAAAGAAAGGTTTTGGTGGCGGATCATGGAGAAACAAATTAAATACTGTGTGGAGAGTTGTGAAAGATCTAAGGAATTAGAGAGAAGGTTACATGTCGGAATTGGAAAGGTACAAGAAGGGCAACATATTTTGGAGGTGGAAGGGGTGTGAGAAAAAATTTGCTTAGATTTCATTAGACCTTTTAATTGTTTCCAGGAACATGAAAGGTTCACTGCAGTATTGGTTGATGGAAAGTCAAGGTGGGTAAAAGTACTGTTTATGAGATCCATTACTACTGAAGCTACTATAAATGCTTTGAGTGAGGTGTTTAGACGTGAGGGTATTCCGACAGTCATCCTCACTGACAATGGAACGCAACTTACATTTGTGGAGATGGAAAAGTTCTTTGCAAAACTGGGGGTAAGGCATGTGTGTATTTCCTTGTGCAATCCTCGAGGCAATTGATTGTGTGAAAGGGTGAACAAAATGGTAAAAGGTACCATGCAATTGGCATGCACAGCTGGTGTACAAATGCAAAGGGCTGTGAAAGAGATGCTGTGGTCTTATCGAACCACCATACATGCGGGAACTGGGAAAAGTCAATTCGAGATGATGAGAGGCAGACAATCGGGCAATCGATGGTTCCATCCTAGATGTGTGAGAGAAGTGTAGAAGGGAAAACAATGACTGAGACGCGAAGGGGGTCATTGGAGGTTTATCCAGGTGGGAGATTGGGTGAAGGTTAAGCCTGAAGGAGTAGGAAATGGTTTATCCAAATTCAGAGGCCCATATCAAGTAAGCCAGGTTGCTGGTAATTGGGTCAGGTTGGTTAATGATCAAACCTGGAATCTAAGATATTAGAAGAAGAAGAGCACAGGAGCTAAACCTAAGGATAGTAATGAGGTGAGCAGGCCTTGGACACTTGTGGATGATAAGAATGGGGAGGATTCACAGACCAATGGTGGGGCTGAGTTGAGTGGTGGTGCTTACTGTCCAGAAAACATGAAGAGAACAGGTCGAGAAGAAAAGCCAAGAAGAGCTCCTGCTTATTTGGGGGATTACGTCGTAGGTAAATTGTCAAAATATGACATGCGTTCCTGTTATGGTTATGTAGTACATCATTTGTACACCAGCATTTGTATCTTCTTGGAGCAACATGTCCTATCCTTCTCCTTAAATAGGGAAATTTGTTTGTTAGTCATTTGTACAGTCGCTATACTACCTTTTTGTTCTGCATTTTGTGTTGTCTTCCTTTTTTGTGGGTTTATGTTGTCTTGTCTGGGGAGTGATGTTGTGTGACTGGGTATGGGTGTTGTCCTTGACTCTTCTTATACGTCTTTTCTTCCATTTTTGATTACTTACCATATATGCTTTACAATATTCCTATGCAATGTGTTATGTATATTTGCTGTAAAGAGTGGAGATGTGTCATACTGTACTTAGGTAGTCGCATCTAGGCTGGGACTATTGTGACATCACTACATTCAGAGATAACATTCCTTTGGCACGCTGCCAGTTGACAGTTATAATTGTTGACTGTGCCTGGCTTTGTCGAGTGGGGTTTCTCTGCCTCTGACTTGAAATAAACAACAGTTGGAACAGCTGCAGAGGTGGTGTCTCATTATTACAGTACACCATTGGCTATTACATGTCGCTCCCTTTAATGCTCCTAAAATGAATATTTAGGTGCCACCCCTGAACCCAAGAACTCAGATTCGATGGATCAAGAGAAGAAGGACGAAGAAGAGTCACTGCCTGGTGAGAACCGCAGAAGACCTGTGAACTTTTGGCACAAAACCCTGCCTGCTTGCAACTCTCTCGACTATCACGACAGAGTGGCTCGTCCTGCAAGCTGGAGATCTACCACAGCCTTGGGTAGCCTGCCAGCACTTCAAAAAGCACTTTGAAAAGCTACTCCCCTGCAGTCTGCAGGGACGGACAAGCAGAGTCCGGTTCACCGTCTTGCAACCCACTGGCCCTACCGGCGCTGCAGATGACCAGGAACAGGTACCCATATTCTGGTGGGTCAGATCTGTCTCCCCACCCAGTGTGATGACACCAGGACCAATCGTAGCCATGCAGCACCAATACCCGGGGCAGGGCCGGATTAAGCACTAGTGGCGCCCTGTGCGACAATGTTTGTTGGCGCCCCCCCAATGATCACCTCCGCCATGGATTCCCTCACTACCACCATTTGACAGTGCCCCTCAAGTCTCCATAACCACTGTCTCTTAGATTCATTTAGTTTTATAGCGCCACGCATACCAGTTTAAGATGTCAGAACCCTTTACATCACACACGCATTGCACAGAGACAATCAATCATCAGTGTGCAAATCAGTATATAGGATATGTTACATAAGACAGAGGCCTACAAGGAGTAGGAGTCGGAGTCACATTTCATCCATACTGGTAGGCAGTATAGTTTAAGAGTG
Source organism: Calotriton arnoldi (assembly GCA_963921515.1). NCBI lineage: Eukaryota > Metazoa > Chordata > Amphibia > Caudata > Salamandridae > Calotriton > Calotriton arnoldi. The sequence continues at coordinate 477,802 of CAWUFW010012228.1, forward strand.
ATTGGACTGGAAAAGCACAAATTCAGAATTTAAAATGTAACAACATTATTAGGGGTTTTCTTTAATAATAAGAATTGATTTCTACCCAAATGAACCCCTTTTGCAATATTAGGACAATGAAAGTCTGGGCAAAAAATAAATAGCTCTAATATTTTCCTTGCAGTTTGCATGCAGCTCTTTCAGTTAATAGCTCACTATTAGGATTTTAACTTATAAACTGCAAATAACAAATGGATCTCTGACAAAAGCGGTAACCCATTGATCTATTTGTATTATATGCACTTTGTGATTTGAATGGTACACGTTCTTTGCAGCAGGCATATTAACCCTCTGCGCTATGATGAATCAAAACTTTCACTAGACAAAGTTCCGGTCTCTCTACAGGAAGTATAGAAAGGAAAATCCTTTGGACTAAATTGCTGGTAACAGTGGAACTGGGAGTTTTGACCCTAACAATTTCATACAACACACACTCAAATGCTATCACTACAAATATACCTTTGGGAAGACTGCTCATACATCTGAAAGACAATCTAAACAATATACCACATTTTTTGAAAAATATCAAAATCTTTTATTAAAAAATCTCATAGATCATAAAAAACCACAACGGCAAAAATCATAAAATTACAGTGCACAAAATATCTAAATGAGCTTAAACACACTCCTAAATGTAATTCATACACATATGCATCAAAAAAACAATTTTAAAAAGACATATGCGAGTACATGAAAATAGACAAAAATAATATGTCATTGAAAATCCAACCATCCGTGATTACACAAATTCTAGGGCTGGAGCCCGGTATGTCTCACTTCGTTAAATACTCAAAGGCCCAGACCGTGACACAGATTAGGTTGTATTCAAAGGGGCGTCGACGCGTTTCGATGGCTAGTAGATGATACCATCTTTGTCAAGACAAACAGATTCCGACTCTCAGAAAATTAAAAAGCAACAATGCTGCAGTCAAAACACACCTGCATGATAAAAACACATGACTTAATACCTCAAAGTATATACATATAACAAAATAAATCACTGTATTCATAACATGATCCTACTGATGTAATGTTAAAAGAGGAAATTTAAACATCAAATAGTAGTCAACCAGAACATATGATCTTCTTCCCAAATCTTTTAAACAAACAATCACATTCATTCTTCTCACTAACTGCTCCCACAATTTCATACTTGCGTAATATTTACCAAATTAGGATCAACTGCATTACGTATTAACTGTAATGCAATTGAACCTTCAGAAGCAGGGCTTACCTATATTCAATGGGGTAGGCCACTTCGACTTCCAGAAACTATTATGGTCATGGGAGGATAAAATAAATCCTTCCGTCGTCCAAATGAAGAAGTATATATATATCTATGGGGAAAATTAGAATCGTGTTATGTTTGACCCTCCTTCCTCATTATTTAGTCCCCATTGTTCTATTTCGGGAAGCTATATCTTTCTCACCTGGATTATTAGTATTGACTAGCCGCCTCGTTTTTCATACCACCAGGAAGTAATAGTTCGAGGATAAACTATATCTCTCGTCAATTCCTTAGTCACTGTAACGACAAGTGTAATCTAGATTAATCCCCATTACTCGCTAGCTAGGGCTACTCGTGGTATAACATGGAGCCACCATAGGAAATTTGTATTCAAAGTACCTGATCAGAGATTGACAGAATTCAAGGATTTTAGTTTTATGTCCTTGGTACTTATTTTCGTATTTTCCTCTGGCTTCCACGTACCCTTTTATAATTAGGATCTAGACAAAGGAAGTATAAATTTATGTATAATTATGCACCAATGATATTGGGAAATAATTATCTCTATCATTATTATTATAGTTTCAGCAGCATTACATTTTTAAGTTCATAGGACAGCTGGACTCGTATTCTTAAGATAATTGCTGCCAGTATCAGTGATTTCTATCGATCATTTAGTCTAACCTAATTAAACTTTAACAGGAGCCTGTCAACTTCCCATACTTATATTCAACAGACATATGTCTGTGGCTGATTAACAAGCCCTCTTTCGCCATTTATCTCTACTCGCTAAAGAGAACATTTTTCTAGTTATATTCTGCACTGAGCCCTTACCCAACACTCGTAATTGCCAACCTTAAACATTGCTACAGAATAAAGGGAAAACTGTAAGTATTCTCTAACAACATGCATTGCTTTCGTATTTACCTTAATACTCCAGAAAGCAATGCTGGCTGTCAAGTTATTGACAAAAGTCTTTAAGAATTTAAAATACTTCTAAGCTACGAACGCTCTCGATATATTAAAGGAGATTAGCCCCTCCCGGCACGTACAGACCGCAATGGCAAACACTTACTTGTGGCAATATTATCCAATCGCAGTGGCGTCTTCCTGATGGTGTATGATGGCGGGAGAAAGGTTTCATCCGACGAAAACACGGTATTATTTATACCGTTTCCCATCACTTTCACCTGTGTGTCATTAGTTACACACGGCGTTCGCCGGTTCGAGCCCAATCGAGACCGACTTCCAACGGGTAATAGAAAGAGACAAAGGCAGAAACACTCTACTATGCCTACCGACAACCAGCGCCATCTTAGAATGGATATCTGGCTGATTTATTATGTTAAAAAATCGGCAGATATTGTTAAAATGAATTAAAGTTTAAAAATCGGGATCAGATTTAATCAACAGTTAAAAATATAAGAAATAATCTTATATTATAAAAAATAACTTGGGAAAAGTTTAAACCTTCAACACCTCCTTGTCTATATAACTGGAAATACCAGATTCAAATGAATGATTTATACACTTTTTTTCATATGAATAATCAGACATTTTTTAGATGTTACTGGATCGAATGTTAAAACAAAATCCGATCACCTTTAACAATTAACAAAGCAGGTATTCATCAAATGGTGTAAAAAGACCCCCATAATATTAAATTCGATTTTTAAACCATTTGTGCCTCCTCATTTTGCAAGACTGATATCATGCAGTTGAATTAAAAAAAGGGGCATGGTTGCATCCACCTTTTTTATATATAAGCCCAATTGGGGGATACAGGTAGGAAAACCCTGCGGCTATACAAAAGTACTGATGTAATGGCTGTATAAGACCAGCCTAAAAATATTATTCACGGCCCTTTTAACAAGTTATAAGGGACCCCAGCCAGCAGGGCTACATCCCTATGTGGGTTACTGTTTGGACTGACCATCTACACAAAGGACATCCAATCCTCTCTGGTGTTTAAACTAGGGGTGGGCGAAATTTGCGTAGTCGCGCTACGCAAAGCTCCGCGAAACGGTAAAAAATCTCTGCGAGCACGCAAAAGTTCCGCGAACACGCGGAATTGCTTGTTCCGCCCGTTCGCGATGCTTTTTTCCTGTTCGCGAACGCTGTTTGCGTGCTCGGGGAGAAATATCTCGCGAACATGCATTTTGAAAGCGCAAACAAGCAAAAAACTCTGCGAAGCCGCAGATCGCGGAATATTTTGCAATTTCGCGTTCTCTGCGGAACGCGAAATTACCCAAATTCCGCAAATTCCACGAGCGGAACGGAATTTATCGCCCAGGCCTAATTTAAACCTTTAATGACGGTGTTCAACTGGCAAGTATACCATTGCTCTCTCATCTTTCTGACCCTATCCACATTGCCTCCGCGCCTGTTGATCTTTATTTTTTCGAGAATGAACCACCGAAAATCCTCACATTTGTGACCTCGTTCAACAAAGTGAGTAGTCAGTGGTGCATTTTCTTTATTGATGCGTACGGAGGACTTATGTTCTAGTAGCCTGTATCTTAATTCGCGTCCAGTCTCGCCTACATAGCCCAAACCGCATGGGCAAATTAAAAAATAAACAACATTTTTGCTTCTGCAGTTTGTCAGGGCCACTGATGAAAAGGTCTGGCCATTATGCTCTAGTTTTTTGGCTACTAGGCATTGTTCACACATAGAACATGATCCACATTTGTAGTTCCCTACAGCTTTAGATTGATATAAGGTAGTTTGGATCTTCTCATCTTGGTCAGTATATGTGTGAACTAATGAATTGCGTATGTTTTTGTTACGCTTAAAAGCGAACATGGGTTTATTAATGGGTTCTTCTCTGTCGTCATTGATGATTTTCCAATTTCTATTAATTATATTTTTGATTTGATTGCTGATGTGAGAAAATTTACTTACAAACACTATTTTTTCATTAGCTAGTTTTTGATCTTTCTTGTTTGTGGTACCTAACAGGGCTTCTCTATTATAGAATCTAGCTCTTTTATATGAGTTTTTAATTAGTTTTTTTGGATAACCTCTATCACTAAGTTTTTTCTTTAGTGAATCCGAATGTAAATAGAAGTCTTCAAGTGTAGAACAGTTTCTCCGGAGACGCAAGAATTCCCCAAAGGGGATATTATCTTTCTGTGCTTTGGGGTGATTACTTGCGTAATGTAACAGGGTATTTTTATCTGTCGGCTTACTATATAATTCTACAGCTAGTTTCCCATCTAGGTCTTTAATGCAGATGTCCAAGAAATTAATCCTGGAGTTACTGCATTGGGAAGTGAATCTCAAATTTGGGTCACCCAAATTGAGCCAAGAAATAAATTCTGTCAATTGGTCACTGGCACCGTTCCAGATGAAAATAATATCATCAATGAAAAGATACCAGTGACCAATATTTTCGAAAAAAGGTGCTAGTTCGTTAAAAATATGCACTGTTTCAAATTTACTAACATAAAGGCAGGGCAGACTTGGGGCGCAAGTTGCGCCCATACTGGTCCCCTTGATTTGATGATAGATCTTTTTTGTATAGGAAAAAGTTGTTCTTCAGGACCATGCTAATACAGCTCATGATGAAGTCCAAATTGCCACCTCCTAGATTTTCTGTTTCTAAGATTGTTTTGACTGTTCTTATGGTGTCATCTTGGGGAATGTTTGTGTATAGGGCTTCAATATCCAGGGTGACCGAAAACTGGGTCACCCTGTTGAAACCCAATCCCTCAAAGGTGGCAATAGCATGGGCTGAATCTCTAAGGTAAGATGTTTGTTTTGCAACAATAGGTTTTAAAAAGAAATCAGCATACTTACTGAGAGGTTCTAAAATAGAACCTATACTACTCACTATGGGACGCATTGGGGGGTCATGGCTGTTTTTATGGATTTTCGGCAATCCGTAAATTGCTGGTGTTATGGGATCTGTGGTAAATAAGAATTGATATTCTTCATCACAGATCCAGTCTTCACTTCGAGCTAGATCGAGTAATTTGCGGACCTCTCTCCTCAATTGGATGTTATTAATATGGGAGACCTGCCTATAATGTTCTTTAACATTCAATAGATTAATCATTATCACATCATAGTCTTTATCATCAAAGACTACAACCCCACCGCCTTTGTCGGCGGGCTTAATAATAATGCTGGTATCTTCCTTAAGTTGTTTTAAGGCTATTCTATGGGGATGTGAGAAGTTGTTGTGTGATTTGAAAGGACGATCAAAAAGATGTTTAATTTCAATTTCAACGGATTTTTCAAAAATCTCAATATTTTTACTTACTTGGCCTAGAGTCGGGGTAAAATTTGATTTGCCCCGCAGGCCAGTAGTATTCAGACTAGGGCGACTCTCTCTCCTTGTAAAGAAATCCTTAAGTCTAATTTTCCTAAAAAATGATTTGAGATCTTTCTCAAATTCAAATTTGTTTGGGGCTGCTGTAGGGGCAAAGCTGAATCCTCTCTCAAGAACTTCCTTTTCTAAATTAGTAAGGTTTTTTACAGATAAATTGATAATGGGGATTTTATCTACCGCCAATATCTGCGGTTCCTGGTCTTCAAATATTCCTGAGGCGGATAATTTGCTGCCACTTCCCCCCTGTTTGCACTCCTGTAGTTCCCTTGGTCTCTCTTCTGGCGTTGCCCTAAAAAAGGCTCTGGTTCCATGTTGTAGCGCATTCTCCCCCTGGTGTCATGTTGTTGATTCTCTTCCTCACTACTCGAGCAGGAGGTATCTGAGAAAGTAATCCTCTTATTACCTCCTCTCGAGTAGATGGGTTTTTGGAAGGTTGGTTTCTCCCATCGCTGTTCCCTTTTAGAATCATAATAATCTTTCTCCAAATAGGGATATGTTTTTTCTGCACTAAATTTCTCGATATCTTTCCTAAGTTTATTCGGTTTTTTATTAACTAGGTATTCCCTATAACCTTCGGCTTCCAATTTCATTTCTTCAAGTCTTTCTTTAATTTCCTCTATTAGATTGGTGTCTTTTATTTTATTCTCTAAGTCTTCAATGTCTTTCTTCTCAATGATTATTATCTCCTGTGCCGTCTCTATAATTAAAATGAGCCAGTCCCGGCTACAACGATTCGCAATATGCGACCACGTCTCTAAAAAATTTTTATGCTCGACAAATAATCCTGGCTCATTTCTTATTTGAAGACCAATTGGTATCACGGCCTGTTTTTAAATACTCGATGAGGAAGAACATTAATCACTGGAGTTATCATTTTTATTGATGCTGGAAAATTGCTGGGACAATGTACGCGGCATGAGGTGCTTTTAAAACGATGAACATACGCCCCCACACCAAGTCAGCGCCCGGTGCAGTGGCACCGATCGCACCGCCCTAGAGCTGGCCCTCACCTGGGGTACCGGACACATTCACAAAAAAGTGACAGTAAGGGACCAATCCAGAATCTCACTGCACCACAACCAAGCAGCCATCGAGGGACATCAGCATCACTTATGATGTCCTAATTTTGCCCCTGCCAGCTGTTTGTCCATAACCATAAAGATCAACTTTGCGCACCCGGCCCAGCCGACCTAACCACTCTGCACCCGAGCCACCTGGCCTGGGTACCGAGGAACTGGCTGTGCCCCTTTTCTCCAAGACCCCTTGCATCCCAAGCCCCATTTGGGAGCTCTCGGACTTGTCCCCAAGTCCACTTGTGCAGCCTGTTTACAGGTGGCCCCCCTTTCTCCATAGCACTCTCAGCTACCAGCCTCATATATGTATCTTCCTTCCATAGGATTGCATTGTGCGTAATAGCTTACAACTTTAAAAGATTTAGGGCCATATGTATCAAACAAAATTGCGATCGCAAACGCTGAAATTCACAGAATTTCAGCGTTTGCGATCGCAGTTTTGCTTCGTGGTATGTTTGAAGGAAAAACTGCCTCGCAAAATAAGGAATCGCAAAATTTGCGATTCCCTATTTTGCGAATGCATTTAAGGAATTGCAAATTGCGATTCCTTAAATGCAATGTAAGAAGCACCCAAAAAGTGCAATTTGGCCTTAAGGAATCGCAAATTACCACCAACTTCAAGTTGGTGGTAATATGCGATTTCTTAGAAAAATGCACCTTTTTGCATTTTCCAAAGTGCAATGTGGCGCACATTCATGCCCTTAGGGCATGTATGTGCGCCACATGTGCACCCAAGCTTGTTTCAGGGGTGCAACAGGGTGTCCTTTTGACACCCTTGCAACCTTGAAATTGCATTCTCAATTTGCGATTCTCTAATTGCTAATCGCAAATTGAGAATGTCTTTCCATTCATTCCTATGGGCCTCTAGGCCCATAGGAACGAATGGGGAGGGTTTCCTTAATTGCGAATCGCAATTTGCGATTCGCAATTAAGGAATATGTAGGATTCGCAAATTTTTTTGCAAATTCTACATACATCTCGTTTTACGTATTCTCAAATAGCGATTCTCAAAAATTCGCTATTTGAGAATCGCAAAACCTAACTTTGATACATATGGCCCTAACTTACCTGTAAAAATTGCTAACAAAAACAGTACTAACTTTTGAACAAAGTTCTTGGTTTTTTAAAATATATATAAAAAATGAAGTGTTGCCTTTCAAATTTGGTCTCGCATTTATTCTTTGAGTGTGTGTCTCATTTGTTGCCTCTGTGAGTACAAAAATGCTTAGCACTACCCTCTGATAAGCCTAACTGCATTAATTTAATTAATGTTATCTGCTTTAGCCTCTGTAAACCTATTGGGGACCGACTGGACTCTCTAAACACTGTACTTCTTTTCAGTGCACTATATAGAGAGCGAGCTTCCTACAAAACACAACAGCACTGTAAAGTCTGATATTAAATATTTATTGCAGAGTTGCATTCTTTCAACTTGTCTAGCCCATAAACTATAGTCATGTTTGAAAATCCATTTATATTTATTAAGCAAGAGTTGTCTTTTTCCTATGTTTCGGTGTCACGAGATATTCATGTGGTGACTACCATCCTGTATTCATTGAACTTTTTATGAGTTTACGTAGATATCCTCCTGCCGGCAGTTTCTGGCTCAAGATTTCAGCGTCTCTGAAGTAATCCCCTCTCTCTCCATTTACAGTTCTTTCGGTAGCGTATGAACTAGTTGAATGCTAACCCAGGAGGAGAGTATTGAGTTTGGTGGGATTACGGTATAAGGTAGAACCTAGATAGCCATCAGCCACCAGTATAGTGAGATCCAGAAATGCAATGGATGCTCTACTATAGTTCACTGTGAAATATAAATCAGTAAATCCTGGTCAGGGTAACTGCTCTCCCCTCGTGCAGCTCCGTCCTTAAGGCACTGCCCCCAGCGCCTTCTGGTCTCCCAGGTAGGTGTTCGAGGACCTCCTCCACCCGCAGGCTCCTGCCTGCGCCTCATCCCTGGTGGTCCAGTGGAAGAGCCTGCTCTTCTGCTGGTCCGCTCTGTCAGCCTTTTCTGACTTTTTCTGTTTGCTGTTATTCTGTCTTTTTTCTGTTCTGTTTTTTTCTGTCTTTGCCTTTATGCCCATTTTCTTTTTGCCTCTGTTTCTGCCTTTTACTCGCCGCTGCTGCCCCTGTGGCCTCTCCCCCCCAGTGTGTTCCCTCTCCCGCCTGGCAGCTGCTCTCCCTCCCCGCCGACCCCTACTTAATGGCGGCCGCTGCGCGGCCGTGCCATGCCGCTGGCACGCCAAAGACAAGCCCGTCTGTGCCCGACCGCGGCCAGGGACCCTGGTCCCCGGATCCCCCGACACTATGACCCCAGCACTCTCCACACACTCAACCCTGGATGCAACAACTGCCAACTCTCGACACCGAACAACTCCCAAGGCCTGTTCTCCTGCCGACACTGCTGCCGCACCTTCACCCACCTCCGGACCCAGACACTCACCACCAACCCACCGGACGCCAGCGCACACAAACCCCTGAGCTGCATCCTCCTCAACGTGTGCTCCCTGCACAGACACTCAGTAGAAGTTTGGGACCTCCTTAACACACACTCGCCCGACGTTACCTTCCTCACAGAGACCTGGACCAATGCCAGCTCCACTCCCGATATGGCAACCACCATCGCCATACAAGATCCTGAGGAAAGACCGCCCCACCCACCAACTTGGATGACGTCTCGCCCTCCATGGAACACATCCACTTCCAGATCCAGCCCAACCCAGAACGACACTCCGCGGAACACTTGCCTACACACAGCCCGGACCCCGCTCCCCGTTCACCAACACCATTGCAGACTACATCGCTCCCCACGCCCTCGCCTCCACGGTCTACGCATTGCTCGGAGACCTGAACTTCTACCTAGACAATCTCAGTGAACCCAACACCACCGCCCTCCTAGAGAATCTCGCCAACATAGGACTGAAGCAACTCGTCTCCCCCTGCACCCACACGGCAGGACACACTCTCGGCCCCATCTTCGCCGGAGAAAACAACATCCGCTTCAGTCACACCACAGAACCTCTCGGGACGGATCACCTCTGTGTCCATTTCTCCTTCTTGAAACCCACCACACACAAGCCCATGCCACGCCTCCCACGCAGAAACTGGAGCAAGATCATAAGAACACCTCACCTCCGCCCTCATCCACACTCCTCCACCTACCACGACAGACATCAACACTGCAGCCAACGACCTTCACCAATGGATCGCCAACTGAGCCAACACTCTCGCCACACTCCTAAACTCCGACAGACGACACAACACGACAGCCACCTGGTTCACCACAGACCTCCAAGAATCCAAGCACTCGTGCTGATGACTGGAGAAAGCATGGAGAAACGACAAAACTCCGGAAGCACGCACTGCCTACAGGGCCACCATCGCGGTACACCACCAACTCATCAGATCAACGAAGAGAAACTTCATTCAGAACAGAATCCTCTCCAACTCCCACAACTCCAAGGAACTCTTCACCATCATACAAGAATTCACCAGACCCCACAGCAAAACCACCAGCGTCCCTACCTCCCAAGACCCCTGCAACCAACTCAGCTCCTTCTTCCACCACAAGATCAGGACACTCTACGACAACTTCGACGACCAGGACCATGGCACTGACCATAACACCCTCCACCAGCGACGCTACCCAACCGACCCGCCTCACCTGGACCCCTGTCACCACAGAAGACACTGCAAAGACTATGATAAGCATCCCCTCCGGAGCACCCACTGACCCCTGCCCGCCGCACATCTTCCACAGGGCCGCCTCCGCCATCGCACCAGAACTACGACAGACACTCAACTGCACCCTTGAAACGGCCACGTTCCCCTACGACTGGAAACGCGCTGAAGTGAAACCCCTTCTCAAGAAGCCCTCCGCAGACCTGATTGACCTCAAGAACTACAGGCCCATCTCTCTTCTCCCCTTTGCCGCCAAAGTCATCGAGAAAGTCGTCAACACCCAGCTAACGCACTTCATTGAAACCAACAACATCCTTGACTCATCTCAATCCGGATTCTGCAGCAACCACAGCACCGAGACCACCCTCATAGCCACCACTGACGACATCCGCACCCTCCTCGATCAAGGCCACACTGCAGCCGTCGTACTACTAGATCTCTCAGCAGCCTTCAACACCGTCTCCCACCGCACACTAGCCGCCAGACTTCACGACGCCGGTATCCAGGGAACTGCCTTAGACTGGATTCGTTCATTTCTCTCTGGCAGAGCACAAAGAATAAGTCTCCCACCCTTCCTCTCCGAACCCACAAAGATCAGATGCACAGTACCCCAGGGATCCTCCCTCAGCCCAACGCTCTTCAAAATCTACATGGCCCCCCTTGCAACCATTCTCAGAAAAGACGGACTCAACATAGTATCATACATCGACGACACCCAGCTCATCCTCTCCCTCACCAAGGAACCCGCCATCATCAGGCACATTTTCCTGGAAGGAATGAAGGACGTTGCATCCTGGATGAGCAGCAGCTGCCTGAAGCTCAACTCAGAGAAATCAGAAGTCCTCATCCTCGGATCCACCCCCTCCGCATGGGACAACACTTGGTGGCCCCCCGCCCTCGGATACCCACCCACCCCCACGGACCACGCCCGCAACCTCTGCATCATACTCGACTCCTCACTCACCATTAACCGCCAGATCAAAGCGTGTCCTCCACATGTTTCAACACCCTCCACATACTCCACAAGACCTTCAAATGGATCCCCAGGAAGACTGTCACCCACACACTCATCACCAGCAGGTTGGACTACGGAAACACGCTCTATGCCGGAATCAACAAAAACACTACACATCCCACTACATGACCACATCACCCAGCACCTACGCGACCTCCACTGGCTCCCCGTTGAAAAGAGAATAACCTTCAAACTGCTCACACATGCCTACAAAGCCCTCGATAACACCGGACCCCAATACCTCAACGAAAGAATCTCCTTCCACGCCCCCAAGAGAAACGTCAGCTCCGCCGACCTAGCCCTAGCCAAGGTCCCCCGCATCCACAGAGCCAGAAAGGGGGGCAGATCCTTCTCCTACATCATGGCCAAGACCTGGAACGAACTCCTCCTCGGCATCAGACGAAGCACTACACTGCAAATATTCAGAAAGGACCTCAAGACCTGGCTCTTCAGATGACCTCGGAGCTGCCCAAACCCCCCCCTCCCCAGCGTCTTGAGACCCTCACGGGTGAGTAGTGGGCTCTATAAATCCCTGATTGATTGATTGATAGAGAAAGTATTGAACCAGGTAAGGAATTCAGAGAGTGTGATTTCATCCCCTGCCAGATCATAAATAGATGGTTTATAAATGTTCTCTATAGAAGAATATGGGTATGAAAGGGGTTAGTCAACTCATTATAAATGTATTTGCTTTCAAAATAGTCTACAAACAGGATAGAAAAATTTTTGGGGAAAAGAAGCCCTGATCGAATTGCCTTTAGTTTGTAGATAAAAGGTATAATCACACTCAATGTCATTCTTTTGAGTGCCAGTTCTAGAAGGGACATAATTAATGTCATGGAGGCTTTAATGGGGTTGGAGTGGGTGTCTAGAAGATATCCAAATTACTTTGATACCCTCCGCCTGTGGTATGTAGTGTAGAGGGACCCAATGTCCCAACATACCATGATCTCCATAGTTTTATCAAATGAAATGCCTTCAGTCTTACTTATAAAGTCCTCACTATCCTTAATATAGCTTTGAGTGTGTGTGTTTTAAGAAAAAATAAGTATATATTTGCTAAGGGGCTCCAAAACTGAGCCACACCCTGAAACTATAGTTCTACCTGGGGGATTTTGTAAATTCTTATGAATTTTAGGTAGATTATATAGTGCTGTTGTGAGTGGGTAATTTATTTTAAGAAAATCAAACTCATTTTTGCTCAAGAAACCTTCCAGTTTGGCTTAGGAAGTTATGTCCTTTATAGTGTGTTGGATTTGGGTGAGTGGATTAAAAGGTAAGGGCAAGTAATAACTCAGGGTGGGCGGAACTCGAGAAGTTTCACTCTGCAGAATTCCGTAGAGTTACATAAAAACTCAGTGAGATTCCATGGAGTTCCTTGAGCGGGCGGAATCAGCACATCGTTCTCATTTCTAGCGTTAGGAGCTTGTTCTGCGCTGCAGAATCAGCGCAAATGGCACCACACGGCACACCAGAGGGCGCTGCTCTTTTGCTGCTACTCAAGCAGATTTACTACTCGAGCGACAGCTTTCTCGCCGCGAACCGTCGCGACTGCCTGTGACCGCCTGCATTGAGAAAATCTCGCCGAGTTCCATCCTAACACCAAAAAATCGCACTAGGGGATGCCAATTCTCGCTCACCAATTTAACGTTGGCGAGCCACACGTGAGCAAAAACTCAGCCAGTAAGCGGTTGGCAGAGGTTTGCTGGAACTCCGTGTTACAAGCGCAGCATGGAGTGGGCAAAACTCCACAAACTCTGCCGGCAGAACGGAATTTATCGACCACCCCTAGTAATAACCCCTTTTATCTAGTTTTCCTGTTTATATGAAAGTAGGTCTTGAATAACAACCCCCCATCCTTTGTCTTACATGTTTGATGATGATTGAGCTGTTATTCCCAAGGTTGTTGCAAGCCTGCCTTTCCTCGAGGCTAATGTTGTACAGGATGCACTCATGAATCTCTTTGATTTTTTAAGTTTCCCTAAGTACCATATTTTCAAATGCCAAATGTTCTGCTGGTAATTTGGTGGAACTTAGTAGGACTGAAAGTTGAGGATGGTCTACATTTGGTAAAACTCAAGGATTCATTCTAAAGATTATCAGAAAAGAATGTTTTTAAGCACACTTTTCAGAAGAATGAGAACACTAATTGTAAATTGCAGTGGTCAGTTTTTCAGTAGGACAAATGATAGACCCCGGTTCAGTAAAGAGATACCATTTGCAGAAAACATGTGGACAGAGAAATGTAAAATAGGGATCGTTTCACAACTGTTACTCTTATTTTCTGTGGTATGTACCAAGTGATTCATTGTTAAGGACTAAGGGCCATATGTAGGTAATTTCTATTTACCGATTCCTAAATACCGAATTTTACCGATTCGGTATTTAAGAATCGGTAAATAGAATGTAGGTAAACATTCGGTACATTTTACCGATTCGGTAATATTCGGTATTACCGATTCGGTATTTACCGAATCGGTAATAAGGAATACCTTCCCATTCATTCCTATGGGCCTGGAGGCCCATAGGAATGAATGGGAAGCCATTCACTATTACCGATTCGGTAAATACCGAATCGGTAATAGGGGAGCATATTCAAGGGTGGCAGGGTGTCAAATTGACACCCTGTTGCACCCCTGAATCGTGCATGTGTGCACATGTGGCGCACATACATGCCCTAAGGGCATGTTTGTCTGCCACATGGCACTTTTAAAAAAGCACAAAATTGCTTTTTAAAAGGTATTCAGTATTTACCACCAACTTGTAGTTGGTGGTAAATAACGAATCCTGAAACCAAAAATGCACTCACTTGAGTGCTCCCTACATAGGATTTAAGGAATCGGTAAATTACCGATTCCTTAAATCCGGCCTCCTACATCTCAATTGCCTAAATACCGGTCGGTAACGGGAGATTTACCGAATTTCGGCCGTTACCGACCGGTATTTAGCTACCTACATATGGCCCTAAATGTGTAAAATTGTTACCTCATTTGCCTCTCGTCGTGTTGGAGGTTTTGTGGTTTGCCTTTGCCCACCTCACTTTGATTGCTTTGCTTAAAAAAAATTAGGTGGTAGTCGGAGGTGGCCATTGCACCTGTGCTTGTTCCTTCAATTGGATCTGAATCCTCTAGAGCAATGGTTCTTAATCTATGGTCTGGGGACCGCTGGGGGGCATGACTGCTTAGAAAATTATATAATATTAACAGAGTAATAAAGTGTATATCAATGAAGTAGGAAAATGTAAAGTTCAACATTTTAAAATGTTCTGTAATTGTGAAGGAATTTGAAATGGGAGGGCACAATTCACAAAGGGCCTCTGCACTCATGGCAGAGGCCCGGCAGTTGTGGCGCAGGCCCCACACTCGTTGCGGGACCTCTGCACTGCAGTTTCTCATTACGAAGGTCCCGTCACTAGTGCGGGGCCCCAGCCACCACTGCGGGCCTTTGCCATGAGTGCGGAGGCCCTTTGTAAATCTGGCCCTAAGTTAGTATACTCCGATTGATTTGTGGGAGTGGTGTAAGTGCATCAAACAGAATATTGTATGGAAGATGAGCAGCCTAATTTGAATTTAGAAAAGCTCCAACCTCCTCAGATTTTTGAAATATTTGCTTGTGAGTTAAATTGAATATTTAATCATTTATTTATTTGTTTGATGAATTCTTGTTTTTGTATTATTTGTGTATTGTTTTGTGGTACAAATCATCGAAAATGTTTATGCCGGATTCCCTGACTTCCAGTAATGACTCAGTGGGGGTCCTCGGATTCCAATATTGATTCAGTGGGCACTACCAGATGTAATGCTGTTCAGGCTTAGCCCCTGCTAGTAAAGGGAAATATATGTGAAATAGAATCCTGTGCTTGAAATCAGCAGGCAACAAGATTTTTAACAGATTTATTAGCATTACTATCCTGGGCCATAAAATTATACACCTAACAAGCTAAGTAAGTGGCAATAACTTTATTTAATTGGAATAAACTTGTATTGTAGCACAGTAGTATAGTAGTAGGACAATTAGGTGTGAGCAAAATTTAAATTACACCGGTGTAATTTGCGCAACTTTGCTTTACTCTTGTAACACAAAATTCCCACAATTACTCCACTACACGCTTTGCATAGTTACATACCATTCACAGTAAAAATTCACTATGAATGCACGGGAACAACAGAACGCAAATGGCTGTTGTCCGTGGTGCTTTTGTTTTTTTGCACTATTTTGTTCAGCGTGAAATGCCATCTTGCATCAAAAATTGATGTGAGGATGCATTTCACACTAATATATATTGCAAAATGACAGATTTGCGTTTCACATAAAGAAGCCTAATTTCTCATAATTATGATGAAGTTCTACCTTAATTGCACAAATGCAAATTATGAAAATTTTGCACACCCCTAATGACAATATCCAATGTGTTGCTTCGTCCTCGAGTCACAAAGGGGACTTTGGCTGACACTGCAATGAAGGTCTGGAGTGTGACAAGCAGGTACAGGACAGAAAAAGAGGGGCCTCATGGGACCATGTTTTTTCACTTTGCCAGGGCTCAGCCCAGGCACGCCCAGTTGGACTTAGAACACTGAGTCAATCATTTTTCTTCGCACAGTCCAGGCAGTTCATTTCACAGCAAACATGCTTGATGTGAAAAAGATCTTACTCCCGCCTTAGCTCTGTTAAAAATGTAGAAACCCTGTGTCACTGCAGACTGCTGGAGATGCGCAAACACAGGCTGCAACACAACCCATATTATATGTGAATGCTCATCGGTGCAACCCTTCTGGGCCTTCGTGGGCCGGGTCCTGAGTACCACTATCCACCTGCACCTACCACTTACCCCCGCCGCTATCCTTCTGCACGATCTGCGCCACTCCACAGACCTTTTAAAACCACAACGCCGTCTCTTCCACACAGCACTGGCCACAGCCAAAATATGTATCCTGCGACAATGGAGGTCGCCCACCCCACCGTCACAGGAGGCCTGGCTACTGGCCATGATCCACACGGCCTCCCACAAGCGAGTCATTTACAATATCCAGGACCAATCCGACCTGTTCCTTCAGGTATGGGCACCCTTCCTATCCACGGAGAGCGGCAATAAGGAGAGCCCTACAGCAGAGAATCCACCCCAGGCAGCGGCAACGACGTCAGTTGACGACTTGTAAACTCCAATATGCATGGCTGCCCCAGGCACTAGAGCCACTCCCCCCCATCAGCACTCCTGCAGACATACACGGCATCAACCCCCCCTTTCTCCTGCATGTACCTCATACAGTCCAGACATATAAAGACTGACCTGTGCCACCCACTCTTCATCGCCAACTACCCTGTACCCCTGATGTCCAGACACTACCACAATCTTTCTCACCCCCCAAGCATATGCCCCCTCCCTACCTTCTCACTCCCCTTCTATCCCTCCACCCTTCCCTACCCTTACTCTCCCCTGCGACCATATCACTCCCCTAACCCTTCCCCTCCCCCTCTTCCTCCCCACCTCCCCCGGGCACCGCGCCACCGTGGCCCGCAGGCAAACAATACCCAAGCTCCATCCAGGTACCGGGATGGGAACTCTCAGAAGGAAACGTACAACACCCCCCTCCCCATGCCCCTGCTCTACCCCCCCAGGTACTGCCTACACTACTGTAGAGCAGGGCGAGCCCCTCCAGTGCTACGAGCCGACACAGAGATGGGGAGCGCCCCCCACTACCTGAAATACCCCCTATCAGCTTGTATCTCATGCATACAACCCCCCTTCACTTAGGGGCTGCCCGGCCCCAGCCTGACATAAGAAACCAAAGACCTCAGGGCTTCTTACGCTGCCGCCACCACTTCAGGACTCCCCCCCCCCCCGCCTGGCCAGAGCATGGCCACCACTTGAATCACTAAAGCCTACATGCCTCCCATGACACGGGCACCCCACCCACCATACCCCCCTCCCCTACCCCCTCACCCTTTAGACACTTCCTTCAGCTCCCAAGAGGCACACACCACGGAAGTTTTCGTTAAACTGTTTCTTCCTGCCATTGTATCTGTGTGGCCGATGATGTTGCTCTCAAGATGTAACTTTTTAAGAACTGTTAATAAAGAATTATAACACAAAAAAAGAAACCCTGTGCCACTTCATCTTAATTGTCTATGAAAATACCGGTGCACAGACTGAATGGTCTTGAAACTTAACTAGGTACATAGGTACTCAGTGCCCACCAAAGCAGGCAGCAACGCTCTATAGTATTTTATGTTTGCTGTGCTCAATGTTGTTTTGACCGCTTTATCTTTCCCTCCCTTCTGCCTTTCCTTTCTTGTGTTTCTGTGTGCATGCACCCTCACACTCTGTGGTTTGGCTTTGGAATGTTGGGACTAGGGTGAAGCTGGCAAGTGAAGGTTGGGTCATTAAGTTATGAAGTGATCACTAAATAGTGATAAAAAAGGAGATCATGGGGTGTGTCTGAGTTACAATGACTCACTCACTCCTGTTATATGCCAATATGTTTCGGAACTAGCTAACTACGTTTTTAAGTATGCTAATATATATATTCTGTCCTGTAAAACATCCCTTGTCATATTTATGATTGTCCCCAGGTATCCTCCAGTAGGATTCTACTAGCAGGCCTTAGGCCTCATGTCTGTGCATGGCTTAAATGGGTAGATATGCAGGAATGCTAACAGCCCTGTTGAAGGCCTCAGACCTGTATGGGCTTTAACCACTTAACCGCGGCGGCAATTCCGCCGCGGTGCGGCGGTTTTATTGAGTGGGCGGGGCCGCGTCGGCCAACGGACGTGCGCAGCACTACGGAGGTAGTGCTCGCGACGGCCGTTGGCCGACGGGCGCACGGAAGGGGTTAAATGCAGGCTGAAACATGTTTACATATAACAGGGGCGAGTAAGTCATTGTCACTCAGACACAACCCAAAGTCTCCCTTTTTATCAGAGCCTAGGGTATTCAATAATAAAGGGAATCCTCTTGGGTAAACCCTAAGGCATTTTATCAATCTGATCCCTGCTTTATACTCCAGTAGCGATTTATAGAAGAGCTCCCATTTGTGGTCGAACCCGTCAAGGTGGTACCATCCTACCAGGGAGTGATGGGTGCCAATGATGAAGCATGCCACTATTTTTAATTTTTTAATTTTTGTTTTGCATTTTTCAAACTGAAAACAGACAATCAAACTTGGCATGACACTGTATGCTTGGCTGTAAATATAGGTAAATACAGGCAGTGAAAGCTATACATCTGGAGATTATCAGTCGGGCCGCCAGGCCAATCACATTGGTCGAGATACAAGCAAAAAAGTAAAATACAAGGATGAGAGAAGAACAGAAAGGTGATAATGATATCCAATAAAAAATTACAATGTACTGATAGGTTTCTTAGGGCATTCGTGTAATGTCACTCAATTACACAGTTGACGGGGTGGCCCAGGTAGGGAGTCTATATCATCCATCTCCACACTAACAGCAATTCCCTCGTGCAAGTCTCCGGTCTCAATCCCAGCCTAATAAGCCTGATATGGTTCCCAGATATCCTTAGGGTGGCTCAGGGGTGGAAGCAGCGCATTTAATACGTCAGATTGTGTGTCACAATATGTTATGTCAGTGTGCCAGTCTTTCAGGGTCAGGAGAGGGCCACGAGCCCAAAGCATTGCCACTCTTCTTTTCGCAAGTAACAAACCTATGGCCACCAATCGCCTAACCCCGCTCTGTACCTCCCTGTCGTATCCCAGTATCGCTAACAATGGGGCAAACACCAGGTTTTCTCCTGTGATGGTGTACAGTTCACAGAACACTGCTCACCAGAATTAATGTATCCTGATGCAGAACCATGCGAGATGTGCAACCTCGCCTCCTCCTCCCCATCATTCCTGACAATTTGCAGTGTTGCGGAGCCCATATCTATGCAGCTGCTCTGGAGTGTAGTATAATCCTATTAATGTACTTGAAGTGTAGTAGTATGTGTCTACTGTTCAGCAAGATAGTCTTAATTAGTGAGCAGCAGTTTTTCCATTGCTTATCAGTAATGACTATGACCAAATCTCTTTGTCAATCAAGCCTGGCCTTTGTCACTCCTGGTCTATGCGTTCCTCTGCGAGTGCATAAAACCTCGTCACAAGATGAGTAGGGTAGTGATCTGCAGCATAGAGGTCAATGCTGGCATCTCCGGAGTTTCTAGTAGGTCATCTCCCAATAACTCCCGCAGACTGTGCCTCGCTCGGAAGTAATAGAATTGAAGGCGAGCTCTGGGTTTAGCACTCCCTTCATGGGTCTCCTCCCATGTGCACATTGTGCAATCTTGAAAGAAGTCCCCCATTGTAGGAATATTAATCTCCACTAGAGCGGTTGCGGCTGCGGCTCCCCGCTCCCAAACCATAGGAACCCAAGAGCACCAGTAATGTGCAAACGTGCACTGTGCCGCTCTATAATAGGTTTCAAGATCCGGGGCGTTACGGCCTCCCATATCGTAAGATAAAGTGAGAGTCTCCTAGCGCACCCTCAGCTGTTTTCCCGACATGCCAGCAGGATAATGAGGGTACGTAGATTGTTAAACACTGCTCTAGGCAGCAATATCGGGATATTTTGAAACAGGAATATGAACCTAGGTAACACAAACAGAAGGAAGTGACCTGATTAGGGCCACCCGGGTCACTCATGACCACCTCTCAGCCTTCCAAACAAATGAAGAGTCGGTCAGACAGAAGAGAATACAAACCAAAGTATTTATTAGTAATACACTCGAGTGGAGTCCGGTCTGACCAGCCTCCTTGGATTGCTGCAGAGGGACTGACTTCTACCCCAGGACAATGTGCATTGTACATTTCAGAATCACTAAGACACGCCGAGACTGGAATTTTCCAGTTGGTAGCTGGTGAACAAAGAAGACACACAAAGATGAGTTGCAATCCTAGGACCGGGTACATGCTATCTCAGCGTCAAGGTTACTCTGCCCGTACCCGCCGCTCTAAGGGTGGGAGCAGGCCTATCTAGTGCGAAAGGTATGTGATAGCAAAAACAGTCTATTCATCAAGACAGCGAAACTCAGCCTTGGAGGAATACAGAAAAAATATTGCAGCAGCTTTCTGCTGAGGCAGACAAAGTGAGACAGAAATTAGTTTCGATCATGGCTCAAAATGGCGGCTGAATACAAAATGGTGCAGCGAATGCTAATTTTACATAGAGCAATACACTGGCAGAGTGAATGCATAACATTTACATTTAAATGCGCATGGGTTAGCATGAGCTAACCCGTTTGTTTTTGAGAGAAT
Organism: Calotriton arnoldi; assembly: GCA_963921515.1. NCBI lineage: Eukaryota > Metazoa > Chordata > Amphibia > Caudata > Salamandridae > Calotriton > Calotriton arnoldi. The sequence continues at coordinate 498,422 of CAWUFW010012228.1, forward strand.
GGACGGTGCAGCATAGTGTGCATACAACAAATAGACTTCAAAGTTCAGAGCATTCCATGCATTCGGCATCAAAGGAAGAGGAGTCTTCAAATATACCCTAGTCTATCTGCATAAAGCTATCTATCTCTTTCTGAGTCATAATCACAGCACTAGTGTCATGGATGGGCACCTTCTGCTTTGGGGTAAGGAGTGTGATACAATAGGTGAAACAGGCTGGGAGGCATTGTATACAGAGGCAACAGGTGAGAAAAATACCAGCGACTACCGCTAGGAAAGCAAGGATCTTCCAACCCCAGGATGCAAATATGCCCCAAACCCATCCAGAGAGTGTCCAGGTACCATTTTCATGGTGTATATCAGATGAAAGTCTATGCAACTTCTGTATGGCAGCATACACATTGGGGGCGTGGTCTGGGATGTATACACAACAGCTACTGCCAATGACGCGACAGGCCCCTCCCTGGTCAGCAAGGATGACGTCTAACACCATCCGGTTTTGTAAAGCAACAAGCCTCGTAGCCTGGAGCTCAGCTGTGATATTTGTCAGAATCCCAGCAGTCGTATTAATGACCCCTTCTACAACTCGGGTGAGTCGACGGATAGTAAGGCTGTTGGACATGGGGCTCCAAAAGGGTACAATACCCTTCATGGCGTCTGTGAACTGTTGTAAAGTGGTATCTGTCTGAGCTATGTCCTCTGTGTTAATAACCCTTCTAACTCGGGGCAGGTATGCACTCCTACGCTGCAATCGATGATCCCTATGGTAATTGGATGGTGCTATATACACTGGGGGAAGAAGAAAAGAGAGATAGCATACACCTGACCACCCCCTAGGAAGCCAAACATAAGCTTGGAAGCCGCGAACAAAATAGACATTATATGGCGGGAGGAAAGGCGGGCTACTAATCGTGCTCAACGTATATGTGTAATTGGAATTACTCTTCCCCACTTGCACCTTTCCAATTCCATGAACATAGAAACCGGCTGTTGTATTGACTACTGGCACTGGCATCGCTTTATCCTTTGTAATATTGCGTGTTTGGAAAGATCAGAAATATTCAGCAGCATTGAACCCCTGGAAATCTAACATTTCATTTCGAAGCCAAGTTTCGTTCTTTACCTCCTCATATACATTCATGCAAGCTGTTGGAGACAATGTACCAGGGGTCTCTTGTTCTCCTAGCCTCAGGGAAATATATCCTTGATAGTAACGTATGTATTCGAACACAGTGCGGGAGTCCGCAGATGTCATATTCATAGCAGAAAAATAGAAATGATAATGCACCATCGTAAACAGCGCAAACCACCCCTCGCAACTTCCTAGATAGGATAATTGCATCGGCAATAAAACATCACTTTTACGTGTAACTGAGGGGAGTAGTCCACAAATCTAGCAATTAGTAGCATTGGAAGTATCATGGGCCTGTTGCAACATTTGTAAAAAAAAACATTGTCTACATAAGTTTCCCGGTGTTCTCCTTTGTGAGGGGCCAAAGTAACAAACATGTGCTCAGGGGGAACAGGAGTTGTCCCAATCAGAGAGTGTACAGGATACTTTTCATCTAGGAAGTAGGATATCCCTAATACTATTATTAGTGCAATAACAACTATTGATACAAAAACTATTTTACTCTTCATGGACCAGCCCGCTCTGGACGCGGAGGTGCAAAGGGCTGCTCTTCCTCAGTAATGGGCCGACCAAATGGATACATTGTGAACAAGGGGGAAAAAAATGCAATGGAACTAATGACAAAAGGGGGGCAAGTGTTCCCAGTGTCCGTCTGAGCCTCACTGGTAGACTCCTATTGTTCATCAACGTTGGCGCTTTTGAGCACCGGCGGTGGAGCTGCTCAGTCCTAGCTCGGATCCGTATCCCACGTTGCAGGGTAATGTACTTCCCTCCTGGGGAGTACACTCGACTTACCCTGTAAAATGTTTGAACAATGCACCAATCTCGCCTCTCCCTAAGCTACTGTGGCCTGACTTGTCGAGTCCATCCCTGCTAATCTGACTTTTCCTTTGGTGCACTGTTCCTCCGTCGGGGACACAGATTGTACCTAGCTACTCCAGGCACAGAGGGGTCAGGAAAAAGGGGGTCAGATACAGAGGGGCCAGCGGAAGGAGACTCTGAAATTGACTTAATCTCCGGGGGCACTGCCGCATTTGGGATCTCATCATTCTCAGCCTCTGTTTGGGTCCACGTGAGTTGGGCATCCGAAAAGGGAAGGAACCGCGGGACTCTCTCACACTCGGAGTCCCCAATGCCCTCACGGACCCACTGATCATAGGGTAAGGGTAGAGGCACTTTGCGTCAATGCTGGCAATTAATCCAATTCTTTCGGCCGGTGACCTTCACGGCGGTGCAGGTGGAAAGGAGCACCTGGACTGGCCCCTTCCACCTTGGCTCCAGACTCTTCTTTCTCTGGAAATTGCGAACCAAGACAAAGTCGCCAGGCCGGATGTCGTGGCCTGGCCCCTCAGGTACTGGTGGGAGGGATTCCTGGATCTGTTGGTGAATAGAACGCAGACTTTTAGTTAACTCATACAAATAATCCACCAACAGAGGATATTCAATTTCTGAGAATCTACGAGGTCGCGGGACGCCCCAAATGTTTGCCGGGCGCCCAAACACGATCTCGTAGGGTGACAATTCTGTCCTAGAATGGGCTGTCGTTCTTGTGGACAAAAGGGCTAATGGTAAAGCATCTGGCCACTGCAACCCTGTGATCTCCTGAATCTTTGCCAGTTTCAGTTTGAGAGTACCGTCTTACTTCTCAACCAAACCTGCGGACTGGGGGTGATTTGCAGCGTGAAATTTCTGTCTGATATGCAGTCCCTCGCAAAATAATTGGATAACTTTCGCATTGAAGTGACTTCCATTGTCACTCCAAATCAAACATGGCAAGCCGAAGCTAGGAAAGAACTCCTTCAGGAGCACCTTTGCAGTCGCTATGGCTGTGTTTTCTTTTGTGGGGTAAGCCTCAACCCATTTACTGAACGCACAAACAACCACCAACACATATTTCAAATTGTTGACTCGATCCATCTCTATGTAATCTAACTGGAGGACCTCAAAAGGGAAAGTGGGAGGTGCAAAATTACCTGGTGGCGTAGGGGTACCCTTTCCAGGATTGTGCATCATACACACCAAACAGTATTTGACCAAATGGGCGGCAGTCTTTGGGATGTTATCATTCTGCCATACAGGGTCTAACAACTTACAAATACCTTTCGCACTAATGTGAGCTGGTCCATGCGCCATGGTGACTATAGGAACAACATATGCATCTGGTAGCATCCATCTCTGTTTCCCTGACTTATCAGTCCAACACCCATCCTCATCCAAACGTGCTGTGCTTTACTGCCATATCGTTAATTCCTCAATAGTTGCCTCACTCTGTATCTCCTTGACACTTTCCAGCGTATCCTCAAACATGGTAACCTCAGGCACCCACCTAGCGGGACCTGCTACAAACATCTTTTTCATCTTCGTTTGGGCTGTCTCCTTAGCTATCTGGTCTGCGAATGCATTCCCTTTTCCCACATTGTCAGTAATTGCCTTGTGGGCGCTGCACCTCATTATCGCTAATTTCTTAGGGAGTGTCAAAGCCAATAAAAGCCTATGTATAAGGGGGCCGTGTTTTATTTTCATCCCATGTGAAGTGAGAAACCCTCTTTCTGCCCAAAGTCGTCCAAAATTATGAGCGACGCCAAATGCGTACTGACTGTCAGTATAGATATTGACAGTCAGTCCCTCACTCAACTCACAGGCTCGAATAAGGGCAACCAGCTCTGCAGCTTGAGCCGATTGATAAGGAACTCGTGATGTCTCAACTACTGTGTGTAGTGTCGTGATTGCATATGCAGCTGTCGTAGTGCCATCTGGTAACTTGAAACAAGAGCCATCAACATATAGTTCCCCTTGGGGGTCAGATAAGGGAACGTCAGTCAAGTCTACCCATCCTTTCGCCTCCTCCTCCGTGTGGAAGATACAATCATGAATATCAATTTCCTCACTTTCAGAAGAGAGGGGTAGCAACATGGCTGGGTTCAGAGTGGCACATCTTTTAATTGTGACATGCGCTGCAAAGAGAGTTAGCTCATAACCGGTCAGATGTGCACTGGTGAGGTGCTGTATCTTGGTTTTATTCAAAAGGGTATCCACAGCATTGGGGACCATGACCTTGAGGTCAGTATCAAGTACGAGCCCGGCCGATTGTCTTATTGTGACGGCCACAGCCGCGACTGCTCTTAGACAGCTCGGGAGGGCTCTTGCGACAGGGTCAAGAAGCGCAGAAAAATAAGCACACGGCCGTTGCTTACCTCCAAAGGCCTGTGTTAAAACAGAGAGCGTGCAACCAGCCGCTTCGTATAAGTACAGCACGAACGGCTTCGCGTATTCTGGCGTACCAAGCACAGGCGTAGAGCAAAACGCAACTTTTAATTGCTCAAAAGACTGCTGACATTCATGCGTCCCAGGCAATGGTTCATGCACATCTTTAGTGGTTAGTGCCAGCAGGGGCTTTGTTAGTAACGAATATTTAGGAATCCAGTGCCGACAATAGGAAGTAATGCTAATAAAAGCTCGTACATCCTTTTGAGTTTGAGGGATAGGCATTTTAACAATGGTACTGATGCGTTCAGGAGTCAATCTCCTACCCTCCTTCGACAGTAGGTGACCTAAGTAGATGACCTCCTGTCGACAATACTGAAATTTGTAAAGGGACACTTTATGTCCGTGGTGTGCCAAATGCAGCAACAATTTAACCGTACTGTCTTTGCAACCCTTTTCAGTGTCAGAAGCAATATGTTACCTGAGGGAAGCATGAGGGAGTCCAATTGGGCTTTTAAGGCTTAGCTATATAAACTAGGGCTCTCAGTATAGCCCTGAGGGGTTCGACAGAATCTAAAGCTTCTGCCAGCTGGTGTAAAACCGAACAAGTACCTGCTGTCTGGATGGATCGGGATACTAAAGAATGCATTTTTTAAATCAATGACAGAAAAGAATTTAGCAGAAGAAGAAATGATTGTTAGAAGAGCAGAAATGTCAGGGACCACCGGGAACTGGGGAACCACTATTTTATTTATTTCGCGCAAGTCAATCACAAAACGATAAACATCTGGATGATCATCAGAAGAGCCTGAAGGTGCCCTCTTAAGAATGGGAAGAATGGGGCTATTACACAAATTTGCAGTCGTCTCTTCGACAACCCCTGACTGAATCAGATCCTGTATAATCCGCAACAAAGCTCTCGCCCATGCTTGTGGTATTTTGTACTGAGGAATACGAGGCAAAACGGCATTGTCCTTAACTTTGATAGAAACTGGGGGAATCTGCAATAGGCCTACGTCCGTGTCACCTGTTGCCCACAACATCCTTAAATTCAGCTGGGAGGGGTGCATCTTTGGACAGACACTGCTTAGAGCTGACCAAATTCGGTCCCATTGTCATGTAAACTCCTTCCAGAGAATAATAAATCATTGCATGCAACTTTTTAAATAAATCTAAGCCCATCAAATTCTCTCCGCAATTAGATGTTAACAAAAATGGTGAATCCACAGACCCTCGCCCCCTTGGAACCGCCACCTTTTCCAAAAGCACAGGACACTTGCTGCGCCAGTGTCCCTCCTCTTTACAGTACGCACACTGATTCGGTCCTACAGGCGTAGTGTTCCTGCTAGTACGCGGAAGCTGTCGGTCTGGACCACCTCGTCCTCTACCATTCCCTCGAGAAGCCTGTTGCAACAACACCTTCATCTTCAATTCCTTATGCTTTTTATCCACCTTCTCCTTCTCTTCGTTTTCCCTGTGCTCATAATACTGTGCCATACTCAATATCACAGAAGGGGAGGAGGTAGTCCAAGTGCTCTCCGAAGCCTGCCACCGAGTTGGGATCTCAGTAAGCAGGTTCGTAACAAATCTATTAACGAACAGTCGGACATCCCCCTCCACCAACAAATCCTGTCCACTAAAATCCCAAAACACACCTTCAAATCAAGTGAAAAAATCAGACACACTTTCATCTTTCTGCTGACGACATGCCGTTAACTTGTCCCGATCTACGCTTCTTGGTGGGATAAGAGAGTGCATATAAGGCGCCGAAGGCGTGCCTAAGGCAAGCCCGTCTGCGCCCGTCCGCGTCCGGACGGGGCTAGGGGCTAGAACCCCTGCCCCTTACCCTCCAGACAAGTACTGTTATAGCACGGAGCTGCTCAGACAGTTAAATTCACCCCCAGGACCAAACTGCCTTCACTCCATTGCCCCCAGTAGTCCAGACACCAATTGTGTGCACTGTTCATTTAGACTCTGGTCCCCCCCCCACCACCGTCCATGCTGCAGCATTGTCTAACAAAGTTTTTAAACTGCTCTTATTAAACTGCAGATCTTTGCCTAAACATTCAGCAGAATTGTTTATTTTACTTATGGATGAAGGCCCTGATGTCTTATTCCTCACTGAGACCTGGCTGAACGTGAGTTCAGAGCCGGACATTGTCCAGGCCCTCCCTCCTGACTACATAATACAGAGGCTAGATAGGGCCACTGGCAAAGGTGGTGGCATTGCTATCATACTGAAAAGTCACCTCATTTTCCGATCTTTTGGGAGCCCCTTACTTGGTTGCGAGAACCTCCATTTTACAATAGGATTTACGCCTACGCTCACTCTATCAGGCATCTTAATTTATCGCCCCCCCTGGACCCACAGGCTCATTCTGCCAGTCACTTTCTACAATGGTCCCCAAACTGACTATCACCGCCGCAAATTTTACTATTCTGGGTGACTTCAATATCCACTTTGATGATCCAATATTGAAAGTTGCATCTGAGTTGACCCTGGACCTAGCTGCTTTTCAGCTCACTCAGAAGGTGCTACATGTAACGCACTCAAAAGGGCACCTTTTGGATCCAATTTTTTCCAACCTAGAGGAGCTTTCCTGTCTGAAACCAACCCCCATCCCCTGGTCGGATCACTTCCTCATCTCAGTTAACTGGTCTTCCACCCATGCTACCCCTCCATCTCAGCCAACACAAATTAAATCCCGCCGTTGGTCTAAACTTTCTATAGAAAAGTGGGTATCGGCATTAGATACCTCCAAGCCTCTGCCTGACACCAACCCGGTGGTGGCTAATGAGAGATTCAACAGTTGGATTGAGGGGACGTTAGACCAGGTGCTTCCGAAAACAACCAATCAGCCGCATAAAGGGCCTAATAGATCGGCCTGGTATAACCCTAAACTCCGAGAATTAAAACAAACATGTAAAAAAATTGAAAGAGTCTGGAGAAAGAACTTCTTCACGACCAAGAAAAAGGAATATAGGGAGGCTATTAAAATCTATAAGCTTGAAATTAAAAAAGCCCAGGCCTCTTACTTTGAGGAAACAATTTCTTTAGCAGCCAACTTTCCCCGTGAAACATTTCGAATTGCAAACAAATTACTAAGAGTTCCTTCTCTCCCCGATACTTCCTTAGCCATGGACCATCGTTGCAATGAACTTGCAGAATACTTTTATAATAAAATTCAAACGATATATGAATCCTTTGCCCCACCCAATAGTTATACTATCTCCCACTTAGAGGACTCACATACAGGGAGTAAGGAACACTCTTTAAAGACCTTCCCTCAATGAACTACGAATCACTACAGACAATTTCTGCACTTGTTAAGAGCGGGTCACCCAGAGACCCTGCTCCACCCAAGATGCTGAACCAGGTGGCAGAATTAGTTGCTCCAGTCATTCTGGACTTGATGAATTCCTCCATAGACGCAGGGGTGGTCCCCCCTTTGGAAAAAAGCCATGGTCAGGTCCCTGTTGAAGAAACCTAGCCTGGACCCAGACTGTCTGGGCAACTATCGACCTATCTCGCTCCTGCCAGGAACTAGTAAAATACTGGAGAAACATATCAACTTGGCGCTCTCGGCCTATTTTGAATCTAATAAACTTCTTCACCCCTCCCAGACTGGCTTTCGTCCCTGCCAAGGTACAGAAACTGCCTTATTAGCAGTCGTGGAAGAATCCAGAAGGATCCTTGATGCAGGAGGTTCTTCTGCCGTGATCCTTTTGGATCTCAGCGCGGCCTTTGACACGGTCAACCACCTCATTTTGGTTCAACGACTCAGAAACCTTGGTGTGACCGGAGTAGCCTTGACATGGTTGCAATCCTTCTTGGAGGGAAGATCTTTTCAGGTGTTCGAGGGTGAGGCCATCTCTAAATCCTGGCCCCTCCAATGTGGAGTCCCTCAGGGTTCTTCCCTGAGTCCCACACTCTTTAACGCCTACATGTCCCCTCTGGCGGAAATTGTTCTCCTCTACGGGGTGCACATTGTGACTTATGCCGATGATACCCAACTAGTTGTTGCACTTAACCATTCAGATAGGGCCTCAACCTCCCTATGTATCTGCCTTGAAGAAGTAGCCAGGTGGATGAAAGATTCTTATCTAAAATTGAATGGGGACAAAACCGAGCTTATGCTCCTTGGTAACCCCTCTCTTTTCAAGGCAGACATCATGTGGCCAGCATCGATGGGCATGGCACCTGTCCCTAAGTCAGAAATTAAAAGCCTGGGCTTCTGGCTGGACTCTGATCTCAGCTTTAAAGTCCAGGCCAGAAAGGTGGTGGCCTCTTGCTTTGGCACCTTAAGGATGCTCCGTAAAGTGCTCCCTTTGCTCCCCTTTCAGGCAAGAAAGCTCATGGTCCAGGCACTTATTCTTTCACGCCTGGACTACGGCAACGCCGTATACCTTGGAGCCCCAAGTTCGGTCCTCGTCAAACTGCAAACAGTGCAGAACTGCGCCGCAAGAATCCTCATGGGGACTCAGAACCGGCAGTCGGCCAAACCGGATATGAAGGCTCTCCACTGGCTCCCCATCCGGGAGAGAGTCCATTTTAAGGCCTTATGCATTACCCACAAACTTATAGGAGGAAAAGGACCAGAGATCATTTCCTCCTTGGTCAAGCCCTATCGAGCTAACAGGCGACTACGATCAGATGAGCAACACCTGGCAGTCGACCCCCGAATTCAGAGAGCTAGAAGCGGTGGTCGGCTTTTTTCATACAATGCTGCCAAACTTTGGAACTCTCTTCCTCTTCAGCTACGTGGGGAACTTAATCACCTTGTCTTCCGCAAACTGCTGAAAACATGGCTCTTCCCTAAATGATTCTGTGAAGCTTCAGTTATCCTCCAGCGCTGGGATGCCTATGGGTAGCTATGCGCTTTATAAATGCTGCTTCATTCATTCATTCATATGTAATAATTCGACCAGGCAAAGCTAGTATCTCAGCCTTAGGCTTCTCACCAGGCTTCCTCTCCTGGTCCCATGCTTTAATCTGATCCCAAGTACCACCCACTTCCACAACATGGTCCTGTGTGTTCACCTGCCTCCAAATATCAATGGCACCAATAAACCAAAGAACATTTTAATGTCCGCAAGCGTCATCACTGTCGAGGAAGCGGCCTCAGTCAATTCCTTATAATATGCAGTAGGATTCTTCCTATGGTCAGGGAGCTGAGTCTTAAGGGACAAAACCTCACTCCTTTTCCATGGAGTATGAACCCACTGATCCTGGAACCGGGCCTCTACCCGGGGTCTAGTAACAATGTTATGCTGATCCCGTAGCTCTGGTATTTCAGGGTGATATATAGGGTGGACTTCCCTCATTGGGAATTGGGACACTGTCTTTGGGCTCTTCTCAAGTAGCCTACCTCGATAAGCGACCAGCGTCGTGACATTATTAAAAACCTCGCTAGGTGCCATATCAGCAGCATATACATGGTCCCTAATATCATAAATAATCTGGGGTGCTACATCATTGAAACACTGTTCCCACAGTCCAATCAAAGTAGCCGACAGGTGCTTAAGGGCATGCTGCTGCACAAACGGCTCATAATCTCTCATCACACTCCACACATCAAACAGGAAACCAATGTGGAATCACACTGCTTCACCCCCCAGCAGGTACTGTGACCTGAGAATACTTTGGCAGCCTGCTCAGCAACCCCAAATATTTGATGCCTAATTTCTACTGACGACGGATAATGATCCAGAAACACGTGTATAGAGATGGCCAGTACAACTTTGTAATTACTCGAGACAATTCTGCAAGCACACACGCTTGGTGAACTGCATTGACCACAATGCTCAGGGGCGAACCTGCTGGGAGGTGAAGCAGTGTGATCCCACATTGGTTTCCTGTTTAAAAGGCTCCCTCGAGCCGGCTGAGCTGACGAGCTCGTGGAGAGGCACCTGCGCGCCTTGAGAGGTACTGTGACCTGAGAATACTTTGGCAGCCTGCTCAGCAACCCCAAATATTTGATGCCTAATTTCTACTGACGACGGATAATGATCCAGAAACACATGTATAGAGATGGCCAGTACAACTTTGTAATTACTCGAGACAATTCTGCAAGCACACACGCTTGGTGAACTGCATTGACCACAATGCTCAGGGGCGAACCTGCTGGGAGGTGAAGCAGTGTGATCCCACATTGGTTTCCTGTTTAAAAGGCTCCTCGAGCCGGCTGAGCTGACGAGCTCGTGGAGAGGCACCTGCGCGCCTTGAGAGGTACTGTGACCTGAGAATACTTTGGCAGCCTGCTCAGCAACCCCAAATATTTGATGCCTAATTTCTACTGACGACGGATAATGATCCAGAAACACGTGTATAGAGATGGCCAGTACAACTTTGTAATTACTCGAGACAATTCTGCAAGCACACACGCTTGGTGAACTGCATTGACCACAATGCTCAGGGGCGAACCTGCTGGGAGGTGAAGCAGTGTGATCCCACATTGGTTTCCTGTTTAAAAGGCTCCCTCGAGCCGGCTGAGCTGACGAGCTCGTGGAGAGGCACCTGCGCGCCTTGAGAGGTACTGTGACCTGAGAATACTTTGGCAGCCTGCTCAGCAACCCCAAATATTTGATGCCTAATTTCTACTGACGACGGATAATGATCCAGAAACACGTGTATAGAGATGGCCAGTACAACTTTGTAATTACTCGAGACAATTCTGCAAGCACACACGCTTGGTGAACTGCATTGACCACAATGCTCAGGGGCGAACCTGCTGGGAGGTGAAGCAGTGTGATCCCACATTGGTTTCCTGTTTAAAAGGCTCCCTCGAGCCGGCTGAGCTGACGAGCTCGTGGAGAGGCACCTCCGCGCCTTGAGAGGTACTGTGACCTGAGAATACTTTGGCAGCCTGCTCAGCAACCCCAAATATTTGATGCCTAATTTCTACTGACGACGGATAATGATCCAGAAACACGTGTATAGAGATGGCCAGTACAACTTTGTAATTACTCGAGACAATTCTGCAAGCACACACGCTTGGTGAACTGCATTGACCACAATGCTCAGGGGCGAACCTGCTGGGAGGTGAAGCAGTGTGATCCCACATTGGTTTCCTGTTTAAAAGGCTCCCTCGAGCCGGCTGAGCTGACGAGCTCGTGGAGAGGCACCTGCGCGCCTTGAGAGGTACTGTGACCTGAGAATACTTTGGCAGCCTGCTCAGCAGCCCCAAATATTTGATGCCTAATTTCTACTGACGACGGATAATGATCCAGAAACACGTGTATAGAGATGGCCAGTACAACTTTGTAATTACTCGAGACAATTCTGCAAGCACACACGCTTGGTGAACTGCATTGACCACAATGCTCAGGGGCGAACCTGCTGGGAGGTGAAGCAGTGTGATCCCACATTGGTTTCCTGTTTAAAAGGCTCCCTCGAGCCGGCTGAGCTGACGAGCTCGTGGAGAGGCACCTGCGCGCCTTGAGAGGTGCTGTGACCTGAGAATACTTTGGCAGCCTGCTCAGCAACCCCAAATATTTGATGCCTAATTTCTACTGACGACGGATAATGATCCAGAAACACGTGTATAGAGATGGCCAGTACAACTTTGTAATTACTCGAGACAATTCTGCAAGCACACACGCTTGGTGAACTGCATTGACCACAATGCTCAGGGGCGAACCTGCTGGGAGGTGAAGCAGTGTGATCCCACATTGGTTTCACACTCCACACATCTTCCACACTGTAAATGGGGTGACGAGCCCACTGAGCGGCCTGATTGGCTACCGCCCTTTTCTCTTCATCTCCCACATCAGATCGTATAAATATCCGCCCCAGTCGCTCCCTAGCAATCGCCCAGTCGTGCTGCTCTATTCCGCGTATGGGCGTTCCGCCACTCAATAATGTCGGGGAATGGGGGAACAGAGAAGGAGTAGTAACATAAGGAGCAGGCACCAATGTCGCTAGTGATTGTGTCGTGGGTGTGAGGGCTGGCGAGAGAGATGCAGAAACAATAGGCGTAGCAGGGAGACTCGCAGTTACAGGAGCCAAAGAAGGTGAAGCAAAAGAAAGGGCAGGAGGCGCCGTGGCCAAAACATGTTGATCAATAGTAGAAGAAACAGGGGCAGCAGGGACAGAAGAAACAGATGACTGAGGCTGTGGGATAGCAGGATATATTTTCTGCGGAGAATACGGGGGTGGAGGTCGAGCATCTAACAATATCCAGACATTAAATGCAGACATTAAATGTCTCTCAGAGTGTCGCAGATTTGTCAACTGACCCCACATTAATGCAGAAGGATAACTCAATCGCCTGCGTCAGCTCTTCGTGAAAGACAGCATCCAACAAAGAATATTGGGGAAAGCACAAGGAGAAGCAGTCGGCCTACGATGGCCCAATGTGAGTTCTAGCAGCACTGGTAAGTGATCAGAGTAAGTTCTTGGTAACTGTTCACAATTATGGACCCGAGACACCAGCCCTCTCGACATGAGCCCATAGTCTAAGGGTGTATGAATATCATGCACTGTTGAATAGTGGGTGTATCCTTTGCCTGTGGGGAACCTGTGATGCCATATATCTACTAGGCCTTTCTGAGTGGCTATATCGAGGGCTCAAGCAGCCGCCGAGGGTCTCCTGGGGGACCCTTGAGCGATCACATGAGGGATTTAGTACGCAATTAAAATCGCCAACCCAGAGTTGTGGTAAACTGCCCCACTGAAGAAGGTGTGCATGCAGTGAGTGATAGAATTGCGAGTCATCGTAATTCAGTCCACACACCCCAACTAGCAGGACCGCCAAATCATCCTTGTAACATTTCGCTATCACAAACCTGCCAGCTGGATCTGTGCATGCCTCTTGAAGGCAGACTCCTGACCCCCAACGCACCCAGATCAGTACAAAGCGGACATGAGTAGTTAAGCCCACCGCGCAACAAGTACCCTGCATTCTGCGCTGTTTCAGCACACCAGTGCCTGGTGACAACTGAGTTTCTTGTAATATCACAACATTTATTCTGTGCCTCCTGAGATAAGCAAACCCCCTTTTTTATGGAGTTTTATATAGCGGAAGCTCGACTCGAAGGTATCAGAGTGCTTTACATGAGCACTAGTTGCGTTACAGATGGACACGTTCCTTTTTGTTAGGCACAGGGAGATTAAGTGATTTGTCCACAATCACAGGATGTTGAGCGGCCCTGCTGAGACCCGAACCCGGCTCTCCAACTTCGAGGTCAACCGCTCTAGCAGCCCCTAACATTCCACATAATGAATCGGATTAGCAGTCGGCCCACCGGACCTGTTACTGCACTTCTCATGTCATCCGCCATCTAACACCTGTGTTCCACATTGCAACACAACCAATTGTGCAACATACAGTATTTACGAGCATTGCCAGCGCCTAATAAACACACATACCAAACATAGTCCACCCCCACCTACACCATGAATACCTACCCACACCATGAATACCTACAAAATACACAGCAATGTATCAACCCTCCTAGCCACACCCTGACCCCTCCCCACAAAAACCCAAACAATAACCCAAACAATAACAAGTGGTGCACACATAGGGACAGTCACACAACACCTAACAGTTAACCCAATTATACAAATTCTGCTTACCACAAGTGTCTGAGGCATGAAATGAGCCATTATGATGAATTATTTGTATGTTGTTACTCCCTGTAGTTAATCAATACACATACCTTCAAAAACAAAGGGGGTTTCTGTATAAGTACACAAAGTCAACAGTAGTTCATAGATATAGATGTAGTGTACTTAACACCAAATGATGAGAGCAAACAGAATACGTAAGCCAGTGAAACAAAGGATGAGCAAATGTGGTCTAAAGAGTAGGAGACACCAGTTACAAACTAAACAACAGAGTTGCCAAAAAAGAAAATAAATTCTCTCACCACCGAAAAGTGTCCCTAAGAAACTCAGTGAGTACGTAAAGAGAGAAATGGACCGTACAACACACATATATGCGTCCTGAAATGTTTTGGCCAAATAGTTCCCAAGGGTAGGATTATGTCTCCAACAACTCCCTGAGTGATATACAACAAAGGGAGAAATGCATTACGCAATTCATAGACATCCCATCTAAACAGGATATCTGTGCAGTGTAAACAAGGATGAGCTAATAGGTGAACACCATACTCCCCAATAGTTCATCACTCAAAATCAGAAATTAGATATTAGAGTCACAGGACTTAAGGACAATCCTGTCATGACAGAAACATATCCAAAACCGGCAAAAGTCCGCATCTTAGTAGGACAGTACCGAATGTTATATTGTGTGCAAGTAAAACAAACCTTCCACATGTTGCCCCCGCTAGTACCACACTCACCAGCTACTAAAACCAGAGTAATAATAACGAATCATGTAAACATCAAATAATGTAACAAAAACGATTGTGGCCTTCATGGGCTAATTGCAATACCTTGTTCATCAAACTAACAAGCACAACCATTAAACTAAACCTTCACACAATTCCTCCGTCAAGCGTCAACTCAACTGTCATTTTGCTGAAAACACCTCCTTCTATTTCTGCATTCCTAGCAAATTGACTGAAATTGACTGAAATTGAAATTACTAGAATTTCACTTAAGTACCATTTTATACCCTTCGCTTAAGTAGCATTTTACATTGCTAAGGTGGGCGAGGGGCTTCTTCCATTTTTAGGTCTCGCCTACGCAGCACGCATGCGCTGCATAGGAGGGCCTTTAGCCGTCGCTCTGCTCATTTTCAAGCACTGCACTCGTGCTTGTGGCGGCATCCACCTTGCGGGAGCGAGCAGGGGCGCGCCACAAGCACGAGTGCAGTGCTTGAAAATGAGCAGACTGCTCTCCCAAGCACCCGTGCGCGCACCACTCGCAGACTCACCTCCTGCTCCCCCTCTCTCTCACAACCTCTTCATGTGGCCACTCCCCTTCCTGTATGCGACGCTCGCCAGGGCCGCGCTTGTTAGGCAAGGGGAGATAAAGTGATTTGCTCAGAATCACAGGCGTCTGCCGCCAGACTCAACCCGGTTACCCAGTTACAAATACGGCCACTCTAGCGGTTAAGCCTCATCCTCTTCCTTGCTACATAAAACGAGTATGGTGCATTAGCGTAATATATTCCACAATCACGTTAGGAATCGAAGGCGGATACCCAGCAGTGTTGTACGCTACAATTCTTGAAACATTTCATTCGCAACTCACTGTCGCGGAGCAAGGCTTTCCTCCGTTCAGCACTCACCATCTACACCGAAAAACTGCGATCAGCTGACGTGTGCAGCCTAAAACGCTCCCTTCATTCCGTGCACATTAGAAAAGCAATGGTGCGAACTGGCTGCGGCAAACGTCTCTCCACTGTGTAACTGTCCGCATCGTCTTAGTGAGGGAAGCTTACTCCTCAGCCGATCCTGGTGTCTCAGGGGGCTAATGCACCCACTGCATGAGACTGCGGCTTGACCCCACGACCACAATTCAGATTCCCAGCAGGTCCACTTGGTCTTTTCGATCTCCCGTCAACAATAACAAGATTGCTACTGACATGGGTTACAAGCAGCGTCTGTTAGCGCTAAGAAACCTATTCAGGGTGAACGGACGCTTTACAATACACACAGGATGTATTCGAATACCCTCTGTTTCTTGCCTTTCTCCTGAAAGCATGATGCCATATTCCCAAACAGGGGGAGTGAAGCTTGGATTTATGAATTCATGTAGGCTGTACACACGCCTAATTTGACAGAAACTGGGAGTATGGAACTAGGGCACAAAGTGCTACCCAAGATCACACGGTTTAGATAATCTGCAGTGATGGAATTAGAATTCATGTTTTCAGGGTCATTTACCGATTAGACCGCATTGCCTCCCTACCGATGGAACTAACTGACTCTTCTTTTAGTATCCAAAGCCAAAGGGACAGGGTTTCCTTTCAGAAATCTCCTCAGGGGGCTTACTTACCTGGTATTTATTTGTTATCACTGCGCCTCATTCACACCGTGCATGCGCACACTAAGGGGCTCTTTGATGACAAGGACTGGTGTTGATTGACGGAGATGAGGTGGAAGACGAGGCAGCAGTTCACACAGAGCATGCGCAGGATCTCAGCCTGTGGTGAGTCGTGAGAAGAAAGAAGGCGCTTTATTAACTGTTCCCGCAGCCGGATTCAAGGAGAGCAGTGCTTGCTTCCAGTCGCTCGGGTCCCACTGGGTCTCAGAGCCGGCAGTAATTTTAAAACTGCTTCATATCAGCCTCCATTTTCAAGCGCTTAACTCTACAATCAAAACAAATGAGCGATTTCTCAACAGCCACAATAACAAGCATTGGCATAGCCAATAGGTCTCGCCTTTGGGACCTTATAAGTATTTAGCCATGCAACAGTTGATGTTGTTGCACCAAGGATATTGTGCTGCATAACTAAATACTTATAAGGTCCCAAAGGCGAGACCTATTGGCTATGCCAATGCTTGTTTATCTTTAACCATTCCTGTCGAAGGACCTAGTGAAATAATTTCAGTTTTACTCACAACACACACAACTTTATCTTTACATTTCTTATCACTTGCCCCTCATCGCTTATACAGTTAAACATGACGAAAATTCAGCAATGACATTGAGAATGGTGCCAAAGGAACTGCAGAGGCTGTTAGCGAGCAATGGATGCCATACTTGGGCTTCTTGTTTGCGTTTCAATTTGATACCATCATTCTGAAAAAAAAGAGGTTTGCCGGAGCTTATGAGACCTACAAGATGTTGGTCTGTCCAGAGAACTCCACCAAAGTTTCCCTATCCATGATGAAGTTTAAGTCTTTCCTGGATATAAGTTCCTGTTTGACTCAAATATAAAGGACGTCACTCAAAACAAGGGGGAGAATGAACCACGTAGATCTCAAAACCATAGTCTCAGGGATAGTGCCTCGGAGACCCTCAACCATACTTTCAGAGTCTGCGGTGTATATAATCTCCACTTAGTGTGGTTTGGGGGACAGTGTAATCATAGGGTCTGTCACTTGAGTATCCCGTTCTCCAAGTGACGTCATAACCTCCACCACGAGGGAGACTGTCTAGATGCCGACAGAGGTTGGTGAATTATAGTTACCTCCTATCCTGTAGGCAAATCTTTTTTGAGGGAAAACAATAGGATAGGGATAAGACTAACAACAAATTGGTGTTAAGTGGATGAATCACTGATCCATGACACCTAGTGATCAGGTCGACATGTTTCAGCCTGGAACAGCCCTTGCGGGTCTATGGCTTTCGTGCGGACCAAAAATTTGACAGTCTTACACTACAGGGCCATCCAAGGTTATGTACATGGGTGGACAGGTTTATAGGACAAAGGTTATGGCTTGGCTCAGAACTGTCTCACACAGTGCTGCTGCATGTCTCTCCCCATCCGAATGACGGCGCCTATAACCACGTTCCGTCTCGAGCAAAGTGTGCTCTCTGACGAAGACAGGTGAGTGAGTCCATGGCCCACAGTTTGTGATGCACAACAGCTATGGATTGCAAGGAGTCAGAAAATGTAAGTCATCTGTAGGTTGCGGTGGGAAAACAGGAATTTGTGGCATATTTTGAACTAGCTCATCATCCCTGAGTAAACTGGTGTGGAGACCAAATGGTATTGTACCTTGTTTCATTGATAGCTTCATAGTTAAGTATCAATGTTACCAATGTTAACTGCCTTCTGCTTTAAGTGGGTGTCATTTTCTCAGAGTTGGCAGACATAGGGTTTCTAATGCATTTGTTCACCACTGCCATTTTAAGTCTATTAAAAATGTACTGAAATAGTAGCATATGTGGTACTCTTTTGTGTTAGCCCTTACTGAAGCCAAATGAATAGAAGCAAAAAAAGTATATATCATCTCTAGGAGCCCAGAAGGCTGGCAGATACATTTTCTGTCCCAACTATGATTTACTTTCGTAAAATTTCCTTCAGTATCAGCGGTTTGGCTTCAACCTAGTGTTTTGTGAGACTACCCAATATAAAACAAAGGCACCATGGACACTGTTTGTATAGGTGTGCATGTGTGGTTTTGCAGTCTGCATTATTGATTAACTAGCAAGCACAAAGCGGAACAATTAAAAACCACCAGGAAAGTGAGCAGGATCAACCCAAAGAAGAACTAACAAGCTTTTAGAAAGAGAACATTGTGTTGGAATTTATGTAAAGGTTATTATGTTTACTAGCTGAAAATTAAACTGAGCCTCCTCTGCTGACAATTACTTTACCTGTCTGTATTTATTTTAAAAGATTGGAAAAAAGACAAAAAATTGAATTTGTAGGGTCTCTCCATGCCATCCGTTATGATCACGAGCCCAACAGCTGTGTGTTTGGACAGCGTAAGTATTTAAAAATTAAGTTAAAATGAAGCTTAAATAGCTGCAGATGTGCTTGGGGTAGGTGTATTGTTTTCTTGTGTATGGATACTTAGCACACTAATGCTTTATAAGAACCGAAGAGTGAATATGTGGTTATTAGTTAAATAAATGGTGGAAATACACCAGTTGCAACTGCATTTTTTCTTTTACTAAAATAAATATGGATAATTCGCAATAAGAGCAGAAAATAAGTATGGATCAATACAAACAGAAATATCTACAAGACAAATGGCATAAAACCAGGACCCTATCCTAGCTTGACAGCATGCTCCAAACAAAGCACATGGGATTCACCTTTTCAGGCCAGGGGGTGATTGCCCTGAATGTCACGTCATGTGGTGCCAGATTCGGCCCAGGGACTAGCCCCTGTCAGGGAGGATGAATTTCATTAAGGGCAGTGGAGAAGAAAAACTGCATTCGATGTCAAAGAATCATCATTTAAATTGGTCACATGTGGGGTCATGGTAATGTCAGACACTCTCGCCTGCTTACCTATTGTGCTGTGAATCTCTCAGTGATTATGAGGCTGGGAATGTGGTTACAGAAGCAACACCTGGATTTAGGCAGTGAAGCAATCATCTGGGTGGAGGGTGTGTAGTTGGACACTTGTGTACTCGGTGGCGCCATGGTTGTCATGGGTGCAGAATAAGTCAGCTATGAGTCTGCTGTGGTTTATTCTTGGGTCGATGTCTGATTTAGTGTTGAGCTCTCAGGGTTAGTTTCACTTCAGGGCAGAGCAGATTCTACCAACAATCTATATCATCAGGATGCTGTTTACACAAACGCACCCAGTTCAGACTCCTCACCCACACATTTAAACACTTCACAACACTGGCCCTGCCTACCTCAACAACCGCATTCACTTCCACTCGCCTCCTAGGCACCTCGGCTCAGCCGGACTCTCACTAGCACACGTACCCCTCATTCACAAAACAAAAGCTGGAGGACATCCTGCTCTTACATCTCCCCCAAAGCTTGGAGCGACCTCCCACATCAGATCAGAGCTTCCTCATCACTTCTCAAGTTTCGCAAGAAGCTGAAGACCTGGCTCTTCAAATAATCTCATCAAGGGGATAGTTTGCCTGCACACCTGCAAAGCGCCTGGATACCCTCATGGGTGATTAGCATGCTATACAAATCTACATAACATAGCAATGGTCGACCATATGTAATTGGGGGGCAAATCTGTGATTCGGCCCTGGTAGTTTTGGCATCCATTCACTGTTAACTCAGAATCATCTCCTTAGTGGTGGGCTATATTGTGGGTTGTCTGAGTAAAGGGGAAGGTAATAACAAATAGAGGGCATTTTAATAATAATTTAGAGGATATAGAGGTGAGGCTTACATTGCACACACGTCTCTAAGCACAAACATTCCTGGGCTTTAATTGAACAAATCAGTGCCTTCTGGGAGTTGAAGTCTTGAATTGTTTAATTGAATTAATTGGATTAGCAGGTTTGGTGAAAAAGCTCTTGACCTGAAATGAGTTTTTAGGGTGAAATTGGCCATATGTTTATGCTAGTTCAAAAGGAGTGTAGAGGCAGGAAGGGATCATGGAAGGGTTGCATCTGACGCCATGTCATCAGGGTAGCTGTGCTTCCAGTCTTGAATTTCGGTGGCAATCTAATGCCTTTTGGATGTTTGAGTTTTGGTTTGCTTTTATTGAACTTATTAGACTAAGATACCATATAACAATTCTTTGTAAGTGAAAACCCAGGACTGGAAACATGGTATCCGTGATGACGTGGAGTCAGATAGCTACCTTGTTAAAGGAAAGAGGCTCCTTCTACAGGGTTCTCCAGTAAATGGCAACAGCTGTACTGGAGACAAGTAAAAGCACAAGAGAGGGGATACTGAGAAAGAAATAGTGCACCTAGCATTAAAATGGAGTCAGTGTTTCCATCGTGGTTGACTAACTGGATGGCTCTGGAGGACCTATTTTATTTTACTACACTCTCAGGTGAAAACCATTGTGTTTGAGAAATAGGAGAAGTGATGAACAGAACAGTGTTTTTTTTTTACTATGGATCAGTGAAACTTCAGTGTTTAAACCTCACTGTTCTGTCTCTGACAAATTCACCCCAGATTAAACACAGACAAACTACAGACACACACAATCACATCGCCCACATGCAAACACAGACCACTGCATGCACGCATACACCCAAACCTACACACACAAAATTAGACACTCAGACACACGATACACTTCCATAGACCTCTGCATGCACACACCTCAACTACACACACACACACAACACTGACCCACACACACCCCTATACAGAGCTCTGCATTCATGCACACACTGACATACAAACCTACACAGACACATATGCACGCATACACTACTACATAGCCACTCGCACGCACTCACACATCTACACAGACCTTTGCATGCACGCATATAACCACTCCAAGGCACAAACACAGACATCTATGAACACAAACACAGCCACGTAGCCGCACTCTCATACACATTAAAACACCCACACTTTTCAGATAATTTTTTTTGCCCAACCCCTGTTTTCCCTGCTCCGATTACATACCATAACATATTCTTATCCTACAAAACTGAGATCTTTTCAAATGTTTCATAGAAAGAAGAAAACATTTGTAATAAATGGCTATTTTGAGAACACACAGTTGAAGAGAGACCATCAGGTTATGATCCCCACAAGAGGTGTGCTACACTGAGGAACGCTGAATCACACAAATTTGCAAAGGAACTTTCTATTAATCCGGGTGTTGCCGCAGTGTTTTGTTAAACTGTACATGGAAACAATAAAAAAGGTTGTGAAATCGAGAAACTCTACCCCACTAATCAGGCTCTGCTTAAAATAGTAAATGACACTCAATCTCAGGGTGAGGGCGTGTATTGATTCCTGAGCGAGTCAATCTCACAGCTTTCTAAGACAAATGAACAGCTTCTAAACTACACAGGAACTGGAAAACTGTGGAAGACAGTAATACTTTTGAAGAGGCTTCACTACCATAACAGTGCATTTTAAATAGGACCACGTGGCACTTGTAATGAGGACCGAAAGACATATGTGACCTTCCTTAATTTTCGACCTATGCCACATTTCAAATTTCAAGGCATTTCCTGCAAATCGGACTTTGTTAAACAAGTAGTGGCAAAGCCAAAGAGTCTCATCTATGCAATGTGTTTTAGCCATGTTGTACACAAGCGTGGCTGCTTTTCAGCACGGCTAAAGGTTAGTGGCGCAGGACGGAGTGCCATAGAGTGGAGAAGTGTGTCAAGTGGAGTGAAATGGGGTAGAGTGGAGTGGTGTAAAGTGAAGTGGATAAGAGTGGAGTGGCGTAGCGTGGAGTAGAGTGGCGAAGAGTGGAGTGGCATAGAGTGGAGTTGCATAGAGTGGAGTATAGTAGAGTGTTGCAGACTGGAATGGTGTAGAGTGTGGTAGAGTGGAGTAGAATAAAGTGTCAAAGAGTGGAGTAGAGTGGTGTAGGTTGACCTTGAGTGGAGTGTTGTAGAGTGGAGTGGTGTAAAGTGGGGTAGAGAGGATTGGTGTAGAGTGAAGTGGTGTAGAGTGTTGTAGAGTGGAGGGGTGTAGAATGGCATTAAGGACAGTAGAGTGTTGTAGATTGGAGTGGTGTAGAGTGGCATTAAGTGTGGAGTAGTGTAGAGTAAAGTGGCTTAGAGTGGTGTAGAATATCGTAGAGTGGAGGAGCATAGAGTGGCATAAAGTGTAGTAGAGTGTCACAGAGTGGAGTGATGTAGAGTGGAGTAGTGTTTCATAGAGTGGAGTGGTGTAGAGTGGAGTGTCATAGAATGGAGTGTTGTAAAGTGTTTTAGAGTGGAAAGTCATAGAGTGTAGTGCAGTAGAGTAGAGTGGAGTGGAATAGAGTGGAGTGTCACAGAGTTGCTGGACTGGAAAATGCGTTCTGCCGACTCCTTGTAGCATTGAGTGAGTTAAGTTAGCATTTGCGGCACCATTTTGTATTCAGCTGCCATTTTGTACCCTGATCGAAATTAAGCTTCTGTTTTACATTGCCTGCCTCAGCAGAAAGCAGCCTCGATTGTTTCTCTTTATTATTCAAGGTTGAGTTTCGCTGCACTAATGAATAGATTGTTCTGTCTTTGCATGCCTTTCCCGGTAGGTAGGCCTGCTCCCACTCTCAGAGAGACGGGCACGGACAGAGTAACCTTGAAACTAAAATAGCATGTACCCGGTCTCAGCATAGTAGCTCACCTTTGTTCGTCAGCTCTGAGACTGGAAAATTCCAGTCTGGGCGGGTCTTTAGGGGTGCTGGAAATGTATATCTGGTATTACCATGTTGACGGAGGTCAGTCCCTCTGCCGCAATCTGAGGAGGCTGGTCAGACCGGACTCCGCTCGAGTGTATACTAATAAAATAACTTTGGTTTGTATTCTCTACTGTCTGACTGACTCTTCATTTGTATGGAAGGCTGAGAGGTGGTCGCGAGTGACCCGGGTGGCCATAATTGGGTCACTTCCTCCAGAGTGAAGTGTGGTGGAGTGGCGTAGAGTGGAGTGATATAGAGTGGAGTGTTAGAGAGTGAAGTAGAGTGTTCTGGAGTAGATTGTCATAGAGTGGAGTGGCTTACAGTGGAGTATAGTGGAGTAGTGTCATAGAGTGGAGTGGCATAAAGTGGAGTAGACTAGAGTGGTGTAGAGTGAAGTGGCGAAGATTTGTGTAGAGGGTCATAGAGTGGAAGGGCGTAGAGTGGTGTGATATAGAGTGGAGTGTTAGAGAGTGAAGTAGAGTGTTCTGGAGTAGATTGTCATAGAGTGGAGTGGCTTACAGTGGAGTATAGTGGAGTAGTGTCATAGAGTGGAGTGGCATAAAGTGGAGTAGACTAGAGTGGTGTAGAGTGAAGTGGCGAAGATTTGTGTAGAGGGTCATAGAGTGGAAGGGCGTAGAGTGGTGTGAAGTGACATAAAGCGGAGTAGAGTATCGTAAAGTGGAGGGTCATAAAGTAGTATAGAATGGAGTGGTGTAGAGTGGAGGGGGCGTAGAGTGGAGTAGAGTGACATAGAGTGGAATTGAGTACAGTGTCGTGGAGTGTTGTAGAGTGGAGTGGCATATGGTGGAGTGGAGTGGAGAAGTGTGGCTCAATGGTTAGAGCGGCAGACCCTGATGCAGAGATCTGGCCCGGGACCAGGGTTCAATTCCCGCCTCGGCGGGTCTTGGGCTCAATTTCCTCGGACCTGATAATTCTCGCCTCGGTGCCTATTCTAATCATGGGTCCCACTCTGCAACTCTGGGCAATAGCTTGCTTAATCTCCACAACGGCCCCAACAGCGCTGGGATGCCTGGCTTCACCCTGGGGGTGACCAGGAGTGGACATTTCACAGGGAAAAGCCAGGAAGGGTTCCACAGCGGTATGCGTACAGCGCCAGGACACCTCTTTGGGGGTATCAGTGCGCTTTACAAGTACGAATTTCATTCATTTTCATTTCATAAAGTGGCATTAAGTGGCATAGAGTGCCAGGAAGTGGAGTGGATCGGTGTAGAGTAAAGTGGCATAGAATGGTGTAGAGTGTCATAGAGTGGCATAAAGTGGAGTAGAGTGTTGTAGAGTGGAGTGGCATAGAATGGAGTAGAGTTTCATAGAGTGGAATGGAATAGAGTGGAGTGGTGTAGAGTATGGTGTCATAGAAATGAGTGTCGTGGAGTGGAAGGGAGTGTCGTAGAGTGGTGTAGAGAAGAGTAAAGTGACATGGAGTGGGGCAGAATGGAGTATGATGGAGTGACATAGAGTAGAGTGGCATAGAGTAGAGTGTCATAGAGTGGAGTGGCATAGAGTGGAGTGTCACAGAGTGGAGAGGCGTAGAGTGGAGTAGAGTGGCTTGGAGTCGAGTGTTGTAGAGTGGAGCACCACAGATTGGAGCATGGAATATTGGAGTGTCGTAGAGCGGAGTGTCATAGAGTGGAGTAGAGTGTCATAGAGTGGAGTGTCATAGAGTGGAGTGGCATAGAGTGGAGTGCCACAGAGTGGAGTGGTGTAGCGTTGAGTAGAGTGGCTTAGACTGGAGTGTTGTAGAGTGGAGTGCCATAGAATGAAGTGTTGTAGATTGGAGTGGCGTAGAGTGAAGTAAAGTGTAGTAGAGTGGAGTGGCATAAAGTGGAGTAGAGTGGAATAGAGTGAAGTGTCATAGAGTGGAATGTCATGGAGTGGAGTGTCATGGAGTGGCATAGAGTGGAGTAGAGTGGAGTATCATAGAGTGGAGTAGAGTGTCTTGGAGTACAGTGTCATAGAGTGGAGTGGCATACTGTGGAGTACAGTGGAGTAGTGCCATGGAGTGATGTACACTGGAGTAAAGTGGAATAGTGTCGTTAAGTCAAGTGGCATAACATGGAGTAGAGTGGAGTGATCTAGAGTGAAGTGGGATAGAATGAAGTTGTGTAGAGTGGCGTAGAATGTCATAAAGTAGAAGGATGTAGAGTGGCATGGAGTGACAAAGTGGAGTAGAATTGTGTACAGTGGAGTGCCGTAGAGTGGATTGTCGTGGAGTAGCGTAGAATGGAGTGGTGTAAAGTGGAGGGGCTTAGAGTGGAGTAGAGTGGCGTATTGTTTAGTGGAGTTTTGTACAGTGGAGTAGAATGTCATAGAGTGGAGTGGCATAGAGTGGAGTAGAGTGCCATAGAGTGGAGGGGAGTTAAATGTCATAGAGTGGAGTGGAGTAGAGTGTCGTAGAGTGGAGTATGCATGGTGTGGTAGGACAATGCCATTATAGTGAACAAATTTTCAATTGAAATGACCATTATATTTGCACAGACATACAGTTTTACTGATAAAACTATACAGCACACAAACACTGTGTGGAAATCTGCATCACCTTACCAAAAAGGGCTTCATTTGTGCTTTTGTAATTCTGATTTATTTGAAATCTTTGTACAGTTGATTTACAGGCATTTACATTTTGTTGTGTGCTTGAAAAAAATAACATCCTACAGCCTTTTTCTCTTACTTTGCAGTGGAGAAAGAAAAGTAAACACCAAGCTCCCTGGGAGACAGAGCCTAACATTTGACCTCCATCTTTGAATGCACAGCAAATGTACTGAGGTAAAAACTACATTTAAATTAATCTTTAATGCTCATTCTCTTCTGAACTCCATCATGTTTATTTTGGGTGTGTTTCAGCAACCCCACCCTCCCCCCCTCCAAATCACCGAATTCCAGTGCCTCAGTCATGGGTGTAAAACTGAGGAAGAGGATTTTTAAGTTATGCTGTTAGTAAAGAGCACTGACCAAATTAACAATCTGGTAAACAGAGCATTGTTACACACAGGTAGGCAAGACTGATGAACTTGAGTAGCAGAGATAAGTAGAATCAGTCAAGAAGGAAGACAGGGAACCTTTTTCAAAGAATGACAGCAGTTTACTACTGTGAACTAGAATACAGGAGACAACTGAAACACTCATTTACTATCCTGAACTGCCTCACGAAAAATAAAAACAGAGTTCCATGAAAGTGATCACTCATGGAACAATACATGGAGCCACTCAGAGAGGTGGTGAACAGGCTCTGCTCCACGGGAGGGACAAAGACATGCTGGACTGCATAAAACAAATCAAGCCAGCCAATAGAAAGTAAGCAAATGTGAGTCACAAACCACAAAAGCCTCTGGTAAGCAATGGGCGGAATGTATTCACAGGGAAGCTTTCAGAATGTCCCCAAGAAGTCTTTTGCAACCAGATAGGACAGCTGGTAGGCTTCGACCAAAAAATGGGCTTTATTTAAGAATTCTCTGCAAAGCTAGCTGAACTACATTTCAAGGCTTTCTGTTTCGTCTTAGGATTCCATTATACGATGTTATGTATTTTAGATTTATAATGCATAGGTATGTTATTTTCTGACATGACATAGATTATAATATAGCATGCAATTTTATAGTATATTATGTTATGTCACCCGCTCCGCCCGCAAACACGCCATCGAACTCTGGGACCTTCTCGACTCAACCTCCCCAGACGTCGCATTCCTGACGGAGACCTGGCTGAATCCCGCTTCAGCCCCCGACATCGCCATTGCCATCCCGGACGGATACAAGATCACCCGCAGGGACCGCACCAACGGAGTCGGAGGAGGCATCGCCATCGTCCACAGGAACACCCTCAGAGTCTCAACCAACACCGACGACACCCTCAGCACCGGCGAACACATGCACTTCCAGATCCACACCGATCCCAACACCACCCTCAGAGGAACCCTCATCTACAGACCTCCCGGACCCCGACTACAGTTCAGCGATTCCATCGCTGACTTCGTCAGCACACACGCCATCGCCTCCACGGACTACATCCTCCTCGGGGACCTGAACTTCCACCTCGAGAACAACAAGGACACCAACTCCACCACCCTGATCGACAACCTCGCCACCCTCGGACTCAGACAGCTCGTGACTACACCCACCCACGCCGCCGGCCACACGCTAGACTCCATCTTTTCCGCAAGCCCACACGTCTCCTTCAACCACACCTCCGAACCCCACTGGACTGACCACCACTGCATCCACTTCACCTACAGGAAGCCCACCATGCACCACCGCACCGAACAAATGCCTCGCCGCTGCTGGAGCAGAGTCACGGAAGACCAGCTAACCACAACCCTCGCCCTGAGCCCACCCGCCGAACCCTCCGACCCCGACACCGCCGCCCGCAACCTCAGACAGTGGATCGACGACTGCGCCAACACCCTCGCCCCGCTCAAGAATCCGCCCAACAGCCACACCAGCAAGAAAGCCACCTGGTTCACCGAAGACCTCCAGGCCTCCAAACGAACATGCCGAAAACTGGAGAAGATCTGGCTCCACGAACGGACAGCGGACAGCTACGCCGCCCACAAGAGCGCCACCCGCAGTCACCATCACCTCATCAGATCCGCCAAAAGGGCCTCACTTAAAGACCGCCTAGACAACAACGCACACAACAGCAAAGAGCTCTTCAACATCGTGAAGGAACTCTCCAACCCCAGCTCCAACACCAACGACATCCAGCCGTCGCGAGACCTGTGCGACTCACTGGCCACCTTCTTCCACCGCAAAATCGCCGACATCCACGACAGCTTCAACACCACGACCGCCCCGGCAACCACCGAGACCACTGCCCCCACAACCACCAACCGCCTGCTCTCCTGGACCAACATCAACGACGAGGACACCAGCGAGATCATGAACACCATCCACTCCGGTTCACCGCTAGACCCGTGCCCTCACCACATCTTCAACAAAGCCAGTACAGCCATCGCGCCCCATCTCCGGAAAATAATCAACATCTCCTTCGAGACAGCAACCTTCCCGGAAAGCTGGAAGCACGCCGAGATCACCGCCTTACTCAAGAAACCCAAGGCAGACCCCAAGGACCTCAAGAACTTCCGACCCATCTCTCTGCTCCCGTTCCCCGCGAAGGTCACCGAGAAAATCGTCAACAAACAACTGACCCGCTACCTCGAGGAGAACAACATCCTGGACCCTTCCCAGTCCGGCTTCCGCAGCAACCACAGCACCGAAACCGCCCTCATCGCCGCCACCGATGACATCAGGACCCTGCTAGACAACGGAGAAACAGCAGCCCTCATCCTCCTGGACCTATCAGCCGCCTTCGACACGGTCTGCCACCACACACTACGAACACGCCTTCACGACGCCGGGATCCAAGAGAACGCCCTGGACTGGACCACATCCTTCCTTTCCGGCAGAACACAAAGCGTCCGCCTCGCCCCTTCCGATCCAAGGCCACCAAGATCATCTGCGGCGTACCCCAAGGCTCCTCCCTCAGCCCAACGCTGTTCAACATCTACATGGCACCCCTCGCCCACGTCGCCCGACAGCACAACCTCAACATCATTTCCTACGCCGACGACACCCAGCTGATCCTCTCCCTCACCAAAGACCCTCACACCGCCAAAGCCCACCTCCACGAAGGAATGAAGGCCGTCGCCGAATGGATGAGGACCAGCCGCCTGAAGCTGAACTCGGTCAAGACGGAGGTCCTCATCCTTGGTTCCAACCCTTCAGCCTGGGACGACTCCTGGTGGCCAACATCACTGGGAACAGCCCCGCCACCCACCGACCACGTACGCAACCTAGGGGTCATCCTCGACCCCACCCTCTCCATGACTAAGCAGGTCAACGCCGTTTCCTCATCCGGCTTCAACATCCTCCGAATGCTCCGCAGGATCTTCAAGTGGATCCCCACCGAAACAAGAAAAACAGTCACCCAGGCCCTCGTCACCAGCAGGCTGGACTACGGAAACGCCCTCTACGCAGGAACGACGGCTAAGCTCCTGAGACGGCTGCAACGCATCCAGAACGCCTCTGCACGTCTTATCCTCAACATTCCCCGACGCAGCCACATCACACCCCACCTGAGAGACCTGCACTGGCTCCCTGTCAACAAGAGGATAACCTTCAAGCTCCTCACCCACGCACACAAAGCACTCCACAACTCCGGACCAGCCTACCTCAACAGACGACTCAGCTTCTACACCCCCACCCGCCAGCTCCGCTCGACCAGCCTCGCCCTCGCCACAGTCCCCCGCATCCGGAAAACGACCGCCGGCGGCAGATCCTTCTCCCACCTCGCCGCCAAGACCTGGAACACCCTCCCCACCAACCTCCAACAGACCCAAGACCTACTGGCCTTCAGAAGACTCCTCAAGACCTGGCTCTTCGATCAGTAGCAGCACCACCCCCCTCTTCCCCCAGCGCCTTGAGACCCTCGCGGGTATGTAGTGCGCTTTATAAGTGACATGATTGATTGATTGATTGATATTACGTTATGTCATGGTGTATTTATAATGCGCTGATTACGCTAACTTGCACCCCTAAAGTCCTTACTAAGTATAGCGTAAGCGATCGATCTTTTATTTACCTAAAGTGGTCGAGGGGAGGAAAACAGCTTAAACAGATATCAACAAAGTTGTCGTGCCTGAAAAGATCACTGACTCCGAAGTGCAGTTTGAATATTTATTATAAGGCCAAAAACAATTGGATGTAAATACATATCAATAGCAAAGTATAGACATACAGAAAAATTAATACAGAGCCGATCTTTCTAATATAAGTAATGCGGCCCAAAAGGCAAATGATTATAAATTCCAAAATCACAATGCAACACAAAATAGATGCAATATTCAGCTCTCGATTCATTGAAAGAATTTAAAATCTTTCCCTACACTATTCTATATGAGGGCCCTTCCTGTCTCTCTTATATCGTTCCCCAATGGTGTCAGTACGTGTGACTTCCTAAGAAGTACTCACGTCAAATGGGTCGTTTAGCTTAAGGCTATGGAGCTCGCTCTAAGATGCTCCTTCTTCTCCGAAAGCTAGCAGAAGTCTGGTCTCTCTGTCCCTGCGCATCATACAAAAAGATGGGATTCAATCAACATTGCGTCACCTTTTCTAAAAGTTTCCACTAGACCTCTATACAGTAGCTGGTTCTCTTTCATGAAGCAAAATTAATTAAAGGTATCTTCTTCCAGTGGCCTTGGCTTCCAGACAGACTCGATACGCAAAGCATCCTCCCTTCTCGCTTCCAGTTATCTTCAAAGGCATTCCGGATCTCTCCTTAACTCTGAAAATAATGATGTGTATTTCTGCACCTGCAACAGGGTGAGAACACTCTAACCTTGAACACAACACTCATTTAATTCATTATTTCTCGAAAGCAAGGAGAATCTTTTGGGCCTATATTGCAGACAACTTAAACGATCACAGTTTACGATATATAAAATAATATTGTCCTGCACATTATGCATGAAGGAATCATAATACATAGAGAAGGCTACTTAATGCGTTCACTAATTCAACATTAAATGATTCAATTAAATGTTTCTTAATAATCAAAAACACTACACACAATACGAATATATGAGAGTGCGTATAAACCATGAATATAGTGCACGCATACAAATAGAGTGCTATCTGCGCTCTATCACGCTAAATGCAGTTTCAAACGCTACATAGTTTTCAAAAGAACAGAATTAGGGTTCTTTATTATTACTATTATTTTTAGGTTGAGCCTACCAAGCTATCTGGTTGTGAAAGACATATTGTGGGGTTAGCAAGAACACAAAGGGGGCTTACAGCTGCCCGTTATTTACCATTGGGTGGCTTTACTGTCACTCTCATTTGCCTGCTGTTTATTTGTGTCCCAGCTTGTCAATCTTGTGTTTGTCCTGCCCATGGAGCATTTAGCCTCTTTATTATCTCTTTGAGGGGATGGCTTCTATGCTTTCCTAGTGTGCTCTTCTTCCCACCCACTTTATTCTCTTGCCCAGGTGCTTCCCTCCCCTATCTGCATTTGGGTTGTGCTGTCTTGGCTCTGTGTGCTTCCCCCAGCAATTCACGTTGCTCTTTTACGCTCATGTTGTCTCTCCCTCCACCTGCTGTGTGGCTTCTCAACCATGACCTCCTGCAACCCACAACCCTGTCATCCTTTTTAGTGTTTTTAAGTGCTTCTTGCAGGTCATATATAGGTCGGCACGCGCATGCACGCGCCTACCAAATGACTTGGAGGCCACGTCATTGCACCTTTCTTTAACTAGAGATTGGCAAAGACCTATTGGCTTTGCTAAGACTTTCTGTGCTTCCTTATGTGACAGCAGCCTGACAGGCACGTCTCGAAGAGATGGTCTAGTTTAAAAAGATATAAGCATAGTTTCACGGGATGACAACACAGGACATAAAGGGAGAGTATCAGCAGGTCCAATTCAGACTATAAAAGACTTCTCTGATTAACTGCAATGGCCCAGTACAGCATTTTTATATAGCAGTGCGATCTGAGGCACTCCTTTGCAGGAGTAGGATACTACGGCCCTGTATAAGCGTAATACTATTTAAATGTTTCTGCTATTCCTAACACTAGGAACGTTACCATCTCTGTTGTCGGTAGGAATACGTTCTTATTAAAGAGGCAGCCTCGGAATTTTCCTGTATGTCTCTACTGTTTGTTGGACAATATAGGACATATATAGGTTTATATAAAATATACTACAATCTTCTTAATCTTGCTTTACATGTTAAAAACGCCTCTATCCACCCATAACATGCATACATTTTTGAGATTAGGGGTGCTACAATTACTTGCAAGTGGGTTTAGAAATAGATGGTGTACAGGGGGATTAGCTGCAGACGCTGCTGAATTTGCGGCAATAAAGAACAAAGCTTGTCACATATTTTCTTTGTGCTTGTTCTTAGTTAAGGAGCCACACTTTTGGCTAAAATCTGATTTTCACCAACATGGCATGCACACGATACCAAAGTCTAGGGAGATACGTTTCAAGGACACATAAACATTTTGCTGCAAGACTAGTTAGTATCTGTGTGTGCTTGTATGCGTCAGGGCTTGGCAGAATCAGTGTACTCAAGAGTAGACCTAGACATGAAATTCAGCCCGCTCGCGGTGTTTGCAGAGTTTTTTGCCCACTCTGCATTTGCGTAGCGTGCGGAGTTCCAAAAATCTCCGCTGTGTGGAGCGTAGTTTTTTCCCTGCTCGCCAACTTTAAGTTGGTGAGTGCAAGCGAGGACAATCTTACTCCAGACCACCTCCCAGTGAGATTTCTCTATGCAGCTGGTCGCGAATGGCCGCTACAGCTTGCGTTGAGAAACCTTCCGTTCGCGTTGAGGAAACGGCCGCCGCTCGAGTAGAATATCCACTCGAGCACCAAAAAGAAGCAGCGCCCTCTTGCGTTGCACATGGTGCCGTTCACGCGGATTTTTCCAGTGCGTGAGAAACACCCAGCGCTGAAAATCTGTGCGAACGGTATGACCTAACGCACTCCGCCACTTGCGGAACTCCGCATTGCATGGCGGAGTTTTTTTATCACTTCGTGAACTCTACCCAGGCCTACTCAAGAGAGGTTCTGGGAAAATTCCACAAACCTCCTCTTTTTGAGGTCAGGCAAGTGAACAACAAAAGTTGGCTGACCACTGTACTATTGTCTTATATCCTAAGAAATCTCAATAAAAATAATAAAAAACAATTTAAAAAAGATGGCTGACCACTGTGACCTTCTCAGGGGGAAATTGATGTAAGGGATTGAGAAAGAACACAAAGTACAGCTGCAGCACCCCATTTACTAGATTCAGAATTACATTCTCTAGTGGAAGTATATGTAATTGAATTGTCTCTCAATGATGTGGAAACTTTAAGAAACATATGGCAGAGTTAACTACACAATACATAGTAGTGTTGGATATCAGCAGAATTATAATGGTAATGGACTTACTTCG
Source organism: Calotriton arnoldi (assembly GCA_963921515.1). Classification (NCBI taxonomy): domain Eukaryota; kingdom Metazoa; phylum Chordata; class Amphibia; order Caudata; family Salamandridae; genus Calotriton; species Calotriton arnoldi. The sequence goes on from CAWUFW010012228.1 coordinate 531,313, forward strand.
TGCAACAATGCAGGGTCAGTTGAGTAAACCTGGAGAGCACTAGGAGAGTCTCGCCAGGTTTGGGACCACAGGATATCAGCAGCATGACAGGTAAGTCGGTCAATGCCAGGATCGCCTTTGTTAAGATCAAACCTAGGTAATCCTAAAAAAGGAAACATGAAGAGGGAGAGGGAGGAAAGCAACAAAGGTGCAAGAAAGGCTAACCGGTGGGTGAACTAACAGCAGCGTGAAACATACATACAACAAAGCAAGTTGCGAGCTAAAGACTGTTTGCCACTAATGTTACTTAAGGTTCCCTGCAAATATTCACCCTATTCTTAAAAAGAGAAAATATTTCGGATTGGACCTCTGTTTCAGGTTATACTGCAAGTCCATTCTTCTCAGCCCCAGCCTCCCAAGGCCCGTCTGCCACCTACACCAGTCCCAACCACTAATAGTCTGCCTGCCTTGTATACTCTGTGATGTTTTTGTAGGTCATGAACAAATGGTAAATCTTTTTCCTTCACTGCTGACCTGACGTGTCTTCTGAACACTCACTGTGTGTTTCCTGCCAGTATGTGGCTTCGACCCCCGTTCTTGTCAAAGGGCAGTTTGTTGAAGATTTACCAGGAGTAACTATTGCTTGGGCTCTTCTTGTGGGAAGAAGACCTTGGCAAACAGATACATGTTTTGCCAGCAAGAGCTGACTCCACTACTTTCTGAAATCTTCGCTTCAGTGTGCCAGCTTCAGAACGAGGCTATGCTTACTGGAATATTTCAGCTACAATGTGCAGTGTACACCATGGACTAACCAAACATGTCTTTGTTCAAAATGGATCTTTAGATATAACTTCAACTTGGTGCTCAGCGTCCTTAGTAGGCAATTCAGCTAAAATCTTGTTGTGGTCGGACCTCGCTACATGGATGTTGGTTTTTAAGCATCGAGAGCTTTAGCTCCTAAAGAACTGGATTATGGATATTTTGGTTTACAGAGAAGTATCCTGAAGTTGTGTGTGATTTGAATACAAATTTTAACTATTTCAACTCTAAACACTGGGTTGTATGTTCTGCTAAGATTCCCTATGATGGAACAGGACTGATTCCATGGGGGCAATTCATATGTACATAAATGTTAATGTGCATAGAGTATAAGCTATTAGAATTCCAGTGTGCATATATATTGATCTATGTAGGCGATCACAGGTTCTACACCAGTCAAGTAAAACTATACTCATCTTCCACAAAAGAGTGTATAGTGATACAGCTTGCGGCAGTTATTCTAAACAAAAGTGAGATATGTAAGTGTATTTATTTGTGCATTTTTTTTTATATAGCACAAACTTGTCCCAAAGTGTTGGAGTGCTTTACATGAGCACAGGTTACATTACACAAGGACACGTTCACATTTGTGGGCACGGGGAGATTACGTGATTTGCCCAGAATCACAGGATGTTGAGAGGACCTGAAACTCGAACCTGGTTCTCCCGTTCCAAAGTCAGCAGCTCTGGCTGTTACACCACATCCACATCCTCTCACATTTGTATTTAGCAGGACATTTATGTTTCTATATATTTAGCTTCGAGTAGTACCCAGTACTCTGGCCAGTGCACCTTAAAATTCCCCTGATAACCTTGAGGGGTGTAGAGAGATCTCCCCTGTTAGGGAGATCAAAAAATAACTGTGCCTCCATTGGTCCTCTGGTTCATGCCAAACCTGGTGTGCTTTTCCTGCTGGGCCTGGGGGAGAGGGGATACTACCTCTTTGATATGACCGCTGGGTGGACACCAAAACCAGTTAAACTGGTCCTTCGGGCCCACGGTGCCTGTTATGGCTCCGACCCTCTATGCCAACTTCGGAGGCGGACTCTGCAAATACAGAGCTATTACTCACATATATTATTTCTGCCTCTGTTTTTTCTGTTATCCCATTCTCTTTTCCATGGCCCTGTCACTGACCCTCATGTTTTAGTATACATGGTCATTGGTGAGGACAGTGAAAGATGTAAAAAAACTTTGCTTCTGTTGGATCTTGCACATAAGGTTACTGTAAATCTTATACTGTGTTGTGCTTAGTCACTTACTGGCACATGCATCAAGCTAGGATTTTGCGAGTCCTTAATAGCGAATATTAAGGATTCGCAAAATCCTATGCATGTAGGAATCGCTATAATAATAGCGATTCCTTCACATTCCTTATTTGCGACTGCAAATTGCGAGTCGCAAATACGGAATGGCTTCCCATTCATTCCTATGGGCCCATAGGAATGAATGGGAAATTGCAAGCGCTATTTGCGAGTACCAATAGGTACTTGCAAATTGCGCTTGCAATTCAAGGGTGCAGGGGTGTCAAAAGGACACCCTGTTGCACCCTGAAATTGATCCGTGCACATATGTTGCATCACACATGTCCCAAGGACATGTGTGTGTGTGTAACCTTCAACTTTGAAAAATGCACTTTAGTGCATTTCTCAAAGTTTTACAAATTACCATGAAGTTCAACTTCATGGTAAATTGCGCCCTAATAGCAAAATCGCAATTTTTTTACTTTGTTGCATTGCATTTAAGGAATCTCAATTTGCGATTCCTTAAATGCAATCGTAATTTAAGTAATCACAATTTAGAGATTACTTAAATTGCGATTTTTGCATTTGGGATGATGCATCCCAAATGTAAAAATACCGGTCGCAAAGGGGCAGATTCTGAGAATCTGCCCGTTTGCAAGCGGTTTTTCTTTTGATGCATGTGCCTGTTAGTCACTTAGACATCTGCAGATGGACTTCAAGTTTGACATAAACTTCACTGTCAAGGATTTGTCATAATGGTAGCGCAACTTCAGGTGTGACTGTACATTATCCCAAAAAATAAGCATTTCATATTTGGTGAATTCAGTCATCTTGTCAACTTACATCTGCCATTTTCTCGCACCCTTTTTGGGTACAGTTGATTGTGCAATGGTGGTACTGATCATCTCAATAGATCTCATGGTGATTGATTCACGGGATGTATACTGTTGCCATGCACTGGCAGTCGTGTTCCAATCATTCTGTTTTTCTGTCTGCTTCCCTTGGTCCTCCATGACACAGTTCTATTTTGAATTAGTCTTACATTTGGTATATTCCATCCAACACTTTTATGGGTATGTGAACACGATTCAATCACGAATAAACTGTTTAGCGTTGCATATGTGTGATCCAGTAAAGGGGCGTCGGAACCGCCCCCACCCCCCACCCCCCGCCTTCCTGCCTTAACAGCAACAGCGGGGGTAGGATTCTTTATGGGCCTCTTCAGTCTGCAACTCGAAAGACTAAAGTTCACAGTTAACTAATTAAGGAAGAAAGAAAGCAACAAGTGCTAATAGAAAAGGGAAAGAAGAATGGAAGATTGAAAGGAAGGAAGCATGAGAGGAAGGAAGGGAGATGAAAAGAAAGATATGAAGAGCAATAGGACGGATGTGTGGGTGCATAAATGAGTTGGTGGATGAATGAGTGGATGGATGGTGAATGGTGAGGTGGATGGATAGGTGAAAGGATGGCAAAGTAAATGGCCATCTGAGAGAGTGATGGAGGAACTGGTGAGAGAATGGCAGAGAAAATGGAAATCTGAGTGGATAGATGGCAAAAAGGAACAATTGATGGATGAAAGCCTTTATTGATGGATGTGCAAGTCAATGGATGAATATATGGGCGGATGGATATATGGATGAATGTATGCATAGGTGGTGGATGTTTGAATCGACGCAATGGTAAACATTAAATGATGATTGAATGGATGGCAGAAGGGAAAGGTGAAATGGCGGCTATCAGAGGATGGATGGAAGGGTGAAAAGATGAATGGATAGATGCTTGGATGAAGAGACAAGGGAGCGCTTCTAGGAAGGTTCAAGTTCACATGCCCTTTCTCAATGCCATTAGAGCTTTGGTTCAAAGTGGGGGCTATTTTCATTTTCGGGCTACTCCCTTTATCCAGTGCACATTGTAGTGGTGCCCTTTTCCTATGTGGTGTTGTGGTGTTCAGAGCTTCAGGTGTCCAGTTTTTGGAGGGTTGTGTGTGCAGATGGAGCCTCCCTTTGTGTTTCTGAATCATGAAAGAGTAAATATATAAATCCCATTATATCTTATGGGATTTATATTTCGGCGAACGGGATATCCGTCACCGTTGTGACAGAGTAACCCGTCCGCCAAGATCTAAGTCAGGCCCATTGTCATTGAATCCCACATTTACCTTTTTACTTGTTGGCTCTATAATGGGGATGGGGTCTCACTCACTCAGAACCTGAAACATTTGACAATTACAAGGTGATATGTATATAAGGAACAAAGTCATGCCAATCCGGGATATCCAAATTTAAACTTTACACTTTTATTGTACATATAGCCAGTGCCTCCACTTTTCCTGACTAGCTCTATGTTTCTTAAACCCTCACTCGCAATATATATGCAATACGGTCGAAGACATCAGCGCGTATCATAAGGTGCTCAATGCACTGCTTAAACAAATATCCAAACCATATTTTTGGTTGTATAACATTCTGTTTTTTAAACTTTAATGGGTAACTAAAACGTACATGTCACTGACTCTCCTGTACCCAGCTTTAAGTACCTTTCTCCCGGTTTTTGGACAAAATATTGCGTTGTAAATATCAGGAGACAGAAATATCGGGGAAAAAATATCGAATATAAAAATATTGTGATGCAAAAATATCAAGAATATTGTTTTTTAAGTAAGTAATGTTGTTTTTAAGAATATTATTGTCTTTAATATTGTTTTCAGTAATATAGTTGTAAAAATATTGTTTTTCAATTATTTTAACGTATTTTAGTTCATATATTAATTTTATGTGTTACTATTGTTTGTATAATTATTATTGTTTTAAAATATAGTTTGTAATTTTAAGTAATTTAGAATGTTGCTTTTATTTGTTAATAGCAAATTAAAGTGTCCAAGTAGGTTGTTGAGTTCGTAGAGGGATAGGGTGGGAAGTTATATAAGTAATAATAATTATTATTTTTAATTAACTATGTGATTGATATTAATAATGTAAATTTTGTAATGCTGATTTATTTTAGTTATATTTTTGGTGTGGGTTTCTAGGCTTTTAAGGGTATAGGGTGAGATGTAAATTAAGTAATAATTCATTACAAATAATTATTAATTGATAATAAATTGATTATTAATTATGTAAATTGTGCAATATTGATTTATTCTAGTAATATTTTAGGTGCAGGTTGCTAGGTTTGTATGGGTTTAGGTGGGGAACTAATTAAGCAATAATTAACAATTACTGATTAATTGATAATTATTTAATTGACTAATAATTATGTAATTTTTATTTTTTTTATTACATATATATGTATTTTTTTGTTTAAAATTTGTTTATTGGGATTTTACATTACTTATTACATATTGACATCTTTACATCATTACAATGCATTGACACATAACTACAGTTGGGTGCGGAGTAATTGTAATAATAAGCATACACATTGTTATTGATTCACAACCATTATAAAAATTAGACGTTAGAAAGAGATTTTTGGGGAGGAACCCTCCTGCTGGTTTGTGCTTTTCAGCGGTAGTGTCTCACATTCTGGTTGAGTTTATATGTATTTCATGTTAATTAATAATGTTTATATTAGAGTTTAATATATATTTTTTAATTAATAGGGTTATTCATATATGTAATGTCTTTGAAGTGAAGTACTTGACCTACTGTTGCTTAGACTGGAGTGGGAGTAGTAAATCTCACCCCTCCGAAGTCCAACACTTTCCCTGCTGTTGTGCTGTTTGGAGTGGTAATAGTAAATTTAACCCAGCCGAATTGCAACAGTTTCTCTACTGTTCCACTGACTGGAGTGGGAATAGTAAATGTAATCCCTCTAAAATCTAATGCTTTCCCTACTGTTGCTTGGACCGGAGTGCGAATAGTAAATTTAACCCCTCCGAAGTCCAACGCTTTCCAATTGCTGCGCTGACTGGGGTGGGAATAGTAAATGTAATTCCTCCAAAATCTAACTCTTTCCCTACTGTTGCTTAGACCAGAGTGGGAATAGTAATTCTCACCCCTCCGAAGTCCAACACTTTTCCTACTATTGCCCTGTTTACAGTGGTAATAGTAAATGTAACTCCTCCGAAGTCCAACACTTTCCCCACTGTTGCACTGTTTGGAGGGAGAATAGTACATTTAACCCCTCCGAAGTCCAATATTTTCTCTTCTGTTGCGCTGTTTGGAGTGGGAATAGTAAATTTAACCTTTCTGAAGTCCAACACTTTCCCTACCTTTGTGCTGACTGGAGTAGGAATAGTAAATTTAACCCATCTAAAGTCTAACGATTTTGCTGACTGGATATGGAATAATAAATGTAACCCCCCTCCAAAGTCTAATGCTTTCCCTACTGTTGCTTAGACTATAGAGGGAATAATAAATTCAACCCCTCTGAAGTCCAATGCTTTCCCTACTTTTGCGCAAATTGGAGTAGGGATAGTAAATATAACCCTCCAAGGTCCTATGTTTTCCCTACTTTTGCATTGACTGGAATAAGACTGGTAAAGTTAACTCCTCCAAAGTCTAAAACTTTCCCTACTGTTGCGTTGTTTGGAGTAGGAATAGTCAATTTAACCTCTCTGAAGTCCAACACTTTCCCTACCTTTGCGCTCACTGGAGTAGGATTAGTAGATTTAACCTGTCCAAACTCTAGCATTTTCCCTACTGTTGCTTAGACTAGACTGGGAATAGTATATCTGACATTCCAAGACTCCAATACTTTTCCTAATATTAATGAAATATATTTTTATCATTATTTGATTATTTTTAACATTTTATATTATTTGCTTATATTTTAATTTTTTTTTAATTTTATGGTATTTTTTGTAACTGTGTTTTTTGGTTTTGAAATTTGTTATAATTTATTTATTTGGAATGTACTTAATATTTTGTAATTGAATTATTAATATTTGTGTATGTTTTATTTAATTTTTATATATATAAATTATTTATGGTAGGTATGTGTGAATACATGTATATATATATATATGTGTGTACATATAAAGAAACAACTCTTGCAATGTAAGAAAGTCACAGCACTCCAAGAAGTAGCTGTTTGCAAGTTTTTAATCCACAAGTGTCGAAGAACACATCAACACGTTTTGGCGCTTACACGTCATTGTCACTAGGCTGATCATCAGTTTCATGGTGCATATATACAAAAAAATCAGTGCTAACATAACAGGAAACAAAGAAAACAGACTAAGTCCGTATGGGCACAATTAACTGCCTTCTTGTTAGAGCTTTATACACATGATATGCCCTGCAGCACTACAAATGTAGCGTACATATAAAGGTATTGGCTTTAAACATGCTATCATAGACATTTCAGTAATCATTTATAAAGCCTTCAACTGAGTCCATCAAAAACATATGTTTTTTAAGACAGCGTTTCAAGCTGTTGAGATTTTTTGAGAGGATTTCTGCATCAGCGCCATATTGAGAAGGCAGCGCGCAACATTTCTTACAATGGATATGGCCCCAGTGGGCTGACCATGTTCCGCTGTGTACGTGCCAATCTCTCAGGACCCAGCAAATCAAAGATTTAGAAGAACAGATTCAGACGCGCAAGTGTCATAACAGCGTATTGACTTTCATACATCCAAGTTATATTAGGAAGACAAAGTGGAAGGCATCAATGGTTGAGCTGTTTCAAGGTACACATTTCTTACAACGGATACTGCCCCAGTAGGCTGACCATGTTACATTATGCACATATTGTTCTCATTATACCCAGCAATCAAAGGTTAGAAAACAAAACCATACATACAGCACCTTCCTGTGTGTCAAACATAAGTCTATGTAGCTAGGTACCAAAGTATTGTTGTAAAGAAAAGATAAGGGGTGTACAGGGTGGTATGAAGCCCTAATGGGCTGCAGCCAATCTGTTAGTTCATTACCAGCCAGTTATTTCATACCTTCTATGACCAACCATCCAAATCATAATTTCTAAGCAAAAAGTAATTTCGCTGGCTCCAAAAAGTATGCGAAGAAGGTAGTGATTGGCCATAAGTAATGGTGATACACTTTCTGTCTCCCGTAGCCGTACCTTCAGACTTTGTCTCTGTAAAAAACATACACAAAAGTAATTAAGTTGAGGGGATATACCAGGGACAATCTAAAAGAAAGCTGCAAGGCTTATCCAGGGAGTCAGAGGATGACGTATATCTCCTCGTCAATATGCAGGCCGAATGGTTCCTTACTGTCCATCTCCAGGATGTATCTGGATCACAACCTCCTTAGCTCCCTCTCTCTGTCTCCTTCTCTCAATTTCTTCAGCACACTATCAATGGCACTATACATAAGTAACTTATGATCCCCATCATGTGCCAACTGAAAATGACAGGCTACAGAATAATTAATATCTGGATATTAATTAGAGGATGAGACAGAGAGAGGGAGCTCAGGTGGTTGTGTGAGCACCGGGGGGTGGGGAGTCTATGTGTTCTAATGTTACGCCACTGGATTCGAGTCACATTATTGTAATAATAAACTTGTATCATTACATGCATGTTATCTCCTCCTTGCTCAGTAGATCCTGAGTTGGCCTCATTCTGTGAAGTTGAGGTTTCCTTATTGGGGCGTGCACATTGTCTGTCTGCTGAGGTGCATTAATGCTGGCATTGCTCATAGTTTACAGGTTCCATTTGTGAATGCACAGTGCACTTGTATTACTCATGACAATGGTGAAGTGTTGTGAACGAATGACACTTTTTTTACATGTCAATTCTGACAGTGAGTACCTACAGGTATAGAAGAAGTGTAAGTTACATAATTACTGTGGCTGACTGCCTCCTTCAATTTGGTTTGATCCTGTTTGTGTATGCTGCTTACACTGATTCTTGCTACATATGTGCTCATGTAGGATTACCACAATGTCAGGCGCACCATACGGTGTTAGTTTTAAACGATGTGTGTTTGTTATTAGGGAATGTTAATTTGGCGGTTTCTGTCACTCCATATGTCGGATGCATCAGACTGCTGTGGTCCTGTTTGCCATGTATGTGTTTGGACACACTGGATCACTATGTGGTCATAGTTTTGGGCCAGCATTTGGAATCCCCACTGTTTTAGATTCTCCATCTACACACTGTGTTTTGCCTTAGGTGATCTGGGACATCTGTTATTTACAACAACTGCACAAGTGTTGTGTTTAAGGTTATATACAAAACACGTAAATATTATATTATTATTATTATTATTGTTTGTTCATAGATGTAGTTTGTTGATACTGTATGGCTTCATGTTAGTGCACCAATGTTCGTATGTAGTGATTTGTGTAGGACATTACTGGTTGTGTTAGAGTGTATTTTTCTGGCGTTATCATTTGGATTGAGCGAGTGGTGTTTTCTATCAAGAAGCCATATTTTTGACTGGTGGTTTGTAGCAGCCCAGACATTTTGACAATTACCTCCATCTTTGTTCTTGGTGCAGATTTGCTGTATTTCAGCGGTGGTCTGTTGCATCTTAAGAATTCAAAGAGACAGATTCTGAGAGTAAATTTCATACTTTGGTGAGTGAGGTTTCCACATCTGACACTTTGCAGGCCCTAGTTAATCATCACACACACTAGGGGAACCACGAGCGTGTTATCTACCTTCTAGGGGTTGAATATGACCTTTGAATCATAGACAGAAAGAGGTTGCTTCCTTGTAGCTGGTTTCGCTTCTATAAATGTTTGCTTCAGGTGTTATCCACTGAAGTGTGCACATGTGTTTGTGGTGCTATGACACAATAGTTGGCAATAGATCACTTAACCTTTGACTTCGAGACCAAACAAAGAAGGTAGTCACCGTTTGGAGTCCAGCCCGAGTTGAAAGTGTCGAGGCATTCAGAAAACCGAGCTTCTATTTTCATAGGAAACTATTCTGAGTATTTGCTTGGAAATATTGAATCGAAAAGGTGAGTGTTTAGGACTACAAAGTATGAAAATCCATATTTTCTGCTTGAACTGTAAGCAAAAAGCCGTGATTGAGGCCTGTAGTGAAGTGACTTTTCAATGCTTTTATGATCCTGCTCACCCTGCCTTAAAACTGGAACTGTTTACACACTCAGCACTCACACGGGAATCCTTGCTAACAGTCTCTGTGGAGGAGCCAAACACTGAATGGGCAATAGGGTTGAAAGCCACTCTGTGAGGCTGTAAATAGAGCAAGCAGTTAGAGGAAAGTGTTACATTGTCTTCTGAGGGCAGTGGGCTTCAAACTGTTTGGCATGTCCTGGGGTAGGGGTGAAGCTAAGAGATGCCAAGGGTGGCATAAGACTCTGATCAAGAGGAGCACGTGATGTGGGTAGTGGAAGCAAGCTTCACACTGATACTGTGATTTAGTGACAGAAAACAGAATGACAAATGGGCCAGCATCATGTATTTTGTATGTTGCGTCCTAACTGGGAGTAGGTGTGAAGGGGGCTTTCAAATAGCTCTTAGCACCTCACTTCTTCAATTCCATTAAAGAATCACACCCTATGCATATAGGAGTGACGGTCAGCAAAAGGTATACATTTATGAGTGACAGGATCATCAAAAGGACGTTGGAATCATATATTTGTGGGAGTTGTTAAAATGAATAACTGCAGTGTTTGAACTATGTTAATTGCTGCCAATTGACCTATTTTCCAGTGCAACCCTTTCAGCCGATCATGAGCCACTTTAGGGATTTGTAGTAAGTATGGGCTCAAACAAACAGCATGAACAGTACTTTTCATTAAAAACCCAGGCACGGCTGCAGATGTCACACATGACATGGGGCTAGTTGCCAGCTAAACATGTTTTTTTTTTTTTGTTTAAATCATTTTTATTAACATTTTTCTTTTGCACATCAGTAGGGAAGCATACATTCAGCTCAGTGCTCATATAGCGGGTATGAAAGAAGAGAAATGAGATCGCCAGTAGCATGATGTACAGTAACCAACAGTATCAGGAAACAGGGATGAAAGACATGATGAGCACACCAGACCGGGAGGCAATATCCCAACAAAGGCAGAGCAGTGCTGTCAAAGTCCATAGCATCGGGTAGCATGGGAGTAGCGCAGGTATGGTGCAGTTCAAACTTAACCAGGGAGATAGGGTACAACAAAATGAGGACAACATAAGTGAAGGAAGGGTAAGGGAGAGTCGCTTCAAGACCTGTTGCTGCATCCAGTGTAGTTGGGGGGGCCAGGGGGCCACTAGGAGCCGGGGGCAATGGGGCACCGAGGCAGAGGGGCGAACTAAGTGCAGGCGTTGGTTTCAGTCCGCAATCACGTCAGTGGGAGATATACCCTGTGTAATAACCCTCTGCGATGTAGTCGGGTTCCCTGTGTCAGTGTCCATCTCTTGGAGTGTGGAGATCATTGCGTCCCATTGAGGTGCCAGGGGGAACATACGAATGCCAAGGAGGTCCTCCCTGTGTAGCGCTGCACTCTCCGCCCTTGCCCAGTTAAGCAGGGAGCGGCGCCAAGCAAGTGGGTGGGGTGATTGGGGGGATTTCCAGCGATTGGTGATCAAGCGTTTGACTGTGAGGAGACCCAGGTCCAGGAACCGTATGGCAGCTCTATGTTTCTTGTTTCTGCGGAAGAGGTGTAATATATGAGCTTCCCACGTCTGGGGGATGGTGCAGGAGGTGCAGGAGGTTAGAGTGACCATCACAGCGCTCCAGTAGTCGGTCAGAACCGAACAACCCCACAGCATATGAAGTATGTCGGCATCTAAGTGCCTACAGCGGGGACAGGCCGCGTCTATGCGGAGGAAATACCTATTGATTCGGTCAGGGGTAAGGTAGGCCTGATGTAGTATAAAAAATTGTATCTGCTTAAAACGCTGGTTACGGGGGATGAGGGTCGGGCTGCCTCGGGCGGTCGCCCACTCCTTATCCGTGAACGCCCTCCCCAAGGCTCCTTCCCAATGAAGTCGAAGTCGGGTGAGGTCTACCTCTGTGTGTTGTCGAAGTGAAGATGCGAACCAGCGTGTGAGATGCCGTCCCGTCCCCATCACGTGAAGGTATTGTAAAGTGTGGTGCATGGGAGGTTCTTGATCAAGCGGACCCCACACGGACGACAATGAAGCTATGAGTGTTCTGTGTAAAAGAAACTGCCCAGGGTGTAAGTTCTCCTCCGCTACGAGTTCCCGGAACGGGATAATAGTGCCCTCCTGAAAAAGGTCCCCCACGTCCTGTATCCCCTCAGAGGTCCAGTGATGTAACTCAGCTGCCGTTGTGTAGGCGTGCCCCCGTGGAGTTCCCAGCAGTGGGATAGCTGGTGCGTAGGTGACTGTGGTTCTAGTGAGGAAGAGGCACCTACGGAAGCATTTGTATGCTACAGTAAGGAGAAGAGTATCGGGAGGTCTGAGTTTGAAGCAGGGATGGAACATTTTTAAAAGGGTTTTCAGCGGTAGTGGAGGCTGCGCAGAGGCTGTGTCTGGTACGTATCGGGAGGACAGCCACCTGGCGATCCATTGCAGTTGGGAGGCCAGGTAATAATGCTCAAAGTTGGGTACTGCAAGGCCCCCCAGTTCGGTAGGCAAATAAAGTTTTCCCATGGATACTCTATGGCATGACGCCCCCCATATGAAATCCCGAACCACCTTTTCCCATTGCTTGAAGAAGGAGGGAGAGATGACAAGGGGCAGAGTGGCAAAATAATAGAGGAGCCGGGAAGTACCACCATTTTGACCAGGGCGATCCTACCAGTGATCGCCAATGGGAGAGTCTTCCAGAAGCCCATCTGAGACCGAATCGCCGTGGCAGCCCGGAGCACGTTCCCATCGAGGAGATCGGCTTTAGTGCGATAAACTCGGACCCCCAAGTAGCGGAAGGGGCCGATGTGCCAGGTCACCGGTAGTCCCCCTAGTGTGTAGCCCGGATCAAGAACGTCCCCTGAGAATGGAGATAGTATGGATTTTGCCGGATTCACTCGCAATCCAGAGGCACGCGCAAAATGGTTAAGGGCCTGATCAAGAGAGGGGGGAATGTCGTGAAGGTCCCGAGCATAGAGCAGCAGGTCGTCTGCATAGAGCGAGATGGTGTGAGTGCCGTCGCCTAATGCAATCCCCATATCGACATGTGTGCGGATGTGGGCCGCCAGCGGCTCCACCGCCAACGCAAACAAGAGCGGGGACAACGGGCATCCCTGTCGGGTTCCACGCCGCACCCGAATCGAAGCCGAGACATAAGGGCCTGTTCGAACCCGAACCGAGGGTTCACGATACAGTAGCTGCACCAACCCCAGGAAGTAGGGACCAACCCCAAAACGAGCTACGGTAGCAAAAAGGAAGTTCCAGGCCAGCGAGTCGAAGGCCTTCTCAAGGTCCAATACCATGCAACCGGAGCGTGGCCAGTTGATCGGGGCATATTCCGCCATGTGAAAGTAGCGACGTATATTCAGGGACGTATTGCGCTGCGGGACAAAGCCATTCTGGTCAGAATGCACTAGGTCAGGCACCAACGGGGCCAGCCGGTTAGCCAAGACTTTCGCCAGAATCTTATAGTCCGTGTTCAGGATTGCAATCGGCCGATAGGAGCCAGGGGATGTGGGGTCCTTACCAGGTTTTAACAAGGATACCACATTAGCGGTGCGCATGGTTGGGGGCAGAGTCCCCTCTGAGACCGCCTCCGTGTACATCGAGTGGAGATGTGGCACCAAGTATTCCGCGTACGTTTTAAAAAACTCCGTCGGGAGGCCGTCAGGTCCCGGGGTTTTACCAGAGGACAAAGAGCGCAATACGTCACGCACTTCATCTTCGACTAGTGGGGAGTCCAGCTCCAGGGACTGGTCTATCGTGAGAGTCGGCAACTCCACTGTGTCCAGAAAGGACCCCCACATCTCGGGTGTTGTCCATCAGGAGAGTCTCATATAAGTGAGTGTAGTGTTCAGTCATCAGTGCGTGGATGTCTCTCTGGGTACTGCGCTCTCGACCGAGGTCGTCGAGTAAGAAATGTATGGGGCGCTGGGGATGCTCCTGCCTGATCAAGTAAGCCAGCAGCTTCCCGGCTCGGTCCGCGGCAGAGTGAGAACGAATCGAATGCGCCAGATAATTATGGCATCGTAGCCTTTCCAGCAGTGCCTCCCGTTCGGTATGGGCCGTATCTAGGCGTCGTCGTCCGGCCGGGTTGGAGACAACCTGTGCCTCGAGCGACAGCAGCCGTCCCTCAATATACGCCAGCGAGGTGTCCAATTTTCTGCGGATACTCCAAGTCTGCCCAAGACAATGCCCCCGAACCACCACCTTAAAAGCCTCCCATTCAGTGACCGCTGAGTCCGTGGAACCAGCGTTAAGTGCGAAATAACTAGCTACCGCCGATTCCAGTGAACCGCGGAAAAGGGGATCCTCCAAAACCCGCGGGCTGCAGGCGCCAGGTCAGGACCGGAGGGGGTTGTGGTTCCCTGGCCAAGCGCATCACCAAGGGATTATGATCCGAGTGTGTCCGGCCTAGATAATCAATCGTCTGTATTAAGGGGAGGAGGGCAGCGGACGTAAGGATATGATCGAGGCGTACGTGCAGCTTATCGACTGGGGAATAGAACGAGTATAGCCTGGAGCGAGGGTGACGTTCCCGCCAAACATCCGAAAGAACCCAGCTACTCATCCAGGTTTTTAAAAGGTGAGCATTAGAGGAGGCCGTCGCACTAGTGAGAGGGGGAAAGGAGCGATCGAGGGAGACATCAAGCACAGCATTAAAATCACCACCCAGGAGCCACGGCACATCTTTCCATTGGAGCAGTACCTCGGAGAGATCACTCAGAAATGTACCCTGCGCAACGTTGGGGGCATATAGGGAGCCGAGTAAGAGCGGTTGGCCGTTCAGTCTACCTCCCACCAAGACATAGCGCCCCATGGGGTCTATCAGGACTTCTTTCTCCTCCCATGGGACCCCTGCTTTAATCCATATCATCGCCCCTCTAGCCATGGACGAATAGTTGGTGCTGTACACCTGGCCACGCCAGCGTCGGCGCAAGCGGGTAGCCTCGACTTTAGTCAGGTGCGTCTCCTGCAAAAGCGCAACACTCGACTTATGACGCTGTAAATAAGGGTAAATGGCGTATCGCTTAGAGGGTGTTTGAATGCCCCTGACATTCCAGGTTATGACGTTAAGGTTAGTCATTGGGATAATGTATGTTGATGTGCCCCGCCCCTGTGGTATGGAAGCCTCTACGTGGCGGACCCCTTCGGATGGGAAGGACGTAATAGCAGCAGGTCTGTAAGGATGGCGACTCATGCCTGGGGAGAAAAGTAATGAGGTGAAGCTGTAAGAAACCAGAAAACAGGAAAAGAGCGGAACCCCAACATGAGGAACTGCCCAAACAATCACGCCAAAGCATGGCTATGGAACTAGTATCATTATAGGACTGCGGGGGGATGTAAACCAGCGAGAAGGAGGAATCGGTGCAGAGACTGTCCCCTTTGGTTACCCCCAGAGAGCAGGAGACAAGGCATCATAGAATTACGGAAAGAAACATGCCCTAGAGCGATATGGCGTTCAAATAAGTACAAGAAGCTAAAGTCAAATGATGCCGTCTGCAGTTTGTGGGGTGACACCCTGAAGCGGGGGGAAGTCCATATCCAGGGACCACTCCGGCGCGGATTCAGAGGCCCCAGACCTGGGGGGAGAGACAACAGAGTCAACTGGGGAGGGAGGTCCTGTGGACTGGAGGGCCGCCATTGCCTGCAGGGCCCCCTGGCGGTCCCATCGAATTTGGTCAGGGCTGGGGGCGGCCACTCCAGAGCCGACTTCTTTGGCCTTTCTCCCCCTGCGTCTACCCCCGCGGGGGCGTTCACGGGGACGGGACTCATCAGCCGATTTGGGTGCGGTCGCCAGCCCCTGCTCTTTGAGCCAGTCCCACACCTCCGTAGGGGAGTCGAAGTACTTTGCGTTACCATCTTTAATGACTCGCAGGCGGGCCGGGAAGAGTAAGGAGTAATGGAGGTCCAGATCACGGAGTTGATTCTTGACTGCGGTGAAGGTGGCTCGTCTTCTCTGTACCTGGGCTGTGTAATCTGGAAAGAGAGAGACGGTAACATTCTGTACCTTAGGGCCGGGGGTTTGCCCAATTCCCGCAGAATAGCATCTCTGTCCCTGAAGTTCATAACTCGGAATAGGAATGGACGAGGGCGTGCCCCAGGGGGGGCCTGCGAGCAGGTATGCGATGGGCCCGCTCCACCACGAATTGTGGGGAGAGTGAGCCGGGTGGCATGAGTTCTTTCATCCAGGCTTCCGTGAAGGTCTCAGGATCCCGCCCCTCGGAGCCCTCGGGGAGATTAACCACACGGACATTGTTATGGCGTGAGCGGCCCTCCGCGTCGTCCGCCCTCTCCTCCAGGGTACAAACCCGGTCTAGCAGGTCTTGTAGTGTGGAGGCGTGATTCCGGGATCTGGGCTGAAGGTCCATAATTGCGGTCTCAGTTTCACGGACCCTGTCCGAGAGTTTGTGTTGGTCGGCTCGGAGGAGCGTAAAGTCCGAGGTGATGGTGTCCATCCGGCCCTCCAGAGAGGTGCGGGTCTGGTCCAGGGCATTACCGATGCGTTCAACTGCCGCCAAGACAGTGTCCAGCTTGGCTGCAAGGTCGGGCGGACCCACCCTCGGTGCGGATCCAGGTGCCATGGGCGTCTGTCCAGTTTGACCCTCAGGGGGTAGGTCGCGGTGGGTGGTGTTGCGTAGCCGGCCCATAACGATTTTCTGCGCGCTCCGCATAGGGAGCGAAGTCAGGGTGTCTGGCCTCCACAGCCCGGCGGGGGGTCCCCAGGCCCGACCAGCTCTCGCAACCACTCACCACGAGTCCGGCAGCAGAGGCGAGCTCCGAGGGGCGATCGCAGTGACTACCGGGCCACTCCAGGCATCAAAGTTTCGTCCACGGGGGTCACCGAAGGCACCACAGGCGAGGAGAGGATCACCAAGGACCCGCAATCACTACCACTCTAAAGCCCTCGTGACAGCCGCACAGTGCGTGAGCACGGACGCTGAGCGATGTCGCAGCCGATAGCCCGTGAAGGGAATGCAGATGCGGGGCCCTGGGCCCGACCGACCCCCGTGGCCCCCAACAGCAATCAATCCCCGCAGGCAGCCCCACGTAGCCTCCCGGGCGTGAAGAACGCACTACCAGGAGCGAAATCTATGCACGGTGAGTGGCGTGCCACCGGCCCCCGTCTCCTCCCAGATCGTCGCTGGAGGTACGTCGCACCGACGGGGCGCGTCGCGATCCGTGCTAGACACCGCGTCAAAGAGCCGGGTCTTCGAAGGGGCCACAACTGGCGGCACAGAAGGCAGTGTTCGCACCAGAAGGTGGGGGAAAAGGTAATATGTGGCTCCAATATTGGCCCTGGGAGTAGCGGGGTATGAGTGCGGCCACTCCACGACCTCCGGGCCCACAGCAGGTACGGCCGCCCAGTCCCAGCCCCGCCTAGGCGAGGGGCCCTAGGCCCGATCGACCCCCGTGGACCCCCACTCTAGACAGGCGCTGTAATTCCAGGGCGACCGCAGGGGCCACTGTGTACACACCGGCAGCAGGATCGCCTCACGCAGGACACCCCTGCAGGAGCCCTAGGCCCGACCGACCCCCGTGGCTCCTCACCGCCTGCCAGGCACCCAGGCGCAGTCGCTCCACGTGTATGCAGGGGGCCTTTGGCCCGACCGACCCCCGCGGCCCCCTCGCTAAAAGAGTGCCGCAATCGCGCCTCGTGGGCCTACCTTGTTGGCGAAGGCTTCTACGGGCGTCTCAAGGCGGGTAACAGCGACGGCCCCCGCAGTCGCGGCCTGGATCTCCCACGGTCAGTCCTCCGGCAGCCCCCACCAGTCTTCAGAGGCACGGAGCGCCCCCCGCTCCCTGCGGCGTCCTCAGGGCAGGAGGCGGCAGCGCCAGGCGGCCCCAGGGCTACAACAGGCGCCGCCGCGACGGCACAGGCAGCAGAGTCACTCCGCACGAGTCAGCCTCGTGAGCAGGCCCAGGTCTCCTCCGCTCAGCAGGCCGCACCTCCCAGGGCCGCCGCGGAAAGACCTCCGGGTCCAGACGGCAGCGCAGCTTCAGGCAGCCATGGCAGGCGAGCACCGGGCCGGGCAGACCGCCATTAAATAAAGATGCCCAGGATAATCAGGGGATGGGGTACGGAGCGTTAGCAAGACGCGTCCGCCATCTTCGGCGCCTGGCCACGCCCCCCGCCAGCTAAACATGTTAATGTGGAAAATTAAAACTAAATGGTAAGGTTGAGCATCAGTTTTTGGTAGCATTTCCGCCCTTTTAAGTCTAAATGTTTGCGCCTTTGCTTATTATGTATTTTTAATGTCTATCACATGGGTTTTATTGTAAGGTTGCTCGTCTACTTCATAATCTTACTTGAAATGTGTGGCTTGTTTGTCAGGTGTCACGCTCCATTATTTATACAATATAAATCGCTCCTGGATATCAGTTTTGTCTGTAATAGAGGATTTGCTCATATGCCACATTCAATTCTTCAGTTTGCTTACGGGATTTTGAATTTTAAAGTGTGAAGAAATGTTTGTCTGTATGGGGAGGCCTGGTAAATACATTTTACGTAGAGGGCGCAGCATGAAAAAGTTTAAAGAGCACAGTCTTGGGGTAAGCAATAGACTCTGGAAGTCAGTAGCTTGCAGAGAGGCGTTATCTTTGTCATATAGATTTGACCATTGAAACTTGATTTATCTTTCAATTCCACAAAAATGATCCAGTTTACATGGAATATCAAGAAAGGACCAGACACATCTTTGACCTTTTGATCACAGGTCACACCTCTTTGTGCATGCAGTGGTTTCCTGTGGCCAAAATTATAGAATTTAAATCACTTCGTTGTGTTCAAAATCCATGGGAAACTTTACCTTAATTTCACAAAAAACTTCCATTTCCACAGAAACCAGGGCACATCCAGCCATCATCTTCCGTCCAGCTAGGATAAGTGCAAAAACAATCTCCATGACTTGACAGTCGATGCTATGATACAAAGGTTATAGTACAGAAGACTCTTCCACCTGACCTGAGATTACTACCCATTTCGTCTTTCTTGAAAAGTGAACTAAAATGTGCCAGTCCAGGTTTCCTTTGTGCTCTCCCACTAATCAGCTTCTGTGCTTGAAAGTTCACTTTCCACTGGATTAGCACTTTTATGCGCCCACTGTATTTTCTAAATCATCGTTGAAATCCTTCAAATAAATATACAATAATTTGTATTTCTTTATTATTGCATAATTTATGAGAAACTTTACAATATAAGAAAACTGGTAATCAAAGAAAGGGAAATTAAAATATGAAAATTTACTTAAAAACAATTCTGCGCCATAATCTTTGAATCCCTTGACAGTAAGTAGACTACTTTTTCATTGTCAGCATATTCTCAGTTAATCTAGGGTACTTTCATAAATGTTTAATTTTCCCACTTAATACAAGTGGATAGTACAGGGTTCTATGGATCAAAGGACCTAGAACATTTTTACCGCAGACCAAAACCTTTTTTGACTAAGAAGCTTCTCCCGATACTGCAGGAGTTTGTTTCTTTTCTTTTTGCCAGAGATATTACGCAATGAGCCACTGGAAGGAACTTCTCAAACCTCTCATTCATTTGTCATTTCCCATATGACCACAGCATAGCTTTCAGATACTTCTTGTATGAAGAGAGAGGTGTGCCCTAAGGGCCAGAGCTGCCGACTTTGGAACTGGTGTAGCTGGTTCGAGTCCCAGCATCATCTTAATATCCTGGGATTCTGGGCAAATCACTTAATCTCCCTATGTCTAAAATAAAAAAATCTGTCCTTGTGTAAAGTAATCCGATGTTCATGTAAAGCGTTCTGATGCTTTTTGGGCAAGCTTGTGCTATTTAAAGCTGAAAAAAAGGCTGAATGTAACATGATGCACAAACATTAGATTCTGTTGTCTTTGAGTTTCAAGCTAAAGGTAAATAGAAGATAGTTTTGATGTTTCAGGTAGAATTGGCTAGCTAGATTTCATATACGTAGATCTAGTGAACAGCAAGAACATTTCACATAACACACAATTTAGGGCAAATAAACCAAGGAGCATATTTTCCAAGAGTTCACACAAGTTAGCTCAACAAGTGAAGTTGCTGTGCTGGGTTACATGAACGAGAGGACCAGAGGGGTAACAAAATGTGAGTGGGCCCCCCTGCAAGATATGCTGAAGGGGCCCATCACACTCATATCAGTACGGGCTGAGGGGGGCCCCTCCAGTATGTGTAAGCCTGGGGGCCCCCTCGCACTGCGGGGGCTGTGGGGCCCATTGTTAGCCCCAGGAGAGGACAGAACTGAACCATATCGTCAAAGAATAGGGAGCTGGTCTGATCTCTCCATGTGCTGGCACACTTGCGGCTGTCTGGCGCCAGAGCAGATACCTTTGTGCCGTAGTGCAAGATTGTCTCTGTTAATGTAGGAAAGTTTGTGTGCAGGAAGAGATGCCATCTTGCACAACAACTGTCCTCTGAGTTTATTTTCTCTTTGTGTGCAGCTGCAGAGTGTAGCGCACATGCCACAAAAGATTTCCTGCGTTTGGTGCGGTGTCCACAATAATGAGGATCCCATATGGGAGAATAGAACTACATGGATTTAGGATATTTTCCTCACACATCTGGTCATGAGAAGAATTGCACATTATACTGGGCTGCTAGGCACATGGACATACCAACCCTGATGAAGTCCTTATGGATGAAATGCGTTGGCTGTGCTGAATGACATTTGATAAAGAAATGAATCAAATTGGATTTGGATAGCAATACACGACTCCTCGCTCGATGATGGACTGAATTTGATTGGATGATTGATATCTGAGACTTTTAGATGAAAAACCTTCTCTTTTAATCTTCATTTCTCAAATGAGATAAACACATTTTGATTCTTAGTGCTCCTTTTTCATTTTGTGTTCAAAAGTTTGGATACATTGTGATTCCCAAGCAGTGGTGTCACTAAAAGTTGAGCGCAATAGGTTGAATTTACAAAATAGGAGATAAATATACAGTAGTGCAATACCAGATGGCCTACACTTTTGTGGTTGTTTTGCCTTTTTTTGTAAACCTCCTAAGAAGAGCACCAACCACTGTTGATTCATTGTGTGATCTTGCTCCTATAAGACCAAAAAGATCATGTGAATTCTATACTCATTTAATATCTGTTCAAGAATAGAGCCCTCTCTCTTAATCTTACCTGTACTTTGCAGAGGCTCTACAGTGATTTATTCAGTTGTCTATTTGGGTGTTTTATATAGGGCTAGCTGTATCCTCACAGTTACTTCAGAGTGCTGTACAGAGTAAAGTAACTGTTTATGTAGTATTGGGAGCCCAGCCTATTGTTCGGCATGGTAGCGACTCAGTATTTCTCGCTTGCTATATTAGTATATAATATGTCCTAGCTGAATAGTTCAGTTTTAAGGAATTACCGGAATCCTTGGTAATTAGGTTCTGCTCTCAGGTACAGCTCATCCAGAGCTTTGGGCCTCCAAACGGCCTGCCTCTGTGTTTAAGTCTCTTAAATGTATGTTGGGGAGTGAGACATGATGTAGCCGACTGTAGAGTCATCGACGGTATGTATGTGAGGCCAAGCTTTACATGTGGCCTGGGCCCTTTTTATTAGGTCTGACTTCCGGGTCACGTATTTACGTTGTTGATCGCCTAGCATCTTCGCCCAGCCCCCTTAATGGTGCATTTCAGTGACCTTGCCCCACTACTACGTGACAGCGTGTAGAGTAGGCGTGTCTCTCTCGATGCAGAGCCCTGACCGAAGTGACCAGGTGTGCATGGGTTTGTGTTCTCTGCAACGCTCATAACCTTATACCAGTCTGTAATCCTTCTCGTCTGTCTCATTCCATTCATATCCAAAACGGTATAATTATCTTAAGTTTTTTAATTTTGAGCACAATTCTCGTCGTAGGCATTTTTGTAAATGTAATTCTTCGTAATGATTTTGCTGAAACTGTGAGGTTAGATGTGGGACAAGAATGCAGGCACTATTTGTGCTCTCTCTGAGTAATGTTTATTGTGCCTTGTTAAAGTTAGTTTGTCCAGGGCCTTTCACTGTTACTGCACCTGTATACTATTTATCTGATACACAGAGCTTGCTTTATGCTCAACAGCAGAGCATGAACTTTATGTTTGCTCACTGGCTGTATGGTTTTATGTCTGGTGTTTAAAACAACCCACTGAATGTGGAAGAAGAGGAACAGGAGTGGCCTTGGACCTAGATTACGTCAGTGCCTCTGTTGTACAGCGATAAGTGGCCAGTGCTGCTGATAAACTCCAGTGGTATTTGCCTTCTGCTTGCAGGCTCAGTTTACAGACAGGTGCAGAATTCACTATCAGATCTCAAAAAGAGCATGCTTTTGTTGTGATCTCATTCTATGATAAACCGTGTGAACTTTCATACTTGGGGGGGTATGTAGGATTGGAGAGAGACGGGAGCTGGACTGATATATTGGCTCTCTGTACTCGCCTTGTACCAGGGTCCTTTTCCTGTACTAAACTTCTTTGGAACTCATCTAGAGTACAGTCTCTTTACAACTTGTCTATACGTAGATTCTTCACAAGTTGCTACTTCTGAGGTGCTCCAACATTTCATGCAGTGCTTTATACTTGGTGCTGTAAAGATGAGACACACAAACATAGTAGTTATAGTGTGTTTACTACAACTGAGTAGCAGAGACGTTTTAAGGCATGGGCAAAGAGGGCAATTGGCCAGGGTCTCCACCGTCCAAAGATCCCTGTGGAAAGTGAATTTTCTGTCTATCTCTCATCTGTCTGTTTCTCTATCTCAGCCTTCAAAATATCATTTGATATTGGTTGACATCATGAGACTTGATTTAGCAAAAAAACAAATGTGTTTCAAAAGGGTTCCCTAAATTATGTTTTGCCAGTGCCCTCAAAATCCTTAAGATGGCACTTCTGAGGAGAGTGGTAGAAGATGCCAGTCAGTTCGTCTCCTTTAGCCCCCTCTGTGGAATTGAATCCCCTGACATCACAGGATTCCATTCAACAGTGACATAAGCCCACAACACATCCCCTCATTATAAACAAATAAAATAACATTTAACAAAAAGAAACATAAAAACAGAACATTGTACAGTAAGCCAATAACACTTCTAACTAACTCAACTGTTTGTTTAGGACAAATACACTATAGTTGCAATAAGCACATATGTAAGAGGAATACACACTGGTGTGATCACTTGTTTTGAACAATAAGGGGGCATATTCTCAAGGACTTATCGCCGATTTATCGGCACTTTAGCGCCGCAAAAGTGGCGATAGATTTATCGCCCTATTCTCAAGCTGGTGCAAACTGCCGATATCGCCAGTTTTCCTGCGATAGCTGCCGCAAAAACATCGCCACGAATGAGAGCGACAACTAACCCTAATGATATGCAGAGTAGGCGTTCCCGTGCAAAAACACACGAAAACACCACTTCACCATATTCTCAACGACTAGCCAGATCAGCGAAGCGATCCAAAAACAGGCGATAAGGTGCGTTAGCAGCAGGGATTTAACACCTGCCTATTACTGGTGTTAAGCAGGACGACAACCTGCAGTAGAAAGGGAGCCCAGCCCAGAGCCACATCTGAAGACCAACAGATGCCATGGAGCCAATGATCATGCAGCTTGGAGACCCAAGAGGGCCACAACACCCACCACCACCACCACCCCCAGCACCCCCACCTCCCGGACCACCCCTCACTGGACTACCACCTAGGCAGCGCAGAAGAAGACAGCGGACGTTCCTAAAACGCACCAGCCTCAGACACTCAACGCCAGAGGATGCCATTGCCCACTACAGGCTCAAAAGGACAACCATCCTCCGCATCCTGACCCACATTGCCCACAGGCTGATGGTACCAACACAGCGGAGAACCAACATCCCTCCGCAGACAAAGCTGCTGGCTGTGCTGCACCTGTTGGCCTCTGGTACCTTCCAACCAAAAACTGCCAGAGTCGGAGGAGTCTCACAGCCAGCCCTATCAAACTTCCTCACACATGTCTTGGATGCATGTCCACAAAAGCAACAGTGGGCCCCTGTATCCGCACCACACGCTAGTTCCAATTCGTAGTGTTCCTGCGCAACCAACCCCAACGCCAGCCATTGCTTGACGCCTCTGTGCTCCAGATCCAAGATTGTAGTTACTGAAATGGGGGTGCGCCAGGTCATGAAGTCCAGTAGTCAACAGTAGTGTAAAAACAGTTCTTCATTACAAATACATAAATCAACAATACGAAAAGCTCAGCCAACGCGTTCCATTCCCAACAGGGAACTTCATCAGGGCAACGTGTGGATTCAATTAACTGCATATGCTGCAGGAACTCCCCAATACAATTCCATATTCCGAAAGTCAGTATTCAGAAACCTGTTGGATAAATGGTGACAATGGTCAAGTGTCTGTATAGTCACAAACGTAATCTGGTACAGTGTATTGCACTTGGACAAACCGGAATGCTAACAGGTATGATAAATCCTGCATAAAAAGACCGTAACAGAAGTTCGTGTGGTCGTAACCTTCGTAGGAAAGAAAAGGAAGGTTACGACCACACAAACTTCTGTTACGGTCTTATTATGCAGGATTTATCATACCTGTAAGCATCACGGTTTGTATCAGCTTGATACCCCTGCACCTTCACTTCTCCCACACTGCGCAGGAACAGCTGGAGACCAAGCAAGGGAACTACGCCATAGCTGGCTTCCCGCACGTGTTGGGGGCAATTGACTGCACACATGTACTACTTGTGCCCCCTGCCGACACTGCACACAATAACCGCAACAGAAACCACACGCATTCCATC